>OY987218.1:22855301-23455301 GCA_963920805.1 Primula vulgaris | reverse complement strand
TTCCCACATGCAAAATATAATAATATTTTACAGCCATTTATACAATTTGTATTGCACATATATGGGTCAGACATGCTTCCCTAATTCAGGCTGTTACAAAGAAGATATTTTCCATATCTAAACAAAACTGGTTTTAAGTTGTCAATGAGCATAGTTTTTCAAACATGTTCATAATCTTGTATAACAACTATAATTTCAGATTCATAAGGCACTACCAGCTAATCTTGCAATTTTAAAGGATACATGAATCATGAATGTTTCTTCTGAGAACTCAAAAGTACAAGTTTTTTAGGAAGAAAAAAACTGGCATAAGCTTACAAGTTTGTTATGCAAAAATAAATTGTCTATATAGCTGCCATCAAACAAGCTGAGAGAAGGTAAAGAACTTGCGTATTCAAACTTTTACACGGAAAAACTTTCCATGTCAAGTTCCGAAGTACTAAAAAAAACATTTTGCATCCAACATCTGCTGTTCTGTTGTCTCTATTGTATTAAAACACTGCATCCTCGCCATTACATGATATGAGACTCAAGAGGCCAAAAACTATTGAAGATTTGAACCCACAGCCTCTCGTTTAGGAAGTGAGATAACATACCACTATGCCAGATGGGCTCCAGTGTTTTTTTTAGTCAACATGACAAGATTGTGTTATAACATAAATTCTACACCTACATCGACTTTCCAGGACACTCACGTTTGCTCAATTCAGTTTTCAACTGTAACGCACTGTCTTACTATGTACCTCCTCCACTTGCAGTTCACTTAAACAGATAAAAACATAATATGATCCAATTTGTGACAGCATAACTCCAGAGTGATCAACAAAAACGTCACATATTTTATTTTTAATTCAGTTTGATACATTTCCCTATCAATTCCAAATTTTAATCCCAGTTTCAATTCAATTGGACCATGAAAACACACACAACAGTCAAAAATCATTATCCAAACTTTAAATATTGAAGGTTTGGAAATACTACGTTTTTAAGCTGGCTAATGGTTGATATCAAAATGGTACTTTTCACCACTGTTGTTCTTTATCGTTTTCGTTGGAACAGTTAGGCGGTGCCCATCTGGTGTAAATGGCATGTGCCATGTGGTTCACTTAAGTCGACATAGCATCAAATGTATGAGCATACAAGATACAGACATTATTTAATAAGAAATTACTTTTTATTTACCTAATTGAAGAAATCATCTTGCCACATGTATTCTATATAAAAAGGAGTAAGACAGACAGAAATAATTTTAACCGCTCCTAATTCATGCAAAGAATAAAGGCCTCCTTATCTACCAACTCAAATACGAAAACGTACTCCTAATCTAAAATTCAATTGAACAGATAGATAGGCACACATATTGCTTTTGTTTTTAATAAAAAAAGGTTACAAAAAAGAGCTTAGTGATATCGACCAAAGAAGACATAACTTAACGTAACAGCTGAACCAATGGGCAACAAGTCAAACAGACACCTCTTATGACATCACAATTCGATTGAACACACAAACACATAAAAACACATCAACAGCGACATGGGAAAGGTACATATGCATATACATAGCTGTGGAACCAAGATCAGGCCGGGGAGGGCCTTAAGTCCATATATACATTGGCCAGCAATGTTGGAGCCGGCCTGTCAAATTCTAATGCCTAGGGGATAATAAAAAACAAAATTTCCCAAAAACACAAAGTTGCTTTAGAAAATATTCAACTAAGTGCCCAAAAACACTATATAAAATAAAACTGATGTCATGTCTAGACCCTTTCTTTGTTTAGCTAAGAAAAAGCCAAACCTAACAGTATAAGGGTAATGATATGTTCACAACTGAGTGTTGTAGACAATCCAGACCACACTCATTAACTCTTGAACATGGTTGGTGTAATTTTATCTTGGTCCCTGCAATTTTACAAGCATCTTTTCAGCTCTAGTAGTTTATACTAACAAAACCTTCAAACAACTATTTTATTCTTTTATGCAAACCCAAAATATTAATGATGGCTCAACAGGGAATAGATATACTAGGATTTATTTATTGCGAGGGTCGGAACCAGTATTTAAATGGGAAGCACTGACATTCTATATGATTTATTTTCGTACTCTATACGAATTTTTCCATAATATGAGAGGTGCTAAAATGCTAAATTTGTAAGACTTTAATCAAAACACATGGGAACATTTAATTTTCTATCATGTTTTATCAAGATGGGAGGGGCTTCGGCCCGGCTGTCTCAACCAAGCTTATAGGTTCGTTATGCAAAAATAAATTGTCTATATAGTTGCCATCAAACAAGCTGAGAGGAGAAGGTAAGAACTTGCATATTCAAACTTTTACACACAAAAAAACTTTCCATCTCAAGTTCGAAAGTACTAAAAAAAACACTTTGCATCCAACATCTGCTATTCTATTGTCTCTATTGTATCAAAACAATGTTGTCTGCCATGCCTCTCCCAATTTTTAAAAGGTTAGCAAAACATTGCATCCTCGCCATTACATCATATGAGACTCCATAATGTATAATAGGCCAAATAATGTTGAAAATTTGAACTTAGGTTTTTCATTTAGTAAGATAAGATACAACTATCCCAGATGGACTCCGGTGTTTGCTAAGTCAACATGGCAAGGTTGTGTTACAACATAAATTCTACACCGACATCAAATACAGTAACATGATTGCTCATTTCAGTTTTCAATTGTAACACACTGTGACACTGCCTTCCTATGCCTCCACTTTCAGTTCACTTAAACAGAAAAAAAACATAATATGATCCATTTGCAACAGGCCTCCAGAGTGATAACAAAAATGCCACATATTTTGTTTTTTCAATTTAGTTTGCTACATTTCCTTATTATCTTCAAAATTTTAAACCCAGTTTCAACTTAATTGGACCATGAAAACACACAACAATCGAAAAAAATTATTCAAACTTTAGACATCAAAGCTCCGGAAATGTTATGTTTTTAAGCTGGCTAATGGTTGATATCGATTTGGTACTTTATCATCACTATTGTTCTTTTATCATTTTTGTCAGAACAGTTAGTCAGACATTATTTAACATAAAATTGCCTTTTATTTACCTAATTGAAGAAATCATCCTGCCACATGTATTCGATATTAAAAGGAGTAAGACAGACAGAAATAATTTTAACCGCTCCTAATTCATGCAAAGAATAAAGGCCTCCTTATCTACCAAGTTAAACACAACAATATATTCCTAATCGAAAGTTTAATTGAACAGATCGATAGATAGGTAGGCTGGCATATTGCTTTTAAACACAAAAAAGGTTAGAAAAAGAGCTTAAAGATTTCCATCGCAGAGGTTAGAAGCCATAGCTAATCATATAGTCCAATTGTTCAAATGTTAAACTATATGATTAAATTTGAAAATTTTCATTTTTGCAATTTTGATACAAGTTCTTGACCGGTCAAAATTGTACGTAATTTCATATAGGAGCGATCAAATAGAAACGAAGGGAGTACAAGCAAAACCCTCAATTAACTATTTTTTTTATGCAACCCCAAATATCGATGTTGGCTCTGTAGGGCATAAATTGACCAAGATTTATTTATGGCGAGGCTAATAAGATTCTTTCGTAATTAGGGAGGAATCACTTATCACACCCAGGGATGGAATCAATATTTTTAAATGAGATGGGCCGATATTCTATATGATTTTTTTTATACTCTATATAAGTTTCCATAATATGAGAGGTGCTGAAATGCTAATGTATTGAAGATTTTAATCAAAAGAAATGGAAAACTTTCATTTTTCATCACATTTTATGAAAATGAGAGGGGCTTTGGCACAACTGTCTCAACCTAGTTACATACACCACTTTACAAACACACACATATATAGTAGAATAATGCTACAACAATCCTAAAGAGTATTTCATCTCTAAGTATTAAACACACACATACATATACTCCCTTTGTTCCTATTTAATTTCCCACAACGAAATTACGTGCAATTTTGTTCGGCTTATTATCAAAATTGTCGAAATAAAAATTTCCAAAATTTGATCATATAATTTAACATTTGAACAATATAATTAACTTAAAAAAAATTAAATCCGCCAATTTTGATACAAGTTCTTGTCGGTCAAAATTGCACATAAATTCGCAGTGGACAATTAAATGGGAATGGAGGGAGTATATATACACACACACGCATATATACATACATATATATATATATATAGAAGTCAGTAGAATAATCCTAGAGAACCCTAAATCGAGTTGAAAGAAACTAAAACAAAACACAAGACAAGATTTCATCTTACAACACTAAACAAGCATAAACATACACACATAGTAATACATACATATACATATATATATATAGAGAGAGGGGGGGGGGAATACATTAAGAAGGAAGCGGTGAGGACGAGGCCGATGGAGAGCATAAAGAGAGATAGCGCTGGGTACCACGTCACCGGAACCGGACTTGTTATCGACTCATACCCCTGTTTTCAAATATCAAAACACAAACAAACATTAATAACCCAGTCGAATATCGATATTTAAAAGGATCGGTTCAATAAATGAACTTAGTGTTGTGTTTAAGTGTGTGTGTGTGTGTGTGTGAGAGAGAGAGAGAGAGAGAGAGATAGAGAGAGAGATTTGATTTACCATTTTTGTGATTAGATATTTGGATTGAGATGGGTTTTATTTTGCTAACAGCTGCTGTGCTTGAGAGAGAGAGAGAGAGAGTGAGAGAGAGTGACGAGTCTTCAACATATAAAGAGTCTAATTACATAAATGGTCACTGTAGTTTATGTTTATTCAATTTCGGTCCAGTATTACTGTATTATTAGTCTATTACACATATCTATCGTTGTTTGCAATGTAGTATAAAGTGTTATTATTCGTAACTAAGTATTATGAGTGATATAAATAATATCATATATGTGTTATTAGTCACACCCACCCATTAGCCTAAAATACACTACAATTAGTCATATAATACTAATTTCATTTTGTGTAAACAAACATAATATATAAGGAGCAAGTATAGTGAACACGGTACTATTAAAGAGCTTAATTACATAAATGGTCGTTGTAGTTGATTTTTATTCAATTACGGCCCAATAATCTCATTTGGAGAAGCCCCCTTTCTATGTTCTGTTAGTTTAATCTTTTTGTTGTTAAGGACGATAAATATATGAGCAAATTCGATTGTATAAACTGTGTGTGTCTATTTGACAACAGATTTTTTGGCCAAATATCTATTTTAAAAGTCCAATCGAAATCCGGATTTTTTATTTTGGTTTTTTAAAGCTTTTTTAGGCTAAAAAATTGCTTTTATCAAAAGCAAAATAATTTGATTGTCTAAACACCCACATATTTTAAAAATCTAGAACCCAAAAATCAGCTAAAAAATTTTGGTGTCAGGCGGATCCTACAAAGTAATTATAACCTTGATATATCCCACTCGAAATGACGGTCAGTATCAACATTATGGGGATGCAAAAAATAATGTGTTATGTTATGAGATTGCAAACCTCATCATTTATAAATTACTTTAAAAAAATATAAAAAATAGCATTTTCGTAGATTGTGGTAAATTACTTTAAAAAAATATAAAAAATAGCATTTTCGTAAATTGTGGAGTTGCAAGTACCAGCCTTTGTGCTGTAGTGCTGTTTAGTCTCCGTCCCTGTTAACACTAGAGCAAGATTTAGGGAGCCTCCAAAGTGAATGGAGAAAAAATACACTCAGATATACTATTTAAATTATTGATTATCCTGAAAAACTGGGAATCGGGATCGTCCTATTATTTTCATTAAATCTGGAAGGTCATTACTCAACAGTCACTTACATATTACTTGTCTTTACATATGCAGTGTACAGAGTAGTGGCTAAATATCCTCCAAGAATATAGTACATCAAAGACCTTAAGCAACACTACGTACGGGTGTAAAAGTTGCAATCATTTATTTGGTTTATTAGTTAACTCCAGTAATCACTTGGGTAGAAATGCACTAATTTAAACAAGATTGGAAAGTCAAAACGTTATACAATCATTTCACACAACCAATGTTAATTGTTTACATTAACATTATAGAACAACAGCAAACAACAGAAATAACTCAGAGTGCTTGTTGGAGACCTTGTTGGATAAATGGCAATACAAGGGAAGCTAATTCCGCTTGATGAGATGTGTAACAATGGTTGGCTCCTTGTACTATCTGCAATTCATGATTAGGTATTATTTTTGCAAACTCATAGGCGTCTTCGACCGGTATTACTTCATCAGCAGACCCATGGATTGTAACGACCCTGTGCATACAAATTATAGTATTGATGTACAGAAATATAAAATTGCAGGAAACAGATCTAAGTCTAATGAATAAATACACCGGCATAGTTATTCTTTTATGAACAATCTCATTTAGAAAAACACCCGAGAGTTTCAGAGACTTGAAAAATTTTCAAGATGCGTATAAAAGTTTACTTCAGTGTAAAGGAAGTATTTGCCGATTTGCAGAATGTGTTTGGTATGAAACCCAAAATGAACTAGATGCAAAGGTGCTTAGGAAGTTTCACATTCTTTTCGCCGATCTTAAAAAAAAACTTAAAGTTCTATTCACAGACGAAGTATTCCTTCTTCTTCTTTTTTAAACAATCAGCATCGGGGTGAAGGATATATGTCCAAGGGGTGGAAACGAACCACAAGTTATTAACACTATAGTATGCTCAGCATTAAGGATTTTAGGAAAACCACAATTAGATTAAGCTTAAAAAGTGTTGAAAGATTTGGCATAAAAAAATTGATGATACTAGCAAAATAAAAAGTTGATTGCTAACCATTTGCTTCATTTATTGAGACTTTTCCTTTCAAAGAACACGTGGTTCTCTTATAGTGAAAATAATTTACTCTTATTTCAGAAGTTACTTATGATACATCACACGATTAAAACACAACTTTCTTTTAACTCTAACCTGCATTGTTTGTCAATCTCAAGGCATGCTTTGTGCATATCTGTATTTAGACGCTCCATCAGACTCTTCTCTGTAACTCGGAAAAGAACTCCACCTACACAAAAAAACAGTAAAATGTATAGTCACATGTTTTCTTCCCTATTTTAAAAATTGACACAACAGATGACAGCTAGTTTTGGGGACGAAACTGCAACTTGAAAAACAAGTGCTGTATGACTTTAAAATGAAACGGTCTTTTAATCAAACACATGAGAATACTTTAAGCAATTAGTGGTTATGAATTCAATGTTAAACATGGCAAGAAAAATAGCAAAAATAAAGTACAAGTAAACTATGATAGTTTTAAGCGGAGCTGTTACATTACCATCTTTACTTTTAACATCGAAATACCCATTCTTCTTGATCTGTTCAGAGAAATCTTTACCCAAGCGCTCTTCAATGCCTCTCACCAAGTTATAACGGCCAGAGATATTTACAATGGTGCCGACATCATGATACTTTGATGCATACAATAGCACTACATTTCCTCCTGCAAAAATATTTAATTATTTATTCTGGAACATGTATAGAAGGGAACACATGACAAGATTAAAGTCCATTTTGGGGGGAAACCAGTAGGTTGTGCAGGGTAACTTCATGTAAAATAACTCGTATCAAATAATGAAGCAGCTTATATTGTAAATTATGAGCCGTGGATATGATAGCTTGAAGTTAAAATCAGTCAATCACGAGAGCAAATAGGCCCAATAGGCTCTATTTGGTCGGAAACTGATAAAAAAATAAGAGAGTTTATTTTTGGCATACCCCAGGACAACATAAAACTTTCGTCATATGTTCATAATTTTTTCATCTACTTCACCAAATACTTATAATAAGTTGAATGAAGTAATTAAATGATGGGGAACCTTTACTATGCCCAAGAATTGCGGCTGCTACCCGGTTTACTCCTTTGAAATACTGGACTATGGCATGCAAGTCTTCAGCTTCTTTACAATAGTTACCAAATTCAAATGTACCTTGACTTTCCCTGCAATTAGTAACTTCACAAGGTTTAATTTAAAGCCAGCTTAGTAGTAAGTTTTTTAAAGCTAGAGCAAATAACTAAAAAGTTTAGTTTTTGTGACTACCATATCGAAGTCAATAATCAACAGTAATGCACCATTAAACAAATTGGAATCAAGGTTTTGCTCCTGTACAGTTGGCTTCAAACTGAACACTAGAAATAATGTGTATCACCTTACAAGCTTACCCATTTCCAGAAAAGTCGAAGCGGAAGGCAGTGATCCTTTCTTTTACTAAAGCGGCAGCTAAATTCACCTGAGTATCATCTTCCTGGAGATACAAAAAAATTATATCTGCTATAATATCTTCACCGAGATCCGGCAAAATCAGATTAATGAGAAT
The DNA here is from genome assembly GCA_963920805.1 of Primula vulgaris. Lineage (NCBI taxonomy): Eukaryota > Viridiplantae > Streptophyta > Magnoliopsida > Ericales > Primulaceae > Primula > Primula vulgaris. Next base: position 23,446,951 of record OY987218.1, on the reverse strand, counting down.
TCACACAATTTAAATTTGTCCTTTCAAACTACGAATTCAACTCCAGAAAGAGAATATGTTTATTCCAGGTATACATGATCAAGGACGAATCTAGTATAGGGCAAGGGGGGTCACTTGCCCACCCTGTTTTTGAAAAGTTATTTACTAGTGATGTATGGCCATATATATGTGTGTACAATATTACAAATTGTGTAACCATTTTGGTCAAACTTATAACTATTAGTAGCCTAGTGCATATATATTGAAACTCAATTTCATCCCTAAAGTTAGGAACTTGGATTCTTTTTGGTTCCAATGTGTTATTTAATGCATTACGCCCCACCTATTGGAAAAGGATTTGAAACTACGAATTCAACTCCAGAAAGAGAATATGTTTATTCCAGGTATGCATGATCAAGGACGAATCTAGTATAGGGCAAGGGGGGTCACTTGCCCACCCTGTTTTTGAAAAGTTATTTACTAGTGATGTATGGCCACATATATGTGTGTACAATATTACAAATTGTGTAACCATTTTGGTCAAACTTATAACTATTAGTAGCCTAGTGCATATATATTGAAACTCAATTTCATCCCTAAAGTTAGGAACTTGGATTCTTTTTGGTTCCAATGTGTTATTTAATGCATTACGCCCCACCTATTGGAAAAGGATTTGTTCATGAATCTTAATATTAGAATCCATATTCCTTTACCATTAAAAGGTCTCATAATGGTAAGGATGGATATCTCTTTATAAACCAAAGGCTCGATTATTATCTAGACAATGTGGGATAATTACTCTAACACCCAAGATGCTTATACAATTGGTTCTTCTTTATATATAAAATTGTTATTAGGAGATAAGTGTAACAAATAATTATCAAAACAATAAATTTACTTTGAAGTACAATTTCGATATTTAGCTATAGTTTTTATCTTTTGTGCTATCAAATCAGATGTCTACAATCTATGAGATTTTATAAATCATGCATGTCATCTTAATATATCAAAAAAATGTATAACTTGGTACCATCACTTGTATCATTATTTTAATAAAATTATGTATCGGTAATCTCGTTCATTGTTGTTTCATCAAATTTACAAGAGAAAATTAGCTTAAAAGTTAAAATTAACGATGGTAACTTTTTTGCTTAACATAACCGGTCTACATAAATAAAGTATGCCCTCTCTTGACAAGAATCCTGGATTCGTCTCTGTACATGATTCCATCTACCGATCACATGAGTAAGAACAAACTCTGATAATGGTATAAGTTGAAACTAGTATTTTGCTAATAGCCATTTTGTTTATAAGCAGCTCATTTGGAGTTATTATAAAGTAAAGCTGAGTTATATACACATTATCATATTAAAGGTAATCTCTCTGAAACTTTACTCTCCGACTAACAATCAACAAATTTAAGAATAAAAGTTTCTTTTTACATCGTTTATAAGGAGAGTAAATAGTGGAGTATCAAATGGCTGACCTTGGTGGATCTAAAACCATGGCACAGTATTACAATGTCCGATGATCCAGCTTCATGTAGACAACCAACAAGCTTTTCTCCATGACTATTTTGTACTATGATTTTCTGTTGCTCCATTACTGAGAACACATCAAACACTATGAGATGATACAAACGGTTTCAAAACGAACGAAACTAAAAAATTAGTTTATTTGCCTTATTGGCACTTTCAAGTTTTAGATAAACACGCACAAATTGTTGCTAATTAGCACTTTCCACACCGTATTTTAAACTTCAATGCTAAGACTAGTAGTTTAGCCACCCACACAAAATGTAACTAGACATGTGAGTTCCAACCTCTTTCCGCAACATTCCTAAGTCCTAACTCGCCCTTGTATTTGGAATATTCAAATCCAAACCAGGGGAAAAACCACGTGGGAACATAAGTACGCTATAGCGCTCCGCATATTGAGAAAATTTAGATTTTTCGACCACGTAATTTAGCTCAAATATGCTGATTATATCCTTTCAAGCCCCTGTATAATAACAAAAGAATGTTTACATGAAATATAGCCCCTCTTATTAACGAATTTCCGCCCACTGATTATTTCAACCCGATTGATCACACGGATCAGAACCGGACTGATTGCATGGTTTTCGGATTATAAGGTATAAGTTGGATACATAAAGAGCACTAGATTAAAAGACTTGATACTCTTCAAAGTAGAGCTGCAGTATAGTGCGTTTTTGGCAACGACTTTTTTTCTTGGCATTTTTAGCTTTTTGATTGAAAAATTCCGTAGGTGTTTGGTATATCAGTTTTTTAGTTTTTAAAAGCTAGCTGTTGGGTCGAAAAAGCTAAAAAAAAAGCTCAAAAGAAGAGGATCTAGGAATTTGCGGATTTTTTTATAGCTTTTTCACACAAAAAAATCCAAAAATAAATTTTTTTTAATAGAATGTGATTGTATAGTTACACTCACTTATAAGTTAAAATAGGTGACCATGACTTATCAATAAAAATAAGTTATAAGTGACTTATAAGTAAAAAAGTTACAGTGGTGCCAAACACTACACTGCAGCTTTTTTTAAGCAAGCTTTTTTCTCGTTGCTTTTTAGAAGCAGCTTTTTGACAAAAAAATCCGATTCCAAACGGGTCCATAGTATAATTTGTTAACTCAAACAAATTAGTGTTACAGATTCAAATGATAACCCAATACAAATAATATAAAAACAAATGGTTTAAAGAAATGAAAAGGGATTAATACCTGGGTTTGTGGATATATATAAAAATCCGACAAAAATTGCCAACAAGATTTTATGTAACTGATAATAACAGAGTAGACCAGGGGATCAAAAAAAAAAAAAAAGAGTAGAACAGAAAATTAGTCCCCGTAGTTTTTATTTAACTTCTACCTGGTATCCGTGCATGCAATTGCAGCTTATTTGATCCACAATATATTTAAATGTGATATGATTGGTTCGTAAGGAAAATCATGCTTTTGAGGTAAACTAGTGACTTGGCGTAAAAGAAAAATTGTATGAAGAGAGGAACCGATCTCACGCCCACCCTTCTGAAAACGTGGGTTTGGACGATTATTGTTATTTTCAGTTTCTTTTTTAGATTTTAACCGATATCGAAAGCACCGTTAATAATATGATGGGACGTATGGTCGTATTGATATATAATTTAAACTGGCTAGAAGTAAATTTTCTGGAGTGCGATGTGGGTGGATATACATAATTTGAGTTTCGAGTTTAATTTAAACTTAAATGAATTGAGTATCTAACAAGTTTATTATATTATATACAGCTTAGTATTTACTTTAGAACTAATAAAATGGGTGTTAAACATGTGTCATTACTCATCTTTCATGTATGATAAATGGCAAGTTATAAATTTGCTACAATTGTATAATACGGCCGCTGAACTCGACACATTTGCATTCGAGTAGACAGTTAAAATAGCAGATTTAGGCATCATTTAGAGTTTATATCCAGGAGTCAGGACAGAAAGAAAATCTGGCTTTCAAATTATGGAAGAAAAGAAAAACTTTGATAAAGCAAAGTTGAAAGCTAGTTTGATAATTTTTAATTTACAACTGTTTAAAAAAGCACTACCCAGGACTTAAATAGTAATGCTCTCGGTCTGTATTCCAAGTAATGTACAAACAAGTACCTCCATAAATTATTAAAGACTACTCTTAACTTAATTGCTTTGGGCTGATTCTCCACACACCCTGTTGAGGATCTTTTGCTGGAGTTTTTCAAAATATTGTCTACGACCATCTGGAAGGGTACTTGGGTCGATAAGCATTATCTTAGTATCCCTTTTCTCACGTTCAATCTCGAGCAACTCATCAAGCTTTCTGACCTTCTGCTCGAGTAATTCTCGCACTTGGTCAGTATCACCATCTCTTTCCTTTCTTTTCCGCATGATGAGAGTTTCCACTTCATCTTGATCGGCTAATGTTTCTCTCACTAGGTCATGTGTTTGTGGAAGGATTTCTTCCATATCGGATGAACTAGTATCAAAATATCTGTCTTTTCTTTTTCGCAAGACTGGTTTCTCCCCATGCGATTGATTGTAAAATGTGGGTTTAGGCATTGGGGAATTGTTGTCATTATTGTGACATAAATGTTCCCCATTTGATGATTGTTGGGCGAAAATAGCTGCATGTCTTCGCCTATATTTAACTCCTTTAGTCAATTCGAAATTCCACTTCTGCGAATGTTTTAGTTCGTGCCAACAATTAAGGAAAAGGAACCTTTCCTTGGATTCTTTCTGGAGGGCTAGCACCGCCATGTTGATCTACAAAGAAGAGTTCAAAACTTCCAAGTATTACTAATAGCTGGTAGTTTAATCAATGTGAAGACTACAAATAAGCTAGTGATAATTGGCTGCTCTGCGTAACCAGAATAAAATCTAACAACCAAGTTACAATCATGTAATCCTAAATAAAACATAAAAGAGACCTTTACCAGATCTCCCACAAAATCGCAGTAGTGGCTTAGCAAATTAAGAAACCTAGACAACAAAGACATCCATATAGCATATCAAAAAATTCATATTGATAGAAGACTTTTGACTATTTAACTAACACACCATTTTAGCCAGATAAGAAAACCAAGATTAAAGACTTGGTCTCGAATAATTTGGAATAGACAACACAACCACCGACTTAGCATATCAAGTAAAATAGGTTCATAAAAGACTTTTGAGGTTTCAACTGATATGTCATTTTTAAGAATAAAAAACTGCTTCATCATACAGAATCAATCAGATTACCTTTTCCAGCTCGCACGAATTCTCATCAGTGATATTTTTGTAATAGGAATAGAATTTCGCCACAGTAGTTCGAATTCTGGACCATCTATTAGACAATGAATGTTCAGTGCGGTTTATATAGTTGTTCCCTATTAAAGTCTCGTATTCTTCTACAATTCTTTCCCAAAGGTTCATTGCAGATTGGTCCCTAACCAATGGATCCGCATCGGTCACCATCCATGCCCTACATAAGAACACGTCTTCTTCTTCAGTGTAATTTTTCTCCCTCTTCTTCGTATTCACTCTCTCACTGACCTCTGTTTGCACATCCGTCCTGACATGATTGTGGGTGTCGGAATCCATATCTCTAAAAAATGTAATACATTATAGTTAAAGAAAGTAAAATTATTTTCTTCATTTCTTTTTATTAAGTAGTACCAACTACTTTGAGAAAGTGAACAGTCAATAGATCTACTATCACTAATTACCATTCAATAGGCTTTCATTTCTGAACATTTCGAAATTTACATTTTCAGATGCAGATTGGAAATTTGTAACGAAGATTTCGGCCAATGAAATGATTATGAATTACACTGTGCCAAAAACGAAGGAAAAAGAAGAATTTGGTAATCCACTGGCCAGGCACAATTTGCAACATCCCGTATTTTTATAAGTGTTTTTAATTAGGAATTAATTTACCCAAAAACGTTTTATTCAAAGTTTACCAAAAACCGGTCACTCGACTAATTTTTAGCCAAAAACCGAAACTCTTCCGAAAAACTTTATTTTAAAAACCTGTTACTAATTTTACTAATAAAAAGGACCCAATAGATTTGTTTCTAAAGATTTGTTATTTTTGAGTAGTAAAACAATATTTTTGGATTAAGAGTTAGCTTTTAGAACTTTGGGGACCAAATAGTTCGCTTCCACAAACTATCTAAAAACAGTTTTTTCTAAACAAAAAATCAGCCCACTTCTTTCAAGAACAAACCTAAAACCAGCCAAACACAAGAGAGAAAAAGAGAGAAAAGAGAGAAAAAGAAGAAGAAGAAGAGGAAACCACCGTTAGCGGGTTCTTACCGGAAGCATCTCCTATACGCTTTAAGGTAACGGGGTTTATCCATTGCGACTAGACGAGGGTGTATGTTAGGATTTGGTTTTGCGTTTATTAGAAATTGGGGGTTTATGCCTTTTATCTTAATTAGGTTTATAAATTGTTAATTGGGTTTATTTGTTATATGTTTAATTCACTTATTTGAATTGGAGAAATTGAGGATTTAGTCGTGTTAATTTCGGATTAATGAGAATATGGATGAGTTTGCATGTCTTTATGTATTGCTATTGTGTTATTATAATTGTTGATAAATTGGGTAATTTATTGTGTAATAAAGATGAATTGTAGTTTATGTTTACAAGGTGTTTGTTAAAATGCTTGAATGAGTTTTTATGTTGATTAGACTTGTTTGGCTAGTTGTGAATCTAGCACCTATGCTTTTGGGTTATGTTGTATTACGTTATGTGACGTATGAGATTGTGTTATTTGAATAGTATAATATTATTGGCCGAGGCCTTAATATTTATACGTATGAGATTGTGTTAATTGAATGATTTTATATTATTGGCCGAGACCTTGTGTTTTAGCTGTAGTGGCAATGGTCTCTGTCTCTCCCTAATTCCGGGGACAGAAGACGGCCGAGGGGATAGGGAATGACTCGTCTTACGGACTGGGGCGAGTGGCGTGAGAGGTCTCAGTGTGCACTATATTTACTTTTATGTTAGCAATTGTCTATGTCTCTCCCTAATTCCGGGGACATAAGACGGCCGAATGGATAGAGAATGACTCGTCTTACGGACTGTGACGAGTGGTGTGAGAGGTCCAAGTGCGCACTATAAATCTACTTTTATGTTGCAATGGTCTATATCTCTCCCTAATTCCGGGGACATAAGACGGCCGAAGGGATAGGGAATGACCTACCCTACGGACTGGGGTAGGTGGCGTGAGAGGTCCATGTATGCTATAGATGTGTGTTGATGTTATTTAATTTATCGTAGTTGTAGAATGTCATTATATTTCTTTTTATACGTCGATTATCGTAGTTGTAGAATTTGTGAGCTCTTGCATTTATGGGATGGAGTGACGGTATTTGGTGGTGCCGTCCCGTCTAGTTATGTGCGGGGGACTCACCGTTACAGTTTTGTATTTCAGGTACATTATAGGTTGAGGCGTTTGGATAGGAGCCATTGGAATGCATCACATGGGTTCGGGGCTTTCGCTTTCTTTTTATTTTAGAACAGTTTTGAGGTATTTTAGAACAGTTTTGAGGTTGTAGCCTACGGGCAAATTGCATTTGCTTAGTTCTTCTTTTATAATTTTGTTAAAACCTTTTGGTCATGTAGCCGCGTTTGGCAAGCTTTTTATTTATGTTTTAATTGTTCCTTTAGCTCGCAAGTCTTTTTCTTTTAAATTTTTTAATTTTGTACCAACAGGCTCTATTTCCTTTTGTTTTAAAAAGGTCATGCCTCGATATCCGTGTCTTTTGGATTTTGGGGCGTGACACAATTACACCAAGCTTCAGCAATATATAAAGTTTATAAATGAAAACAAATTAAATAAAACATTAAGTTTTCTCCCTCTTCAACATAACTTACAATATTGACTTTGCCGTCAATGAAACGGGAGAAAAGGGATACAACAAGTCCAATCTATAACACAACTTCCAGAAAAATGCAACTCTCTGTTCAGAAACCACATATATAGAGAGCAGAGACGAGAGAGAAAGAGAGATGGATGGAAGAAGAAAGGAAACGCACCTGGAGAGAATGACTGGCGTGCACAGAGTAGAGAGACGTGAAGAGGCAGCAGGCGGAGAGGTTGAAGCAGCATCGACTCTCTCTCCCTCTCCACATCCCACTTCTTGCTCTTCGGGTAGATTCCCATTCTGTTCCTCCTCCGATGGAGTGGCTATGGGAGAATCATAATCATTGTCAAACCTATAATATTCACTTGTTTGATCCGCAACGAATTTTTCCACTTCCGGTTGATCAGCGGATATTTCTCTACCTAGGTTATGCGTTTGTGGAAGGAGCTCTTCCACGTCAGACGAACTAGTTTCAACATCATCTTGTCCCTTTCTTTCTTCTGCAACCAGCTTTTGCCCTTGTGATTGATCGAAAAACGTCGGTGCAGGCATTGGGAAATTATCATTCTCATCATGACTAAAAGGCTCACCATTTGCTAATTGTTCCGAGAACATAGCTTCATGTCTTTGCCTAAACCTAACTCCAGAAGTAGTCTCAAAAATCCACTTTGGCGAATGTTTTAATTCGTTCCAACAACTAAAGAATAAGAACATTTCTTTCCATTCGCTTTGGTAGGTCAACGCTGCTATGTTGACCTACAAATAAAGGTCAGACATATGTGCATTAGCTGAGAGTTTAATAAACTGCAAATACTATACGATGCTAATCGCCATGCTTGCCTAATCAGAATAGAAACGAACGCATAATTAAAGATTCAATACTAGACCTTTTCGGCTTTTTATAAGAGTCGGACAAAAGCAAATCTTCACCAGATCTTTCATAAAACTACACAAGATAAGAAAACCTAGATAAAATTGAAATAATTTTGAATCGACAACACAGCCATCAATCAAGCATTCAAGCAAAAATTAATTAAAAAGATTCTGTAAAAAGGCCTAGGTTTCTAACTATAATGACATTTTCAAGGTAGATATGCTTCCTCAAACAAATTCATTCCGGATTACCTTTTCCGTCTCGGAGCTTCCCAAGTTCTGGTCTGTGATGTTTTTATAGATGGAATAATATTTCGCCACAGCAGTTCGAATTCTAGTCCATCTATTAGTCAATGAATGTTCAGTACGGGACACATAGTTGTTCCCTATCAAACTCGAATAAGCTTCACTTATTCTTTCCCAAAGGGTCATTGGTGAATGGTAATTTTCCACTTTCCAGAAAAAGAAAGATTGGTCCTTTCTCATCACTGGATCCGCATCAGTTGCCATCCATGCCTTACATAAGAATATGTCTTCTTCTTCACTGTAATTTGACTCTCTTTTCCTGGTATTCACTTTTCCACTAACCTTTGTTTGCACATCCGTCCTAACATGATTGTGTGTGTTGGAATTCATATCCATATTTAACCAATTAATTAATAGAGGATAGAAGATCAACCACATGTGCCACAACTAAAATTTAGTATACATTTTGGCAATTCTGGATCAAGAGAACGCATTTAAATTCTTCAGGCTTCATTTCCAATAGTAGCATTAATTATACTTTGGCAAGTGAAGTAGTGAACACTCAACATTTGTACCATCACATGATTTATTTGCATTTCCCAATTCTTTTACTTCTAAGCATTCAAAAATTTACATTTTCAAACACAAATAGGAAACGTTTTCCCTCATATTAAAGATGATAACAAACATCTCAACTAATGAAATGATTATGAACAACTTTGTGCCAAAACAAAAATAAATAAATTGCTAACCTACTGGCCCACGCCAAGCTTCAGCAACATACAAACGAGATTTGTAGAAGTAAGCAAATTAAATGAAAAGTTTTTGAATCTTCATCATAACCTGGCAAATTCATTTCGTCGTCAACGAAACGGGAGATAAGGATACAAAAGACACTCTATAACACAACTTCTAGAAATACAGAACTCTTTTTTTGGTCTAAGAGATTGAAGAAGAAAGGGAAATCACCTGGAGAGCATGACTGGCGTACATGCAGCAACAACATCGACACACTCTCCCTCTCTACATCTCACTTCTTGCTTTTTGGGTAAATTCTCATCCAGTTCCTCTGACGATGTGTCTATGGTCATTGGAGAATCATAATCATCGTCGAAACTAGAATGTTCACTGGTTATTGGTTCTTGAGAATACCTAGCAACTATTCTTGACCTACCCTTGCTAACCACTGCATTCCATTTAGGTGAATGTTTTAATATGGTCCAACAATGATGGAATCTGAACTTTTCGTTTCCATCCTTTTTGTAGGTGACCCGTGCCTTATTGATCTACAATACAAACAAGTAATCAACAGTTATCAATAGTGACGATAAATAAGAATCAAGGTAAATATGGGCACAAAGGAAGGACAAATAGCCATGTTTTTTTATGAAGAGAAATAATTTATCTAACTAGATTATTGAGACATGTGATCCAAAAGGGAGAGAACCAAATCTTCCATACAATTGACTTTCTTAAAATGGAAGGAAATGATCCACGAACTAGTAGCAACACATAAATTTAACTCTACCAAGAAAACCTTGGAAACCCCACAATTTGGGATACACCCATCAATTTAGTACAACAAGTTTTTTTGGTTCAAGCTGTGCATACCACATGACACCGGTACAAGTTGAAAAAAATTAACGTTGATTACATAAAACCCCTACGATCATGATTTTCGATTTTATACACCCAAAATCAATATAGAGGGCAGGGACCACATATAAGTGGTACAAGTTGACAAAACTTAAGGCTGATTACGTAAAACCCCAACCATCACAATTTTCGATTTTATACACTCAATTTGAAATATAGGGCGAGTAAGAATTATTCTCATTTGGTGTTTATTGATCTAGAATAAGCATATGATAAAGTTTTTAGAGAGGTGTTTTGGTGGTGTTAAAAAAAAGACGTGTGCATAAATATATAATTTAACTGTATGAGAAAGCAGCTACAAATTTTAGAATAAGTGATAGCGTGTACTTAGTTTTCCTATTACTATAGGCTTGCACGAAGGATCGGGTTTAAGCCCTTTGTTGTTCGCGATAGTCACGGATGAACTAACTAGTCATATTCAGGGTACATTCTTTTTGCAGATGATAAGAGTTTTAGTGGACGTGACTAAATTAGCTGTAAACGATAAGCTAGAATCATGAAGGAATATTTCCGAAGCTCTGAATATATGTAGTATAGCTTTAGTGATAGCGGGATGATTTATCCACTTATAGTTAGGTTATGTGGTGAGGCGTACCAAAAAGTGATAGGTGTCATTATCTTTGGTCAAAATAATACTGGAATACAAAGTGATATTAGCCATAGATCCTAAGCAGGGTGGATAAGGTGGAGGAGTGATTCTGGATTTTTATGTAATCGTAATATGCCTCTAGGTCTTAACGGAAAATTTGATTTAACAGCTAAGAGACCAGTTTTATAATATGGTAGTGAGTGTCGGGCGATTAAGAAAATAAATGAAAACAAATTGGATGTCCCAGAGACGCGGATGTTGAGATGGATGTGTGGAAGAGTAGAAAGATAAGATTGGGAATGATAATATCTAGTATAGGTTAGGGTGGCTCCTATTGAAAATAAAATGAGAGAGAGTCGATTAAGATGATTGGGCATGTGATAAGGAGACCTATGGATGCATCTGTTAGCAGGTGTGAAGATATCAGAGTAGAAAATCAAAAGAAAGGTAAGAGGCAGACAATTGAAATTTTGGAAATGATATTGAGCAATCAAAAATTCCTATGGTACTCCATCTTTTTCATGTCTGTCTGTATAGTTTATTACTCGAAGATCCTCAATGATTCTACGTTAATATGTACCTAATCTTTAAGAAAACACAAGTATGAGTTTTTATGTAATAAAGTCCAAAAGTATGTACTAAACAAAAACCTTTCCAACCCCCAAAATTATAAAGAAAATGATCCGCCAAGTAATGCTGCATTTTAAAACATGAATAATAAACTCCCTTGACAAAGCTTTATCAGGTTACCTGTAACATCCCGTATTTTTATAAGTGTTTTTAATTAGGAATTTATTTATCCAAAAACGTTTTATTCAAAATTTTACCAAAAATCGGTCACTCGACTTTTTTTTTAGCCAAAAACCGAAACTCTTCCGAAAAACCTTATTTTAAAAACCTGTTACTAATTTTACTAATAAAAAGGAACCAATAGATTTGTTTATAAAGATTTGTTATTATTGAGTAGTTTATTAATAATTTTGATTAAAAATTAGCTTTTAGAACTTTGGGGACCAAATAGTTCACTTCCACAAACTTTGTAAAAACAGTTTTTCTATACCTAAAATCAGCCCACTTTTCAATTCTTTAAACCTAAAAATCAGCCAAGAGAAAAGAGAGAAAAAGAGAGAAAAGAGAAGAAGAAGAAGAAGAAGAAGAAGAAGAAGAAGAAGAAGAAGAAGAAGAAGAAGAAGAAGAAGAAGAAGAGAAACCACGTTAGCGGATTATTACCGAAATCATCTCCTCTACATGCTAAGGTAACGGGGGTTATCCATTGCGACTAGACGAGGGTGTATGTTATGTTATGTTTTACGTTTATTTTAAATTGGGGGTTTTTCCTTTAATCTCAATTAGGTTTTTAAATTGTTAATTGAGTTTATTTTTTTGTACGTTATAGATTGGGTGGTTGAAACAAATTTAAAAGTCTGCCAAAGTACAGCTAGGTTATATATATCACGTGTCTTGGCCATAACGAAAAAATATCTGCAATAAGAAGTATTAATACTTGCAATCGATTAAATATATACGGAGTATATGAATTTTGCATGTCTTTAATTTCTTTTTATTTTTACAAGTTCTTATATAGAAAATATTACATATGCCAATGTCATTTAATGAAATATGAAATTTCATCATGATGCTTTGCTCAACATCACTGTCTTGTATATTTCTGCTGTTTTTATTTTATTTTATATATATATTAGTTTGAAAAGCTCACATTGGAGTAGTTGATGATTTAGTCTTTTGATTTCGGATTAATGAGAATATTAATGGGTTGCGTGTTTTATGCGTTGATTATGTATTATTATGGTTGTTGATGGAATTGGATAAATTTATGTTGAATAATGGTGAATTGTAGTTTATGCATACAAGGTGTTTGTTAAAATGTCTGAAAGTGATTTTATGTTGTTATAGCATTTGGCTAGTTGTGAATTTAGTACATGTGGTTATGTGTTATGTTGTATTACGTTAAGTGACGTATGAGATGGTGTTATTTGAATAGTATAATATTATTGGCCGAGGCCTTAATATTTATACGTATGAGATTGTGTTAATTGAATGATTTTATATTATTGGCCGAGGCCTTGTGATTTAGCTGTAGTGGCAATGGTCTCTGTCTCTCCCTAATTCCGGGGACAGAAGACGGCCGAGGGGATAGGGAATGACCTACCTTACGGACTGGGGTAGGTGGCGTGAAAGGTCCCAGTGTGCACTATATTTATTTTATTGTTAGCAATGGTCTATGTCTCTCCCTAATTCCGGGGGCATAAGACGGCCGAAGGGATAGGGAATGACTCGTCTTACGGACTGGGACGAGTGGCGTGAGAGGTCCAAGTGCGCACTATAAATCTACTTTTATGTTGCAATGGTCTCTGTCTCTCCCTAATTCCGGGGACAGAAGACGGCCGAAGGGATAGGGAATGACCTACCTTACGGACTGGGGTAGGTGGCGTGAGAGGTCCATGTATGCTGTTGATGTGTATTTAATTTATTTAATTTATCGTAGTTGTAGAATGTCATTATATTTCTTTTTATACGTCGATTATCGTAGTTGTAGAATGTCATTATATTTCTTTTTATACGTCGATTATTGTAGTTGTATGATTTGTGAGCTCTTGCATTTATGGGATGGAGTGACGGTATTTGTGATGCCGTCCCGTCTAATTATGTGCGTGGGACTCACCGTTACAATTTTGTATTTCAGGTACAACTTAGGTGGAGGCGTATGGTTAAGAGTTTTAGCAAGGCATCACATGGGTTCGGGCTTTGCTTTCTTTTTACTTAAATTGTTTTTGAGGTTGTAGCCTACGGGCAAATTCATTCGTTCGTAATTTTCAGCTTTTATAAATCATGTCTTGTAGCCACGTTTGGCAAACAGTTTATTTTATTCATTTATTTGTTCCATTAGGTTGAAAATGTTTTCTTTTAAAAATTTTAATTTTGTACCAACAGGTTCTATTTTCTTTTGTTTTAAAAGGGTCATGCCTCGATATCCGTGTTTATGGAAATTGGGGCGTGACAAGTTGGTATCAGAGCTAACTAGGTTCTTGTATACTTTGGGACGACGGGAAGATGGGTAACCATTGGACCAAGATCCATCGTATCATTTTTACAAAACTTTTTCCAAAAATTCAAACTTTTTCTTAAACGGGGGGTTGCATTTAGCTTAAGACATGTAGCTATAATTTAGTAGTAGTTGATGGAAGGAAAATCCACATGTGAGGCAAGTTGGGGACAATAAGGACGCTTGTTGATCCTGGCTCGCCAAACTAGTGGGTGGACCTCTCGTCGGTATGTGTGAAGGAATACCTTAGCGATGTGGAATTCTAGAGTATGTGAGGATGCTCGGGTGCTTTAGGATAACGTATCGTGATGGGTTATCCCTCGCACTTTTATGTTGTTTGTATGCGTGTGTAGATTGATGTAGCGTGTATGAAGTGTAAGTTTGCATGTCAAATAGTAGCGAACTATTAGAGTGCGAGAAGTGTGAAATTGATGGTTTTATGTAGTGCGTTTCCATATTATTAACTTGTGTGTTAATGAATATTTTATGCGAATAGATGTTGATTGTATTATGTTGTAGACTAAATGATGTAGTTGTGTGATATGTTCCATGAAAATAATACATAAGTGTTGAGGAATTTTATGTTTTTGTGTCGATAGTTTTCTGCAGTTTAACGATCGGTCGTTTGCCAAAACGATCGGTCGAATTTTTTTCACTGGAAGGATTTTGACCAAAAACGATCAGTCGTAGCCCTAAACTGGATAACAAAGGATCACTTTCACATTCGATTTGATGTTGATAACGAAAAGTTAACTTCGACTCAATTGGGGAAAATCACTAAAAATCATGTTATTGAACGTTTTGGTAGTTGTAAACCTAGTTATGATTATTGTTAAGTCTGGTTATCCGCGTAGGTATCTCATAGTCCTTGAGATGAAGAGCAATATCAACAGTTGCTGGGTTATCAAATACAAGATCAATATTCAGAAATATTGCTTCAATCAATGGAAAGTCATTGGCAGTCTTTTCTACTGCCAATAGAGAGGGAAGATACGTGGTCTTTAAATAAATAAAAATTTCCCCTGCCTATAACTAGCAAGTATTAAGATATCTTTTGTCTACATAATTAGGTGTAGGTTTCAAGCCTGAATAGTTATAGTATGTCAAGAATTGTGAAAAACCAAAATATGGTGGTTACTCTATTGTTCCGTTTGCTGTAAGAAAACTAACGGTCCTCATGAAAACATATATTCTCTAAAGTTTCAGGTTGATTGTATCTCATATGAAGACTTGATTGCTGGTTTATAAAAATGAGACAAGGACAATGTTGTGGGGGTTAAGAATTTAGTTTACCATTCTTTTATTTTCCTTCAGTAGGTCCTTTACTTAAAAATAGTTGTTAACTTCTTCAAAGAGACACTTTTGTAATATGCTTTGGTTAAGTTTTAAAAACCAGGAATTGAAACAAGAATTAAGTTAATGAGAGTTGAAGAGTATTATTAAAGCGAGAAATGATTCAGAATAGGAAACGATTTACAACGTACTGCTGATTATAGGTTCGAGTTCCATCAAGAGTATATATCTATGTTTTGGTTGACTCTGCCAGGGTATATTATGTACTTGGGCATGTTTGGCTTCAAGTTAAAGTAATGGTTCGGCGTTGTCGCTTTTATTTATTGTATGGCCTGGTTCAACATTTAAATTGTTTAAGGTAAAATCAGGAGAAAAGTTGTGAGAGCTTGATCTTGTTAAACTCGGATTATCTTAAGGTAAGAAGGAGGATGGTTTTAGTTAATTTGGTTCACTCATTTTGGTTGGTTTGAAGGACTTGCATATAAGTAGTTCGATATAATTACATAGAAGTGTGAGATTTTGGTAGTTATTGTCTGTATTATATTTAAGGAATTCTGTTTCTTTAACTAAAGTATAACTGATGATGAGCTAAAAAGGACAAATGATATTGTCAGAGTGCGCAGCGAAAGCACGGGAAACAAAAAAATTGATGTCGGGGTAAAGGGGTTATTAACGATAAGGTGGAGTCCAGTTCAAATACAGTTATGTAAATTTTGTTCCATTGTAAGTTCCTTATTTGTAGGCGGAACATTGCAGAGCATTAGAAATTGTGAAAAGTTGGGAGTATTTGAGTTGCGTGGTTTTCTATGTTTATAAAGAGTAAAGATACCAGAGCGCGTGGTTTGTTATTAACCTTGTAGTTCGAATTTTCCTTCAAATTTTCGTTATTAACTTAAAGATAAGAAATGTTCAGTTTTATTTATTAAATAGTGAATAAGAAACATAACTTGCCTGATGAGACACTCTAAGGACGGGCTTTTAAAAATTAATATATATACATATATTTTACTTCGAGTAGCAGAATATGTAGTGAGCTGTTTTGCCTCGTTATAGTGATAGATGATGATGAAGTTATATTTAATTTACCATTCTGGTAATAGGAGTGTTACCCTTTCTGATCTCACTTACTTTAGTTTAAGGTGTTGTATATCATAACACCAATCAACGCTCACACCAAGTTTTGCCTCCAAAGTTTCAGTTACAGTTGACAGAGTTTATATCTGTCTGATAGTTGAACTTAAACCTACAGTTGTTATGCAGTAATCATGTTTAAGGCAACAAGGTTGATTGTGAGAATTAGTCTTAGCCGAGCAGTTCATAAGATTAAGATGTAGATGTAATGCTAAAGTAGTGTAATTGGTACAGATACTGGTTCTGTTGGTTTGATTGGTTAAGTGCTCACAGGATGATTGGTCCCAATGGTGTAAAAAGCATAATTTTGGGTAGTTACAGAATAAATTGGTGTTCTTATATATGATGGATTGTAGTGTTTTGGGACTTACTAATGGGTGCTAAGGTAGAAGATTAAGGGATACCTTAATGTTACATTCAAACAAAAATTACATTACCTGGTGTATTCATAGGTGTTGGCTGCTTATTTTTAAAGACATGATATGAATGAAGTCTTAACACGGTACCGATTTAGATTACCAAGATTTATTATTGGGTGCGTAACTCAGGGGATACTTGTTTCGAATTCTTTATTTAGTACAAGAGTACTATTTCATTTGGGTTAACTTTAAATTGAGAGTTAGGAAAGTGGAAGTAAGTCATTAGTATAGAGTTCATTTGATAGTTTATTTGAACAATATAAAAGATCAAGTATGTTTACCTCATAGCGAGTTATTGCCCCGCGGGAAATGATGTAATGTAGATCCTTGATTAGGAAATGTTTATACCTTACACGGAAATAGTATCAGTATATGGAGTTAATACTTGTTGGCTTGGAAATTTAGATTAGACCATCTGTACCGAGGGATTTAGTCAAGTTTACTGTTTAGGATTGTAATTGAACTCTATACCTGGGAGATTGCACAAAAAAAATTGGGATCAGGGAAGCAATTAAGTGATTGTAGAGATAAGTTTCGGGACGAAACTTCTTTAAGTGGAGAAGAGTGTAAAAACCCCTAAATTACTTTTCATTTAAATTACGCTTATAGTGGAATTAATATTGTATTTTGGGGTAATTAGAATATTTTTAGCAAGATAGGTGGTTGTTTAATCTTTTGAAGGAATTAAGGACTCACACTAGTAATAAGTATCAGAAATTAAGTTGAAATAAATTAGAATAAGTTACTCTAAGAATTAAAGAGACAGGGACTAGAGAAAAGAAACTGTATGCCAGTCTTCATATTTGTAACGTATCCACCATAACATCATCAATTTACCACCATCCCAGTATGCGTATATAAGCATATAGATAGAAAGAGAGTTACCAGCCGAAAGAGAGAGAGATGAAACAATTAGTCTTTCTAAACCGCCCAACTTCACTAGCAATAATATTATACGTATGGAGACAAATAGGTAGATATACAGAGAGAGAAAATCATATAGGACATCTATGGAAGGAACGGAGAGAGGAAAAGTAGCAGAGTTGTACAGGGAAGGAGACACACAAAAACCCTTAGACGAACCTTTGAAGGTAATAACATATTCTATATTTTCCCTTAGCTTGCTTTTAGTAATAGACAGAGATCTGGAAAGAAGTAAATCGAGTTGTCTGTTTGTAACTAATGTATATTGTAATCATAAAGCAGCTTAAGAGTTTAAATGTACTAAATCCATAAGATTGGGTTGACAAGTATATGTAAATGAGACGGGACTGTTTAGCCTTGAAAAACTTATCACACATACTTATTGATGATTAGTGTTTGATCTGTTATCTAAATTGACAGAAAAGAGAACTATTTATATGGAGGTTAATGCGAGGAACAACAAAATTCTACTTAGTGTGTATTAACTTGAAACTGCTTGTGGGCTCATTAGTATGTATGCTGTGAAAGTTAAATGAACTAGTAGCATGTTAGAGCTTTATTATACTGCTTTGCTTTTGGTCTACATGAATTGGTGCATCATGAATGTATGTAGTTTAGGGTTTGTTATAAAGAGTAATGGCTAGGAGAATAAGGTTGTAACTACAGTAGGACGCAATTGATTTTAGTCTTTTATTGATAATAGATCACGGTTTAGGTACTGTGAGCTTATAAAGGCTTCCTTACTCATCAAAGTATCATTGGCTAATTCAGTTTCGACAATCAGGTGAGTGGGTTTTGTCTTGCTATTATAAATATTCCGTTGCAACTTTTGATAATATTTTACAGGCTCATGGGAATTATTTTTCAAGTACTATTTATGTATGGAAACATTGTTTTTATATTGTTACGAAAACAAAGAAAATAAAAGAATGAAAAAGAAGAAGTGATTTATATACAGTGGATCTGTATAAAGAGAACTAGTTTATATCTTATAAAGATAAAGGTTATATACAGTGTATCTGTATAAGGTTTCTAAATTTATTATTTTATGAATTGCTTATGATTTGTATTTGAGACCATGAGAATAAGTCCAACGGAGAATCCCGAATAAGGGGAAGAGGAAAGTGGGGTGACGTTGGCAACTAAACGAAAGAGTTTAGTTCTCAACGGTTAAATTAGCGATTGTACATAGTTTTGTTAATCCGAACGTTTTAAGGAATAGACTCAGCCGTCATGCTGTGGTGATCTTAATTACGTAGTGCGCATATGGTTTATACACCTGAGAAAAATATCGACGGTAAATAGACTGAGGAAGTCAATCGGGCTTGGTACTCTAAGATATTGTATACAGACGGTTACTTGATTTGATGTTCTTACATGTTGGTCATTTTCTGGAGTTATGGATTGTGGAATTGTTACGGGTTGTGAACCCTGCGTGTGTTATTTCGTGAATTATGTCACGCATTGTACGTTTAAAAATTTTAGGCCTTGTTTATAGAAGTTATAATTCCTGGGTATAGTTGTTTAGAAAGGAAATTTCGGGACGAAATTCTTTTAAGGAGGGTTAGTTGTAACATCCCGTATTTTTATAAGTGTTTTTAATTAGGAATTTATTTATCCAAAAACGTTTTATTCAAAATTTTACCAAAAATCGGTCACTCGACTTTTTTTTTAGCCAAAAACCGAAACTCTTCCGAAAAACCTTATTTTAAAAACCTGTTACTAATTTTACTAATAAAAAGGAACCAATAGATTTGTTTATAAAGATTTGTTATTATTGAGTAGTTTATTAATAATTTTGATTAAAAATTAGCTTTTAGAACTTTGGGGACCAAATAGTTCACTTCCACAAACTTTGTAAAAACAGTTTTTCTATACCTAAAATCAGCCCACTTTTCAATTCTTTAAACCTAAAAATCAGCCAAGAGAAAAGAGAGAAAAAGAGAGAAAAGAGAAGAAGAAGAAGAAGAAGAAGAAGAAGAAGAAGAAGAAGAAGAAGAAGAAGAAGAAGAAGAAGAGAAACCACGTTAGCGGATTATTACCGAAATCATCTCCTCTACATGCTAAGGTAACGGGGGTTATCCATTGCGACTAGACGAGGGTGTATGTTATGTTATGTTTTACGTTTATTTTAAATTGGGGGTTTTTCCTTTAATCTCAATTAGGTTTTTAAATTGTTAATTGAGTTTATTTTTTTGTACGTTATAGATTGGGTGGTTGAAACAAATTTAAAAGTCTGCCAAAGTACAGCTAGGTTATATATATCACGTGTCTTGGCCATAACGAAAAAATATCTGCAATAAGAAGTATTAATACTTGCAATCGATTAAATATATACGGAGTATATGAATTTTGCATGTCTTTAATTTCTTTTTATTTTTACAAGTTCTTATATAGAAAATATTACATATGCCAATGTCATTTAATGAAATATGAAATTTCATCATGATGCTTTGCTCAACATCACTGTCTTGTATATTTCTGCTGTTTTTATTTTATTTTATATATATATTAGTTTGAAAAGCTCACATTGGAGTAGTTGATGATTTAGTCTTTTGATTTCGGATTAATGAGAATATTAATGGGTTGCGTGTTTTATGCGTTGATTATGTATTATTATGGTTGTTGATGGAATTGGATAAATTTATGTTGAATAATGGTGAATTGTAGTTTATGCATACAAGGTGTTTGTTAAAATGTCTGAAAGTGATTTTATGTTGTTATAGCATTTGGCTAGTTGTGAATTTAGTACATGTGGTTATGTGTTATGTTGTATTACGTTAAGTGACGTATGAGATGGTGTTATTTGAATAGTATAATATTATTGGCCGAGGCCTTAATATTTATACGTATGAGATTGTGTTAATTGAATGATTTTATATTATTGGCCGAGGCCTTGTGATTTAGCTGTAGTGGCAATGGTCTCTGTCTCTCCCTAATTCCGGGGACAGAAGACGGCCGAGGGGATAGGGAATGACCTACCTTACGGACTGGGGTAGGTGGCGTGAAAGGTCCCAGTGTGCACTATATTTATTTTATTGTTAGCAATGGTCTATGTCTCTCCCTAATTCCGGGGGCATAAGACGGCCGAAGGGATAGGGAATGACTCGTCTTACGGACTGGGACGAGTGGCGTGAGAGGTCCAAGTGCGCACTATAAATCTACTTTTATGTTGCAATGGTCTCTGTCTCTCCCTAATTCCGGGGACAGAAGACGGCCGAAGGGATAGGGAATGACCTACCTTACGGACTGGGGTAGGTGGCGTGAGAGGTCCATGTATGCTGTTGATGTGTATTTAATTTATTTAATTTATCGTAGTTGTAGAATGTCATTATATTTCTTTTTATACGTCGATTATCGTAGTTGTAGAATGTCATTATATTTCTTTTTATACGTCGATTATTGTAGTTGTATGATTTGTGAGCTCTTGCATTTATGGGATGGAGTGACGGTATTTGTGATGCCGTCCCGTCTAATTATGTGCGTGGGACTCACCGTTACAATTTTGTATTTCAGGTACAACTTAGGTGGAGGCGTATGGTTAAGAGTTTTAGCAAGGCATCACATGGGTTCGGGCTTTGCTTTCTTTTTACTTAAATTGTTTTTGAGGTTGTAGCCTACGGGCAAATTCATTCGTTCGTAATTTTCAGCTTTTATAAATCATGTCTTGTAGCCACGTTTGGCAAACAGTTTATTTTATTCATTTATTTGTTCCATTAGGTTGAAAATGTTTTCTTTTAAAAATTTTAATTTTGTACCAACAGGTTCTATTTTCTTTTGTTTTAAAAGGGTCATGCCTCGATATCCGTGTTTATGGAAATTGGGGCGTGACATTACCTTATCCAGTTCGGTGTAGCCATTCGAATTTTGATCGTTGATTATCTTATAAATGACTGAATATTTCGACACAGCGGGTCGAATCATGTTCCATCTTTGAGCCAACGATTTTTCAGTACGTGAAACATATTCGCTCCCAATTAAACTCCCATACTTTTCCACTACTCTTTCCCAAACTGATTTTAAAGATTCGTCATTGGCTTTCACAATACCCATCCATGCCCTACACAATAACACGTCTTCTTCTCGAGTATAATTGCTCCCTTTCTTCTTGGTTTTCACTTGTTCACTTTCCTCTATTTGGATATCGGTGTCATCATGGGGGTTAAAATCAATACCCCTAAATAAATCAAAATGCAAAATGTACAAGATCAAAATCATATTTTCACAAAAATTACTTTCTAAAGAAGAGAAGAGAAGCTAGATCGAACACAAAAAACTAAGAAATTAGTTGATATAGAGAAGCTACATAGAATGGAGAGCAGAAGGACATAGAAGAAGAAAGGCAAAGCACCTGGAGAGGATGACTGGCGTACACAGAGCAGAGAGATGAGAAGAGGTAGCAAGCGGAGAGGCTGAAGCAGTAGCGATTCTCTCTCCCTCTATGCAACCCACTTCCTGCTCTTCGAGAATATTCACATGGAGCTCTTCTGGTGATGTGTCTACGGTCATTGGGAAATCATAATCATCATCAAAACTAGAATGCCTACTAGTCACTGGTTGATCCTTGAGGAGCTCCACATCCGGTAGATTAGTGAACGTTTCTTTCACCAGGTCATGTGTTTGTGGAAGAAGCTCTTCCACGTCAGACAAACTAGTATCAACAGGGACTATTTTCTTCTCTAGTGGTTCATCGGATAATATGGGAGTAGGCATTGAAGGGGAATCATCATCTCCTTTGTGATTAAAAGGTTCACCATTTAACGATTGTTGAGACAAAATAGCTGATTTTTTCCGGCTGAATTTAACTCCATTAGTCAGCTCAAAAATCCATGTTGGAGAATGTTTTAATTCGTTCCAACAACTAACAAACTTGAAGCTTGCTCCGCATTCCTTCCGGAAGGTAAGCATCGCCAGGTTGATCTACCAATAAATGGAGTTCAAGATTCAAATATATATAATAACTTTTAATATGACTATAACTAAGGTAGTGTGGCTAATCTGCGTGTTTCCCTGACCATAATAGAAACCAACAATCACATAGTAAAATAATAATTTAAATTCAATAGTTTCGGGCTTAACAAGATAAGAGACATTAAAGAAGAACTCGGATTTAATTAGGGTTTTATAGGTTTAGTACACCAACCTATCGGCTTTTAACGATTTGGGTACCCACCTTTCAAATTTTCCAATTTAGGTACCAACCTATCGGCTTTTAACGATTTGGGTACCACCGTCTTAATAAATCACGAAATTATGTCACGTGACATTTGACAAACATTAATTTGATATGCTAATTTGACAATTTTGCACAAAAATATGTCATCCTATAATTTTTTTTAGCATATAATCCAAATTTAGCATATAATCCAAATTTTTGTTATTTGTGAAATTGGGGAAAATATTTTTATAGGATGACATATTTTTATGCAAAATTGTCAAATTAGCATATCAAATTAATGTTTGCCAAATGTCACGTGACATAATTTCGTGATTTATTAAGACGTTGGTACCCAAATCGTTAAAAGCCGATAGGTTGGTACCTAAATTGGAAAATTTGAAAGGTGGGTACCCAAATCGTTAACCGTACTATAGTTTGGGGTAGTAAATGTATTTTTTCCCCGCCATTAAAGAAGAACTCGGATTTAATTAAGTTTGAATATGGAATACAGGCACCATTTTAGTTTAGTAGTTAATACATAATACAGATTATAAGATCCATTTGGATTACCTTTTCCAGCTCAGTGTAGCTACCCAGATTCTGATCAGTGATGTTCTTATAAAAGGAACAAAATTTCGTCACATCGCTTCGAATTTTACTCCATCTATTAGACAATGAATGTCTCTTTCGCGGAACATAGTTGTTACCTCTTAAACTCGCATATGCTTCTGTTATTCTTTCCCAAAGTGTCATTGAAATTGAGTCCTTTTCTAGCTCTGGATCTGTAGATGCCACCCATGCCCTACATAAGAACATGTCTTCTTCTTTGGTGTAATTTTTCTCTTTTTTCTTGGTACTCACTTTCTCACTAACCTTCGTTGGGACATCCGTCACATTGTGATTATGGGGATCAAAATTAATTACCCTAAAACATATCAAATACGAAACATAATTTAAAAACAAGGTCAAGGGAACAGAACATTTTACATATAGATTACAACTAAACTAGATAAAGGGAACATAACTACATTTTTCAAGCTTGTTAACTAAGTACTCCTATATAGAATACAATAAGCAGAACACTCTAGGATCCGTATTACCATATAGATTATATACCTTTCACAGCCTTCTATTTTTAAAACATAAAAAGGGAAGATGTTCTTTTAAGGATGAATTAGAAATATTTTCTTTAAAGAAAAGATGGTAACCAGAAGAGTAGCTAGTTGGTGACACCAAGGGGTCATAACACCCTCATGCCCCCCATTTTGACAAAAAAATCTATTTTTAACCTTGTACATTAGTTACAATCTCCCACAAACACCCCTCACAGAAAACAAAGGTCATTCACACGAGCTAATTCTAGTAAAGCTGCTGATTGTAATAACAATCCCGAGGAAGTGTGGGGAAAATTACAAGAGGAACAGGCAAAGTACATATTGAATTCATAATTAAGTAACTAACACTTAGCACAAAAAAAAGACAGCGTTTTGTTATATCCAAGTAGTACTTTATACAGAGGCGAAAAAATGAGATGTAGAACAAACTTAAATTCAATTCCTAGAAACATGCAACATCCTCTTTTGTTAAAGGAAATAGGTCTTCAGATGTTGAAAACACGGAAAAGATATAGAGATAGAGACATAGACATAGACAGAGAGTGAGAGAGAGTAGGATAGAAGAAGACGAACCCGGACGAGCAGATGAAGACAGGAGACACAGCAGAGACGGGACAAGCATCGGTGCATGGGGAGCGTACAAGGGCATCATCGTCCTCTCTTTCACACTGCTTCGCAAGTATTTGCGTATCCAATGGGCAACCATTACCATCATCAAGACTTAAATGTTCATCTATTGATGATTGTTGACCGATTTGCTTTTCTCGAACCTTCAAAATCCCTTCAGAAGTCCACTTTAATGAACTTCTTAGTTCACTCCAGCAATGAAGGAACTTGAATTTTTCTTTTTTCTCCTTCTTGTAAGCAAGCAATGCCTTCTTGATCTACATACATATGATATTCTTAGAAACTGACAAACAAAAGACAAAGTAACAATCACATTTAGCAATCAAATTTTGACACTTATAACATAAAAACACTATCTGCGGTCCCAAAAGCAGTTCTTCGTCGCATGAGTACAACAATGGTGCAAACTGCAAAGTTATTTGTCCACAAACTAGTAACAACACATATAAGAACTCCAGAAACCTAGAAGATCTCTTAATAAAGTAACTTCCCAGTAGAAAACAATTTGTTACAGTTGATACATCGAATTAAAAGGGACTTATGAAAAATGAACACCATTAACAGAGAAAGTAGTAGGCCTTCCCCAAAAACTAGAAAGTAGTGTGCCCCACCAATGAGAATATTTGTTGAAAAAATGTACCTAAGGTGGAGCCCACCACTAATCTTTAACAAAGCAATGTGATTGGTAGGACACATCCCAATTTCGGGTCTTCAACGAAATCCTAATACTTTCTCCCAATAAAACCAAACAAAAATTGCATAACAAGATTCTGAACAATCACACGTCATTTTCTGTGACAGAACTCTTTTGGTTTACCATTTCGTTCTCTGTGTAGCTGTTCTGCTTCTGATCATTGATATTTTTATAAATTGCACAAAACGTCGACACAGCACCTCGAATCTTGCTCCACCTTGAAAGCAGTGAGTATTTAGGACGGATAACATATCTTTTTTCTATTAAGCTAATATATTTTTCTGCTATTCTTTCCCAGAATGTCATTGAAGACTCGTCCGTTTCTTCCTTATCCTTCGAAGTTAACATCCATGCCATGCACAAGAAAATATCTTCTTCTCGCTTATAATTCTTCTCTTTTTTTCTTGGGCTAACCTTTGTTTCCAAATCCGTGACATTGTTTACAGTGGTCTTTGAATCCATATCCTAAAAAAGAATCGTGAAGAATATAAGATCAACCATACATATATCAAATCGCTTAATAATCCTATTAAACTTCTAGATGATTAGAAAATGAATACTAGCCAAACAAAAAACAAAGAAATATCATAAGTTCAGTAGCAAGTATGGGTAGATTGAAGTGGAATATGACGAGTCCAAAACAAATTGTGAATGCAATCATCTCGGCTGGTTAAATTTGTTTTGAGGACTGTGTGACTTTAAGTTGATTTTCACCTGATTCCTATTTTAGGAAACATATTTAAGCTCAATTTATAGATGCTAAATTATGTTCTTTTGACCTTATGTTATACTACAGTTGCATAACTACGTGTCGGTAAATTTTACATGTTTAATAAGTGTGGTAATCGTGTTTACAACAGAATATTTCTTATTACAATAAAATCCAACGGAAATGGGAAATAATTGTTGCTCTAGCTAGCACCTAAAAAGCCCTCTACCTTGAGGTTTTGCTTCTAACATTATTTTAATTCTGATTTAGGACTTCAGACTCCCTAAGGATTTGAGATTGTTAGTTACAGACTTGATCACATACCAGATGCAAATTATAAATTCTACAGCACAGAAAATCCAAGCAATCGAGAAATTAAGTGGTGAAAATAGGCGCAAATAGTGGCCAAGTGACAACGCCAGTGGGGAAATTAGGTGGTGACTATACCGGGCTACAGCCACCCTCGTATTGATAAAAATCTGAACTTCTACAACGTATTTCTAACGAAAATATGCAAAATATAATCTTTTAGCCACGTGCATTATATCCAAAAAAACAAAGGTCTAGATGAAGTTAAGACACCCCCTATGCAGATCCTGTTTATCCACCGAACAACACCCAAAATTAACTAAAATTACTACCATGTAACTTTAGTGTATATGAATTTCACCCCATCAACCAACCAAAACCCCCTTGCGTCCCCGGATGCAAAGATAATCTTGTACTAACTCATCAACTTTTTTGGTCGGAAAACTACCTAAGCAAAGCAGTAACCAAAAAGCTGGATTTAAAAAAACTACAGTGGAGCGTTTGCCAACAGGTTTAAAAAGCTATCTTTTACTAGAAATATTCAATTCAACTTTTTCCCTTTTTCCGCTTTTCCGAATAAGAAAAGTACAAACATCCTTCCATCGAGAATGTTTGGTCTATACTAGAATTGGAAAAAAAAACCCAAAAAAACTGAGAAGAAAGCTAAAAATAGCTACGAAATCCTATCTTTTTTGCTTTTCCTGCTCAGCTTTTTACCCCAAAAGCTTGCTTTTTTTTACCTAATTCTTAACCCACAATCGTTGCTTTTTACCCAAAAAATCACTTTTTTACCCCCAAAACTTGCTTTAAGCTAAAAAAAGTTGTCTAGTCGAAACCCACTTGCTTTACTCAAGCAAAAAGCTAAATAAGTGACCAAAAAAGTGGATACCAAACATGCATCATTTCAAATTTATGATATTTAAGCTATGACATGCACAGTCTAGTATGCAAACATATATATATATATATATATAAGAAAATAATTACTACATTAATTATAATAAGCTACAAAGCTAAAAGAACCCTTTTGCAAAATATAAAAGGAAAATGTAATTGGAATTACAACACCTGCAAAATGCACAATTATTTAAATACCATTTTTCGGATTCGGAGAGCTAATTTGTCTACAGATATGCCATGATCATCACTTTTCTTTTAGAGAGAGATAGTAATTTAGTTGTGTATATATATAGATAGAGAGATGCAATTCTTTTTGCCAATGGTTTACAAGCCACTTTGCATTTTATTTTTTTCACGCTAAAAAAAAAGTATGAACCTTTAATTACTACCAACCTTACTTTTTGATTATCTACTTAATTCAAACTGTAAATAAAATTTACTGTCCCCATTTGCGGTTTGAATGTAAAATTGCCAAATTACTATTGAAAATTAACATAGTTTTGAGACAGATTTGCCGATCGATCGGCTATCAATCTCGATCGATCGGTTGAGTACTGTAAATGTGTTATAGTGTGTTTCTCTTATCTATCGATCGATCGGCGGAAAAATTACAGACTGCATACTTAACACATTTAAAAGAAAAAAATATTTACATTTTAAAAATTACTACTCTCCTGTTCGAAAATTCTCCCAAATTTACAAGCACTTAATAGGTTTTGACTCCGATTAACCCAACTTTCTTGTTTTTACTCCGAATCATATAGTTCAATTCAAGATATTTCTTTATTCTCTATTTTATATAGTTTAACTTTGTAATTTATGAAAAAAAATCATAGAAAATAGGATTGATACCTCATAGGTAGCAATTTTGAACTTTAATTACCACTGGATACCTATTATAATTTGTATTACTCTTAGTTATCACTTTTTCATACTATATAAATTAAAAAAAATCTAATTTCATAAAAAACAGAAAATATTTCACCCTCTCCCTCATAAATGAAAAAAATTATAAAAATCACAAAAAATTATAAAAAATCAAAAAAATCAAAAAAAAAATCAAAAAAATCACAAAAAATTATAAAAAATGAAAAAAATCACAAAAAAATATAAAATATCATAAAAAATATCAATATACCACTTTTTACACCGAAAAAGCGTTTTTTCATAAAAAAACACCTTTTCATAAAAAAACACCGTTTCATAAAAAAAAAACATTTTCATAAAAAAAAAACATTTTCATCAAAAAGTGAATTTTTTGTATTTAACTCTCGTTTGACTCATTTCAATACTTGTTAAAGTTTGAATTGCCGTTTTAGAAACTAATTTTAGATCTTTAAGCTCAAATTGGTAGGAGTGTTTGCACCCAACACAAATGTTCAAAAGGTTGGTGGTTTGAATCCACCCAGTTTTTTTTAACTTTAAAGTAAAATATATGCACTTTTTGTGCTGCACTATATGCATTTTTGTTGAACTTTATGCACTTTC
Source organism: Primula vulgaris (assembly GCA_963920805.1). NCBI lineage: Eukaryota > Viridiplantae > Streptophyta > Magnoliopsida > Ericales > Primulaceae > Primula > Primula vulgaris. Next base: position 23,418,408 of record OY987218.1, on the reverse strand, counting down.
GACTGTACTAGATGCACTTTCGACTGTACTAGATGCACTTTTGACTGAACTAGATGCACTTTCAGCTGAACTATATGCACTTTCAACTGAACCAGATGCACTTTTAGCTGAACCAGATGCACATTTTACATAACTATATGTATTTTTATTGAACTAGATATACTTTTGGCTGAACCATATGCACTTTCAGCTGAATCAGATGCACTTTTAGCTAAACCAGATGCACTTTTAGTTGAATAAAATGCATTTTTGACAGAACTATATGCAATTTTATTGAACTATACGCACTTTCGACTGGACTATATTCATTTTCGACTAGACTATATGCACTTTTGACTTAACTATATGTACTTTCGACTAAATTAGATGCATTTTAAGCTGAACCAGATGTACTTTCAGCTAAACCAGATACACTTTTAGCTGAACTATATGCATACTCACTTTTATTGAACTATATTTACTTTCGACTGAATTGTATGCACTTTTAACGGAACCAGATGTACTGTCAGCTGAATTGAATGCAATTTCGACTCAATTTTATGCAGTTTTGACTAACTATATGCACTTTCGACTGAACTATATGCACTTTTATTGAACTATATACGCTTTTGACTAAACTATACGTACTTTCGACTGAACTAAATGCACTTTCAGCTCATTTAGATTAAAAAAAGGCACATTTTCATGTAAAAACCACTTTTATATATTGACAAAAAAAAATTATATATTTTTTTGTAATTTTTTAAAAAGTTTGTGATTTTTTGTGATTTTTTATAATTTTTTTGTGTTTTTTTTCATTTTATTCTAATTTAAAACTATTTTTTTGGGTTTGTAGAAAGATAAAATATGTCTATTATATTTTGGTTTGTATGACCATTTAGTAAATAAACTAAATAATTAAAAAGTGGTAACTATGAAAAATGTGAAATTATCAAAATATTTAGGAGGAATATAAGTTGATATGAGCTACTTATATGGAATTTCCCCTAGAAAATATATCAATTTATGAACAAATCATAGAAAGTATACCAATTTTACACACAATTTTTCCTTTTTCATTAAAATTAGGGGGTTTATGTAAATTTATTGATTTAGATAATTATCACTAATTGTTTAACTGCATTTGATTGTGTATATTGTTTATCTTGTTTTGAGTCTTTTGACTATGATAAATTTGACTAAGTTATGGTTTTTCATATATTACCTGTTTCAATTATGTTTTTATGCAATTTTCTTGATTTATAATAACCGTTTAGTTTCCATTAATTGGGTTTCATTTGATTTGTATGGTAATTAGTAATTATTTAGTTGACAGTTGTTGTATATATTTTTTATCTGTGTTTTGGTTGTATGAACAATTAACATTTATTTGATGGCATTTTTTATAAATAGCCCATGAGTTCCTTTTTTTGGCCGGATGAGCCCAACCATATGCGTGTATGTATACATATTAGAATATGTAATCATTGCATAAACAAAAGAATATAGGGTATATTTATCTATATATACGTGAATGAGTGGACAATTTATTTAATTTGATATTCATTTTTCATATAGGTTCTCTATGGATGATCCAGCTGATCCAGGTCCCATTCTTAGAGGCAATCGGAGGATTTTACGACAATTTGATCATATATTAGAAAAGATTTGGGCGCGTGGTAGAGAGGTAGGGAGAGCGGATGAGAAGAAGTTGCAGTTGTACAATTATAGTTGAGAGATACATTCGCACCCAAGAGTAATGCAAAATATTATTAGCGTAGGCTTTTACGGTGTCTATGTCATAAATAGTTACAGTGTAGATCGAGGCTTGCTTACAACATTAATGGACATGTGGCGTGATGAGACCCACACGTTTTATTTTTCCGGTGGCGAGTTGGGCATATCTCTACAAAATGTAGAGATTATATTGGGATTGAGGGTGGATGATCTGTCTGTAACCCGGTCGGAGAGAAATGATAATATAACTAACATGTTGGATTTGGTGGAGACGTTGTTGGGTAGTAGACCCGATGACGATATGGTTGATAAAAAAAAATTAACGGTTAAACTTAGATGGTTGGGACAAACATTTACGGAATTACCTACCAACCATAGTGATGAGAGCTTGTTGTATCAGTACAGGGCTGGCATGTTATTGTTGCTAACTGCTTACGTTTTTTATGATAAGAGCAGTGATCAGATTGCACTTTGGCCTCTACCGTTTCTTGAAGATTTCGATACGTGTGGAAAGTATAGTTGGGGATCAGCTCTCCTCGATTGGTTGAAGTCCAACATGTGCAAGTTTGTTCGGGGACAAGCTCATGAAATAAGCAATGTGGTGATGTTCCTTGAGATGTGGGCGATGACTAGACTACGGCCTATTAGACCTTGTCCAGGATTGCCTCATGATGTTCCTCCTCCTCCGGGATTGCCTAGATTTCCCCTCGGATACAGGTATGATATTATTTAATTTTTGTATTCGATTACTATTAAATTCTGAATATTTAGCAGCTACTTCTTTTGTTTATATCTATTGTTTAAAATTGTAAATCCATGAGGTCTAGATGCAAGGAAATATTATAGTGATGGAAGGGGCGGAATTTCGATACGGATTCACGAAAGTCTCGAAGTGCTCAAAAGATCTTTTTGACTATGCACCATTGATTCCATTATTATTATTAGTGAGTAATAATAGAAAATTTCATTCATATTCATAGAAATAGGGGACATAATTCACATGGATATAATAAGTCTCGTTTGGGCTGCCTTAATGGCAGTCTTTACATTTTCTCTTTCACTCGTAGTATTGGGAAGAAATCGACTCTAGGGGTATTATTTATTAATTGAGTTTAGGAAGAAAACTCTATCAATTCTTTTAGAGATCATTTTGAAAAGTTTTTTTTTACTATTTTCAATATGAATATATTCATTTTGGAAGTTCGTTGTATTTTAGTTAGATGACAATAAACACAAGCTTACTTCACCTCTTTTTACTTTTAATGATAAATTGGTTAAATTAAAAAAAAAATAGCATTGAAATATATTTTTATTGACCAATTAAAATTGCCTCCCAGAATCTATAATTGCCTCAAAAAATCCAATATATATATATATTATTAGATCTTTTGAATAATACTCAAGAAAATCTTATGAAAATTGAAAGAAAAAAGGAAGTGAGTTAGACAAAAAGAAAAGAAACTTGGACAAAAAAAGAAGTGACTTAGATAAAAAGAAACGAAGTGGGTTAGACAAATCTTTTTTGTCGATAACCTCAGACCAATCAATCGAATATTGATTAATATGTACCCATAGGTGCGATATTGGATTTCAATCAGATATCAGATCAATCTATATTGATTGACTGCCTCCGTTATGTTGTTGCTAGAAAATACCACTCTATTTGGTTTTGGATCTTCCAAATCATTCCCGCAGGAGATCCGGGAGCATTTTTTTTTATCCTTCGATAAAAAGATTCATTCTCTTCATAAAAAATCGGAGGTAGAGCCAATAAAAATGTCTTTTTTGATTCATCTCTGAAGTTGAATGTTTTTTTATCCAATCCGCAGGAATTAATAGAAAAGGCAAATCACTTATGATACACCAGATCCGGCTCAGTTATTGATAGAGTGAATCGATCTGCTATTTCTTGAAATCTCTCTTCTGATTCAAAATTGTGGTGGAACGTATATCCTCCCATGTTCCAGTCATGGAATAGATGAAATAAATAAAAAAATGGATTTTTGTTCAAGAATGAAATCTTATTGGAACTGTCCATATCCGGTTCATCATTCGAAACCATATCACATCCCGGATCTGATGAAATAGGATGAATTGAGACGGTATTTTGCAAATACGTAATTACCTTAAATATATTAAGTTCCTTAAAAAGCTACTAAATAAATAAAAAAAAATGGTTAAGGCGTGATGTGCCAAAGTCGATTGCTAGTTCTTCCCCTATTTTACTAATAAAAGGGCTTCCCCATCTCTGTTCCCGGTTGAGATCTATCTATTCTGTTGGCACAGGTTCGGTTGGAATTGAAACCCGAGTCAGCGGCTACACCGTTTTTGCGTAAATTCATTCCCTATTTAGCCCAGTTCCTTGAGAATCTAAAGAATCGTTTGACTTTGAATGCCGAAACCCCTCACTTTGAAAGCAAGGAAGAAAGGAGCTTTTTCATTCGCGAAAGAAGTAACCACTCGGCCAAGAGCACGGACAGCTCCCTGGTAAGATGAAGAGTCTTTCCCAGAAAGAAAGATTAGTACTGGGGGATAGGAGGTGGAATCGATCGATAGAGAGTTATACACATATACCAAGAGATTTTCTAAAGGCTTCTAGTTATACTAGAGCTAACAACAAAGAATGTAAGACTAACTGACCATAAAGAGGTGTGAAAGCTGCTTGACCGATAGCAAAAGGTGCGAAGCTGCTCGACCGAGAGCGAGAGCGAGAGCTGTGAAGCTACTCGACCGAGAAGAAATAAGATGATTGCCCGAACCGAGGTTATTGGCTTTCGACTATAAAGGTTTTGAACTCTGGACATAAGTCATAATGGGTACGAGGATTCCTCTAAAATCTAAGAAAAGAGGGAAGAAGTTTCCACCAAAGACAGAGGCGAGGAAAGCCTAAACTGGAACGAACTATTCGACAAAGAAAGCTAGACTAGACTTCGCAGTTGAGGTTCTCGGAGATGCTGATACAACGTTCTCAGATGCTATTCGACTAGAAGGGAAGTCACTATAGGAATCAAGTCAGTTAAGTCTTCCAGTCTTGGATCGGAGTTGTAAACTGATTGACCGAGGGAACTAGCCTTTATATATAGGATATGAGTGAAGGAAGAATAAGAGTTGCGGGCGGAAAGCTTTATTAATTAAGAAAATTCCACACCATCAGCCAAAGAGTCTTCAACCTAATCAACTGAATAAGGATCGGGATCAAGATAAATATCAGTTCTTAGTGGGCATGGCATAATATCCCTAGGCCCGAGGAAGGCCATAAGCCAATAATGGGATTTATTCCACCTCAACTAGATGGGGTTTCATTGTAATTAAAAGGGATTCGAGTAGCGGGAAGGTACTAATTGAATAATCTCCAGCAGGAAAAGACTCGAAGGTACGAAACTAAATAAAACGAGAGAGGGCGACAAGAATGTGCCGAAACCGGTGACTATTGGTTTTTGGATTAATGTTACAAGGCTTCCAGGAAGACCTCCTGTAACCAGCCCATCTTAGTCTCAGAGAGGTCTGAATGTTATGACACCCTATTTGCTTCATCACCGGCATTTTAGAGCTAAAACGAACCAAGCTAACCTACCTCTATCACTAAACTAGACCCTAAGACGTAGTGTAATAATTCTTCGGGTACTACACAGTATTGAGGTTCCGGCTGAGTTCTTATAATGGATGCCCCAATCAGATTACAAGGCCTAGCGTTGCTAGAATATGCGTATTGGTTGATCTCTTGAAGGATATGCCCAATCGTATTTGGCTGGGGATGGGAAAGTTTGGGTGCTGGCAACGAATCATTTACGGTCGTTGATGTTGACTGATTAAGCATCCTCTTCGCAACAAAGCCTGTCTTTCTTAATTTAGTTAAAAACGAAACTTTCACAGGTTCTATAGAAGCTCATCGAACTTAACTTGTAGAGTAAGACATGTGCTCGATATGGTTCATTTCAGTGCTCTTTCTCTCGGTACGCTTCACCACATTCATGTACTCACCTTAGTACGGTTCTTCGCTCGGCGCTTTGCTCATTTTTTTACCCCTTACATCAAACCTGAGGGCATTACTCAGAGAAAGAAAAAACGAAACAAAAGCTCGGTTGGCTCATCAATGGTTTGCAAGAGGAATAGAGTGATTAGCGGGAATTGGAAATTGCTCGTTCGCTGTCTGCCTTCCCGTTGATTCAATACGTTCCTATCCCCTGGGGCAATTTTTCAAATCTTCCTCATTTCTAATGGTTGGTATTGAGCAGCCAAGTCAGGTGGGAATGGGATCATTTCATTCCATCGTATATTACATTGCACGTTGACTCCCTTTACGGGTCCACGAACGAAAATAATTTCTTTATATATTTTTCAGCTTTTCTATCAAATTTATTATCATAACTAAATATTACTATATTTTAATATATTTCTATTAATTTTTTTCAACCAAAATTAATTTATTACAGCAATCACATTAATTAACTTACAAGTTTTCTCGTATTTAAAATAAAAAGTACACTTTTACAACTTATAAGTAAATTTTTTGGTTTATATAAATTATCAACTTTTTTATCAATTTCTCTATCAAAACTATACAACTCATCTTTTTGTTATTTTATTAATTTATATGTGAAAAGTACAAATAAATGAGAGAAAAAAAAAAAGTAAGAGAAATTATTATTTTAATTATAATGAAACATATTGATCTCTTATGTTTGAGTGATATTTGAGTTCATGTAAATTTAAGATAATGGATAAGGAAACTGATACATGTATAATTTTAGAACAATCTCTTTATATTTAAGATAAATGAGTCATATAAGTAAAATGATGGGAGTGCTCGATTATAAAATTCAAACCCAATATACCCCAATTTATAACAACTTTCCCCCAAATTTTTGTGCATACTTACAAGTTCCAATAAAGGAAGAGGTGTGTCTGAGTGTGCAAATTCTATCAGTGAGGATAACTGCTTTTTTATGGGTCATTCAATTATTTATTTCTACATCTATGGTTGAGAAAATTAGGTTCTAAAAAAGAAATTGAAACTAGTATGTTCAATGCACTTTTCACATCCCCAGACACAGTAACATCTCCTTCAAAATTCTAATATCTTTTTAATTGTTCGTTTCTTTATTTTTTTTCTTGGTTTTCTTTCAAACTCGCGATTAAGTGAAAATCTTCTTTCCTTCACATCAAAACTTTGCTCGAATCAAATAATAGTTAAACCTTTCATAAAAATTTACAAAATAGTTAAACGAAATAGCTTATCTGTTATTCCAAATTTAGAAAAATTCTAAAAAAAATTATTGGCATGCTAACATTTTTATTTTTAAACAGAGGATGATAATCACGATATAAAGTTTTAAACTATGGAAATAGGGATTTGATGAAGGAGGATATAGAGAGAGGGGAGTTATTCAGTACATTTTTTCATTTTAGACACTTTGTTTTACAGCTGTGAGATTTTTTTTTAAGATTTAAAGGCTCAAAATAGAAACAGTTATGCTAACTATTTGAAAATCACAGTTAGACACCCCTCTTCATCCAATAAAATGATGACTGCTCTTCACTTGGCCTCGTTTTTATTAGTTTCCCCTCGCTATTGACTCCTTGGTTTTCTTACTCTTTCTCCTCGGATCCTATACAATAGTTACGCATATTATAGTCAAGGTTTTTTAATTACAAATAAAAAAAAAATATAAGAAAACAATATAATTAATTTACTAACCTTGTTGTGGTGCTCCTTGGGTGAACATCCTTGTATAGAACTGATCAGATGTGTTTGCCATTTAATCTTTTTGTATCTCGATCTCTCTTTAATTCTTGCTTCTTGGAAAAGTACAACAAAACAAGCATAAGGATCGTTAATTATGCAAATGTATTAACAATAACATATAGTATGATGGAAAATAGGCTTTCAAGCAATACTTACGGACTTTAATAGTTATATCCATAGAGTAATTAGAACCATAATATAGAAATCAAATAACAAAAAAGAAGCTGATATTTATTAACTCTACATAAAAATACAAAGAACACCAATATTAATGACATATTATCGATGTGGTGTGTATCGGTAATTTTTCTAGCAAAAAGTATAAATATATATCACATGAAATACACGAATTGTGCACGGGTTGTATGAATACCATTACTCTACATAAAAACACAAAGAATACCAATATTAATCGCATTGTACATATTCTCAATATTATGAATGAAATATTCATTGATTATCACATGTATATTGTCTGTTGAGTTGCTTTCCACTTCAAACATTTTATTAGTTTGTTAAATTGCAATAATGATGCAATATGTTTTAACTATATCTATCTCAAACCCCAACCCTAATTCCTGTGTTAATTACAATAATTTCACCATGGGACTGTACTATAACAATCATGCCCATCACCACAATGATGGCATGGTCCTGGGTTGGTACCGACTTGGATCAACGAGATCTGGTTCATGTTGGAAACGGACTTACCACGTTGTTCTCGAGCATGACTCTATCGACAAGTGATCTTGACGAGAATGATATTGTCGAGAGGTTCCTTCACGACCAGAACCAAGGTCAAGAGGTTATGGTTTTTACCTACTTCCGTATGAAATTTGATAACGAATAGTGTGCTGCTTGCAAGGAAAATATCGTTTTCTGCGATAACTTTCAAGAAATCCAGTCAGCGTTAAGGCGGGATTCCGATTTGCCCAAACCATTATCTTTCGTGTAATCTGTCGTTAATTATTATTTAAAGTAGAACCATAATATAGAAATCAAATAATAAAAAAGAAGTTTTTTTTTTTTTTTTTGAAACGTAAGCATTATATTAACCAACCAAAACAAACTCTTATTCCACAAGTCGGAACAGGCCTAAAATTGTTCTCGTCCGACATGGTGCTTTAAGTTCCTTGTCCAACAAAGAAACAAAGCTTATACACCGAGATTCAAATAGTCTCTTCTACAGTATCATACAAAATCAAAAATATAGGCATGATTTTTACAAAATACCCTTTCCTAATGATGACATTTCTTTAAACATTACCAATAACCCAAAAGGTTATTCTGCAATCTGTTGTCCTTCTTATCGTTATGTTATTGCTGAGCTACTTGTGACATTATCCGTATTTTCTTTAGGTTGCTTTCCTTCTCTTCATCCACTTTAAGCAGCCAAATGCCACTTAAAGTTTCTGAAATAAAAGTTTCCACAGTAGCCAAAGAAGTTCACTGCCCAGCAACATAAACCTCATCACTTCCAATATCTCAAAATATGGTCATTCCGCACATCATGAGGAATGTTCTTAAGTGTACTTATCCGATTTTTAATGAAGAAATCCATTTGAACATATAAAAAGCTTATCTCGGAGTTTTCTTTGTTGTGATTTCTAGCATTTCTTTCAGCCCAAACCAAGTAAACACTTGCGGAGAAAATAATTTTTCCCACCAGAGCAGGTAACTTATTACCTCTAAACATGTTTATAGCCCACTCAATCCACTCATTCCAAGAATCGCAGTTGTTAACAAATCCAGCTTTTTTAGGGGAGTTTTGATTACATTTTTAGAAAAATCACACTTAAAAAACAAATAATCTAAGTTTTCTATTCAAGAATTACAGAGAGGGCATATACGGTTGACATTGACATTCCATTCCAGCATTCTATTAGCTGTTGGTAGTCTTTTCCTCAATGCTTGCCACAAAATGAGGCTGTATTTTGGAATATGAGACTTGAACCAAACTAATTTGTGACAACCAATAGTATTCTGTTTGGTCCTTAAATTCTCCCACATGCATTTAACAGAATAATCATCGCTAGGCAAAGTCCATTTTAAAACATCTCTACTTTGAGAATGTGTAGAAGGATGATGAGTGTTTTTAAGAAGTTGAATTTCAGCAGCTCTAGAGTGTGGTCATTTCCACGTACCATTTTTAATAATAGCATTAAGCTTAACATGAGGTCTCAAACCAGTGGTAATGAAAAGAGGTCTAACACTATGTCTAGGTAAAATGGGACCAATAGGAAGCCAAGGATCATACCAAAGAGGGATATTATCACCAGTACCAATTTTGAAGAAAATTAGATCTTTTAAATTATTTATAACTTTAAGTATTTTCCTCCAAGCCCAACTACAAGTAGATGGCATTTTAATGTTCCAAATACTTCTATCTTTGATTTTATAAGTAAAAATCCACTTTTTCCAAAGTGTATCATTTTTAGGGTCACATAAATTCCATAAATGTTTAGTAGTAAGGGCTTGGTTCCACTCTTTGAGTTTTTTAATTCCTAGACCTCCTTCAATGTAAGGATGCGTGATGTCGTTCCAAGAAATTCTAGCACCAAAAAAGTTTAAGCTAGTACCAGTCCAGAAAAATCTAGCCAAAATCTGTTCAATCTCCTTAATAATTTTAGTAGGTATAATAAAATGAGAGCACCGATAACAGTTCGTACTAACCAAAACAGACTTAATAAGCTGTAATCTGCCTGCATAAGTAAGGAAGTTGCTAGCCCAAGAAGTAACCCTATAGGTTATTTTATCCACTAGATTTTTACAAAAAATAGCTTTTAGTTTGGAGGTAATGAGAGGTACACCTAAGTATCTAACAGGGAGTTTTTCCTCCTTGTAATTGAGCAAATTAGTAATGTTTTCCTTCACATTATCCTCCACCGCACAAAAAAATATAGAGCTTTTACTAGGATTAGGTTCTAACCCAGAGAATTTAGAAAAGTTCAGTAATGCCTTTTTGATAATTTTAACAGAGTTATAGTCACCGTGAGAAAAAATAAGCAAGTCATCTGCAAAACACAAATGGTTTAACTCTAGTTTTTTGCATTTATCATGAAAAGAAAATTCAGAAATTTTGCATTCTTCTTTAAGAATGAGAGATAGCACATTCATGCAAATAACAAAAAGGTAAGGACATAGGGGGTCTCCTTGTCTTATGCATTTGGCACCACTAAAGAAACCCTCCATACCTCCATTAACCATAATAGAGCATCTAGGAGTGGTAATACAAGCTTCAACCCACCGAATAAGGTGATAAGGAAAACCCATCAAATCCAATACATCAAGGATAAATTGCCAGTTAATAGAATCAAAAGCCTTCATCAAATCAACTTTAAGTGTAATTTTAGGCTTGCCTTTGTTAGTGTGATAATTATGAAGAACCTATTGAGCAAGTAAGATATTATCACTTATACTTCTACCCTGTATGAAAGCAGACTGATTTTTCATAATGAGTTGATTAAGGGAAGGTTTTATTCTGTTAGACATCAGTTTGGTAATAAAAAAGAAGTTGGTATACACATAAACACAAAGAACACCAATATTAATGGCACTATCGAAGGGGTGTATCGGTAATTTTTCTAACAAAAATTATAAATATATATCACATGAAATGCACAAGTGGTATGAATATCATTATTTAACATAAAAACACAAAAAAAACACCCATACTAATGGTATTATACATATTCTCAATACTATAAATGGAATATTCATTGATTATCACAGGTATATTGTCGGTTGAGTTGTTTTCTTCTTCAATTTGTTGGCTTGTTAAATTGCAATAATGATGCAATATGTTTTAACTAAATTATCACAAATACATAATACAACTTAAAACATAAATGGATAATAACTTTTGAATACATATATAAGTAGCCACGCGTCCATTCACAAATAAACGGGTTTCTTTACTTTTTCGTACATTCGTTTCTTTACTTTTTCGGTTTTTGTACGTTGATTTCTTAGTTTTTCTTTTTTGTACCGTGGTTTCTAATATTTTCATATTTTTTGGTAAATTTTGACCAATTCTGATTTTTTTTTCAAAGTAAAAATAATAATTAGCATCAATAAAATCACGTCTCCAAGTTTCGGCTTTTGACTTTTGACAAAAAAAAAGAAAATAAATTAGAAATCAAAGTAAAAAAAAGAAAAAAATTAATAAAGCAGAGTAAAAAAAGGAATAAATGAAGAAACGGAGATATAAAACATAAATACTAAAAAAGCAAGGTATTAAAAGTAAAAAATTGAATAAAAATGTATAAAACCCCACATAAACCATCACACTTCCCGCTTGTTCATCTTGACCTGAGAAAAATAGAACCCTGAAAGAGAGAAATCTTATTAAAATCTTCATCTACTTCGATTAATTCGTAAATAAGTAATAAGGGAAATCTGCTCCACTATTTCCTTCTCTTTCGATGTGAATAAATAATAATATTGTAGTTGTTGTTATCAAACTTTTGAAGAATTAGATCCTTATACTAAATCAAGTGCCAAGGACAAAGCTCCAATCCCTGTAATAATATTAACTAATTGAATACAATCAGATTCAAAATTAGTTCCCTCTTTTTTGGTTAATTTGAACCCCAAGAAGAAGAGTTACTGATATTAATTTTCTGATAAACCTGGGGAGGATGTAACCATTTAAACAATTTTTTATTTTCTCTGTACAATAGACAGAAGTTCCAACTTTTTTGTGTCGATATCAAAATTAGTAGAAAAATTACTTATCTTTAATAGCATTGACTGTAATTAAGCTGCTGACTTCTTCACAAATAGAGCCGCTCTTCATCCTTTTGTTGTCGTATTTTCTTTTACACCTAGCTTTCCAAATTGCCCAAACTATAAAATCAGGTATTGTTTATTTTGCAAAGTTTCCAGTGAACTTTGGTTACCAGAATAATTAGAGATTCCCAATAAATCACCAAAATTTTGCCACACTTCTTTAGCTATAGGACCCTTACAGATGATGATGTTAATACCTGGTTTTTTAATCACAGAATCAAGAGGAACAGCATTGTTGCAGATTTTCCACAAATAACCAAAAAAATTCACAGGTATATTAACTTGCTAATCCAGTTACTCCCATGCAGCTTATCTTGAATTAAATTCCAAGCTGATTTCACACTGAAATGCCCCAATTTATTGTCTTTCCAAATAACATAATCGATTGAAGCACATGTTTAATTAGTATTAGTCTTCCTCCCATAGTTAACCATTGATTTTTCAAACTAGAAAGTTTCTTTATCACCTTTAAAATAAGTTCATGAAAGAGGATACCTTTTTGTGGCCTGCATAGAGCTTGCAACCCAGATATGTCAAAGGAGTTTTTTTAACTTTAATTTGGAGCTCGTCACTGATTTCTTTCTTTTGTTGGTCTGTTACACTTTTAGAAACATAAGCAAAGCCCCTGCTTAAGCTAATTTCTTACCCTGAGTCTTTATTGTGACAATGAAACACCTTTTTAATACGTTGAAGAGATCTTTTGTTAGCCATATCATCTGCAAAAGCTAAATGAGTTATTATAGGACCATTTATAGGAGACTTGAAGTGTTTCCAGCTTTTTTTGGTAGCCAAGAAATTTAGATTCCTTGTTAAAACCTCTGAACAAATAATAAAGAGATTAGATGAGAGAGGGAGGGTCATCTTGTCTTAACTCATTTGTAGGAGAGAAAAATCCAGTAGGAACACCATTTACGAGGACAGACGTACCATTAGTTGAGATTAACCTCCAAATTCTGGCAATAATAATTTTAGAAAACCCAAATTTTCTCAACACTTCAATGATAAATTGCCACGAGACCTTATCATAAGCTTTTTTCATATCCAATTTAATTGCAAAAATTTTCCCACTATTTTTATTATTCAAATTAGATATAAACTCTTGAGCCAGTAGAATATTTCAACTATATTTCTGTTCTGCATAAAACCACTATGATTGCTGGAAATAATTTTTGGGAGTAAATTAGATAATCTAGCCGAGATGATCTTACAAACCAATTTTATTAATAAAAGTGCATAAACTAACAAGTCTGAACTCACATAAATCTTTAGAATTTTGGTTTTTAGGAAGAAGTGCAATAATAGTGGAAGAAACATCCTTTGGAAATTTAGCTCCCACAAAGAACCAGGATATAGCCTTGCATACATCAGTACCAATTATATTCCAACTAGAGATGAAGAACATACCAGGAGCACTATTTTTAATCTTTTAGTACTATTGCTTCTGAAGTCTCATGAACAAAGTTGAATCACAATGTAATATTAGAGTTTGAGTCTGTGCCCATATCTATCTTTAATCTCATAGCTACCTAAAAGGAAAAGCTTATTAGATAGGGATAGGGATGTCATGAGTGTGATCGATGTGTGTTTGTGATAACTTAAATAGCAAAGCTTGGGTTTTAATGCTGATTGACATATATTTGTCATGATCACCATATGCAAATCATTTTTTTGAAACAGTTTTCTTCATTATCAAAAAACTAGATATAAAGAATTCATCTCCCCACTGAAAATGATGATTCAATTGAACACATGTATCAATAACCATCTTAGAATAAATAACACTATTTGAGTCATGTTACCCCTCAAGTGGAGAGAAATAACAAAAAGGTAACTTACCCTGTTTTGTCGATAATAAATGTGTTCAAGATGAAATGTGCTCGTAGTAACCATGGAGCTTCAAAGCCTTGGATGCAGAAGGGCGCTTTTAGATTTGTTTCAAGGAAATGTGCAACAAAATAGATAAAATCTTGATCCCTCATGGGCAATCGATGCCTTATTGATGTCTTTTTGGGGACTAAATATTCAAGACTGTTTGAGTCCTGTTTCCACTCATAAAGCATGTAATTTTTTGTGAAATATTTGTATGTATCTTGACCTTTGGCAAGCATGCCCTGTTCAATAAAAACTTATGATAACAATGACCAGAGCGAGTAATGTGGCAGGTGAATTGTTTTGGAAAAATACATTTTCAGTACAAAGCTCAGCCAAATTACATCCAAGTAACCATATATCTATCTTTTTATCATATGAGATTCCCAATATAACCTCCGATGGGTCAACTTTTTGTATAAACTGAGCCATAACAAATATAAGCATAAAAGTAAAACAGTTTATCTTAATCATAATTTGCAGGGATGCCTGATTTTAATCTTATCTGTGCGACAGATGTCAATAATCTAATTGTTGAATGTCAACTAGCTGATAGTGGTTAAAATCATTAACTTTTTGATGTTTTTTTAAAGCTGCTTACATGTTTTTCAATGTTTCTATGGTAGCTTTGTGACGTTTTCAGGTTAGAGCAGGGCTTTGAGAACTAAACATGCGTTTTCTTTATTAAATATTAGTAATAAAGAAAAGTCGTTGTTTGTTTTTGAGGGAAATAGCTGATTATATATGCTTCAATTACGTATTTCGAGATTTTTGATGCTTGATGTTCTAAGTTAGAATTCATTGGTTAGAATTTTTTTAGTGTTTCGGAGCTTAATTTCAAAAATAACAATAAGGCTAGTAAATATATGTACTTGAACATTTTTTAATCTGTCTTTTATAAGAAGTCATCCATTTAATGAACCTTTTGTCGTGAAATTAATTAATTTATTACATATAGGGGAGGAGTGTGTCACGAACGGATTTGGAGCCACTTTTGCTTCATCTTTCATCCCTGCCTCTGTTTCGTTTTATCTTAGATTTTTTTCTCTATCGGCTGGAGGAGTTGCATGGATTAGCAGTTAAAGGTGCTTTGCAAACCAAATGTGTGTATTGCAAATGCCTCTAAACTCGGATTCTACTTTTGCAAAAGTTTGAACATTGCAATTCATAATCAAGAGTTAGAACCGCCTACTAGACTTGTGGTTCTCTGTAGATTTTTGTTTGACTAGTTGATTTTTGTTTTCTTTATACATAAAGCTATTTGTCAACAGGCGTGTTCAATCTGAACTACTTTTATATGATCAAGCAAACCTTACAAAAAATGCAGTTATATATTCTATTATCAAGTGAGTTTGTTCGGTAATACAACCAAGGGATTTCCCTTATGATTTTACTGTTTAGGTTGTTTGAGCACCGGTAAGAATTGGTTTCCGGACGACAGAAGAGAATAGGTGATAGAAGTATAGCCAGATATCCAGGCCTTGCAACAGCAAAAGAAGCCGCACTACAACGTTAAGTGCCATCCCCGCCAATAATTTCGCTAAAAAAGTGTTACAAATTCTTCCAGAAAGTGGTTGTTTAAGTTGTTGTGAATGTTAGAGCGAAGGGCTGGATTTAGGAAGCCATTTTTTTGGGTTGGCTCCTTGTTTAATTAGTCATTGTCCGAACTAGTATTTTGGGTTTTTGCAATTCTTTTTATAGCTGTCATTGTTCTTGTATTAGTGTTGTGTTGTAGCCGTTGTAGTACCTGTTTTGTAAGAATTCAAATTCTCTAGAGTTTATAGTGCATTCACATCCTTTAAACTTCAAAACACATGCATAAATCTAGACAATTGGATTGTGTTAATTTCATCCGTTAGATTGAACTCTAGAGCATGTGAGTGCACTATGAACTCTAGATAATTTGAATCCGTTGTGTACTGCATGTGGCTCTTGTGGTTAGCTTATAGTTCCAGGGCAGTGTCTCTTTGGGTTATATACACTTTTGGCTTTACCCAAACAACAGAATTGTGGTGTGAAGATTGTAATACTCCTACGGTGAAATACATACCGATTGTTTTGAGTTAATTCTGATTTACAAGTCGTTAATTTTCCACTTTGTCATGAGAGATTTTGACATGACCTGTATTTTAAAAAACAGATGAAAACTTTATCGAAAAGACCTGAACTCAAATAAGTTCGCGAGGATAGACAAAGACATCTAATGAACAATCTTATAGGTGTGAATATGATTTTATTTTCCAAGTGGGGATTCTATTCTTTCCGGTCAATCCTCGTATTAGAACTACAAGATTATTGGACTCTTAACAATTTATAGCAACGAAGCACAACAAATTGGCATAACAAGTTAAGAGCACGAACATTGGAAACTACATTTTCATGTTGCTCTCCTCAATGAATGTACATTGTTTACCAACACATCTTCAAAAAGATACATTACTTAGCTACAGCCTACAGGCCAAATATCACCTTACACAAGAAGCATCTTAACAATTACTGTAGTAAACAGTTACCATGCATTACATGAAATAACAAAAAAAAGGACCCTGCAATTTTCTCTAATCATCCTTGGAAAGTGAATCTACACTACAATCAACTTAAGAAAAAATACAATTGATCTACAGGTGAAAAAGCTATCGCCTTCGGAAAATTGTGTCGTCGGCAAAGATATACTTGTCCTTTACTTAAAATGCTATCCCTCAGTTCATGGGAGAATTCTTCGAAAAAGGGACCCATAAAATATACTCGGGACCAACTTAGATTTGTGAAAGTAAAACTAAATCAAAACAAGGTAGATACATTTCATGCCCATGTAAAAGTTATCATTTTCTTTCCATTTTACATTTACATCCACGAATCAAACCCCTTGCCTTTCAAAGTAGAGTTCCTAATTTTAATATAATAAAGTCAAGCCGCATCAACTGCAGCTATTACTTCCTCATCAGTCGAGTCTGGTGACACGATCTCATCCGTAGCGTCGTTCTCATTCGCACTTTCAGTTTCTTCCTTTTCGGGGCTAAGTAGCTTCTCCTTCAGCTTAACAATAAGCTCTTCTTTCACAATAGGGTTGTCGAATAAATACTTTTTGAAAACATCTTTTCCTCGAAAACCCAGACCATTTATACTATAATATCCACCTCCACCTTTCGTAATCAACTTATGCTTGGTCCCTAACTCAATTAGTTCAGATTCTCTGCATATGCCTTTTCCAAACTCGAGCTCAAACTGTGCTGTTTTAAAAGGAGGTGCAAGCTTGTTCTTCACAATTTTGACTAGAACTTGACTCCCCACAGTCTGCAAAACAAGACATAAAAAAGTATAGGTAAAGGGCGAGTTAAAACCTATAACCCTTCCACGTGAACCCGTTATTCAACCGTGATTTTTGGGTTAACTACAAGTCTGTACACATATCAAACACTAGTAATCGTGCCGCCCACGCGTTGCGTGTGTGACACACAATGCAATTAAAATATAAAAAATAAGTGTAGTTATGATACAAATACATGGATAATACAAAAAAAAATTATAAGACTTAAAAGAATGTTTGATTGTTAAAGAGGGATACATAGTGTTATTAGTTGTTATTTATTTTTTATTTTTTTATTTGAGCATGGTATTATTGTAATTAATAAAAAAGTATAGGGGTATTTTTGGAAAAAAGTGGCTAAATTAGGCAGCCTCATTTGACTTGTGTTGGCTTATTATAATAGAATGATGATAAGTGTGGTTATGATACAAATACATGCATAATAAAAAAAAAAAATTATAAGACTTAAAAGAATGTTTGATTGTTAAAGAGGGACACAGTGTTATTAGTTGTTATTTATTTTTATTTATTTTTATTTTTTTATTTGAGCATGGTATTATTGTAATTAATAAAAAAGTATAGGGGTATTTTTGGAAAAAAGTGGCTAAATTAGGCAGCCTCATTTGACTTGGTTTGGCTTATTATAATAGAATGATATTTGTACAACAACCTATAAGAGTTAGCAAATACTATACAGACCTAATTTTGTCCCCTATGGTACACTGTACACTCTAATAGGAACAGTCATAGTTTGGGGACTTGAATGAGAACAAATATCCAAAAAGTTTGACAGAATAGTGTACACAAGCAATAAGAGGTAAAAACAAGAAAAAAAGATGTGCAAATTTTAGGTTTTCCTAACTAAATCAAAACTCCCGCCAATGATTTTTCTTTAAACTCCGTACTACTAAGTATAATAAATTGCCAAGAAATGTAACTATAGTATACTAACACCAAATTTTTAGGTTAATATACGAAATCAAAATCAAGAAGTACACACTGTACAAAACTGAAATTACTTCCAACTTTTTTTTGGTTCGGCTAGTCCAAATTTCCTTATGCGATTCTGACAAACTAGCCACAACAGAAAAATTGAAACATGAGGACCAGAGAATATCATGTGTTAAACTTCGGTATATAATATCTTGACTTCTGTGATCACCAGGAATGATGATTTATGAAGTATAGCCAAGTTACACTGACAGATGCGTTATGAAAATAAAACAGTTTCAAAATATCAACTATCTTGACCTGTGATCATCTGGAATGATGATTTATGAAGTATAGCGAAGTCACACCGACAGAGGCATTATGAAAATAAAACAGATTCAAAATACTTCATTTCGTCAAGTGATACCACTAACTGCTTGGCAAGTCTGGAGTCTTGATTATATAAAATAACGAATTTCATTATAGGATAACATAGACGTAGAAACAACAATTATATTTTAAGATCCAGTAAACTGACCTCGACCTTGATTACGAGACTAACTCACAAGATCAAAGATAAAAAGATAGGATCTTGTCATACGAGTGTTGGTAAATCTTTGTACAGTTTCAAATATTACATATCTAATTACTCTATACTAATAGCAAACTAACGAGGATGCTCTCATATTATATCTGTCATTTTCTTCCAGACATAAGCAAGTGGCAGCATTTGTTTCAAAAACAAATATGCATAATGTTCAACCCAACACCAAAAAATTATGAAAATGGCTTTCATAAGAAGTAGTTGCAGTTCAAGTAATAGAAATACCTCTTCTCCTTTCTTCACAAGTCCAGTTCTCCTAATGTTTAAGCGGATCGAGGCGTAGAATTTCAAAGCATTTCCACCACATGTAACTTCAGTGGGACCACCAAACCCAAAGGTAGAGAGCTTTGCCCTGACCTATAAAAAAAGGTAACAAATTAGAAAGCCTGGTCATACAAATTTTCCTGTTTAGTTATAACATCATTCTTGAAGGTAAGACAAGAATGAGTCGGTCGTTAAAATAAGCTGAAAGCAAAAAAGAAAATGTCATCTAGCTATTACAATTTATAAGTTATCTTGAAAGGTATTCAATTATTTTGCATTCTTTTATCAAGCTCGACATTGTTATCTAGCTATAACAAATTGTTAGTAATCCTGAAAGGTTTTTAAATCATTATGATCAATGTACGAGCAACAAACTTCAAAGGTCAAGACAACTAGAGGCATAAAGCTGCAAAATTGCAATTTTGCAAGCCATGCGAAGGGAGACCAAAATACCTGATTTATGAATATCAGTATGGTTTGCGACAAAGAAAGAGAGTGACTTAATTTTCGAAGAGCCTGGCTCATCAATCTGGCTTGCATGGCCATGTGTGCGTCTCCCATCTCTCCATCAAGCTCTCCTTTCGGCACAAGGGCAGCCACCTGCCAGCCATTAACATATTTCATAAATCATGTTAGGGAAAGTAAAATAGCATACAGGTTAAGAGAGCAGCATAATTTGATGTACCAAGAAAAAACTACTCCCACTGATCTTTGTTTTTTTTGTCTACAACGAGAATACTGAAATTTTTAAAGGAACATTAAAAAAATTAATTTGTTTGTTTTCAATTTTACCAATTTGCCTTTAAATTGAATCTTTTATAGATGTGTAATTGTGTATAAAGCATAAAGATAAAAAATGTAAAACAAAATAAACTCTTACTATTTTTTAGAGTGGACAAACAACAGGAACATCCAAAAAGGAATACTGGGCACAAAAAAGGGAATGGAGGGAGTGTAATTTATACATTTTTCAGAAATAGGGTGTGTGCAAAGAGGTGGGTCAAGAATTATGAGTCTAGAATAAGATATGCATTCCATCATTAACTGTAATAACCTTATGCACACACCAGTTAAAAGGCAAAACACGTTCAAAGAAAAACTCACACTGTCAATTACAACAACATCAACTGAACCACTCCGTATTAGTGTATCAACAAGGCTTAGAGCTTGTTCACCACAATCAGGTTGCGATAAGAGAAGATTTTCGGTATTTACACCTATAGCCTGAGCAAGTGTTGGGTCGAGAGCATGCTCAGCATCGACAAAGACACAACACCCTGCATATGACAACGAAAGAAACTACCGTTAAAATCAGTTTACTTGTTGCTTATCTTACCATCTTCATTTTCGTTTTCTATATCTTTCAACTTTAAGTGACCAAGATCACCACATGTATGTCTAAAGAGATAAATTTATAGACAACAGATAACAAGGATGCAATGCCAAGAGATGTGTGGGGTGCTCCATCACTCATTTACTCTATTAAACAAGGTATGGTGAAATATGATGTTTAATTAATACAGAAATTTTTCGAGATCCAGCAACCACATCAGCTTCTATAATGTCTTTTCTATATTTTACATGAAAATCATACTTCCAGTTTAGCTATCCACTTTAGATGGAATACGTACAGTATTTAAGTCTCTCTAATCTCTAGTATAAATTATTTTTATATTTACTCATTCTTCTTTTACCTTTTCTTATCAACAACTCTTCGTAATAAAATATAGTTACACACAAATCAAAGTGAGGAGAGAGAAAAAAGAAATAGAGAAGTAATTTAATCATATAGAGCTTTCTTTTGCGCAAAACAGGAAAAATGGAGAACTATGCAAATTGAACAGCGGAAAAAAGGTTGATGTTTGTCTGTCATTTTGTTGGGTCTTCCATTTTCTTAGTAAATACTAAATACTCCTTTTAAAAAGCCTGCTGAATGCTCAAAACAACAACAATTAAAACTTCGAAGGAATTCATCACTAAATACCTCCTTGCTTTTGTGCTTCCGCAATTACGTGCAAAGCCAGTGTAGTTTTTCCAGAAGCTTCTGGACCATATATCTCAACAACCCGTCCCTGAAATAAATTAAAGCGTTTTTACCTCAAAACCCATTATAACTTATGAGGCAATATATAAAATAACTGAATAAATTGAAAAATACCTTTGGAAGTCCACCAATTCCCAAAGCCATATCTAATGAAAACGATCCTGTGGATACCACGGGAACTTGTTTATGAACACCTGAACGACCCAGCCACATGATAGATCCTTTGCCAAACGATGTTGTGATTTGGTCGATTGCTTGCTGTAAAGCGAGATCCCGCTTGGACAAATTCTCTTCATTGGAGTCGCTTCCATCTGATTTTGATTTCTTTTTACCTTCAAATGTAAAAAACAGAGATACATTCCTATATTAGTGCTTAGCAACATAGTGATCAGAGGATGTACATGACCAAAAATTAAAATAAAACATGTGATTGGAATTTGAATGGGCTTTTGAGCCGTGGTAATAAGAAATTAAAGTGGGGAATCTATCCCATATGGACCCAAACCCTACAGGAATGCATAACAAAGTTGAAAAGAAGCAGTATCAGAAACAATCTCAGCAAAAATGTGGTTCCAGAATATTGTGAACATCTTACAAACTCAGATTCCAGAACAACTTAACTCACGATAGGTCTCGTTTAGAGGAACAGTAAGTACCTGAACGGCTGAAATTTGGATAACCAGATAAATCAGACTTACAATTCTTAGAATGCAACTCAAGATTATTAGTATGAAGATCGAAATTCAACAAACGAATAGCACTCAAAAAACAATGGAGCTCAAAAGAAGATGTAAAAGAAGTGAGAGATGTTAGTGACTTTGTATGATGGATCCAGTTGCTACTAAGGACTGAGAGTTCCACGCAACATGACTTATATTACTTTTCTACCGCATTCAGAGTATATTATTGTTTTATCCATCTAGTTCAGCTTCGTTTAAAACATTAAAGCAACAGGAATACCAACAAAAAATGATTCATTATAGGAAACTACAGAGTCATCCAGATAGTCATCTTGTGGGAATAAGAATAAAATATGGCAGTGAAATAGGCAATTCAATCAAAATGAAGCTAGTTGAGGAAGGAAGAAATCTAACTTATTAAACGATAAAGAGATAAAAATATATATTGTATACATTTCTGAATCTTAAAGTACCTTTAGTGGCAAAATGACACACGCCAGAAGATGTTGCTAATAATCCTTTCCTACAACCCTGCCAGTAAAAGAGAACTGTTAGTTTATTGGTGCTATGCATAAAAAAAACACAGTCCGTAATCATGTTAATTGTAACCATGTCCACTGATGAAGTTCTGCAACCTAATAAATATTTGCTAAGCTTGCGATACCAATTAAATAACAGACTTAAAGGAGGATCTAAGTATCCGAAAATGGACCTGAAACTCAAAGAAAATTACACAACAACAAAAAGAAGAAGAAAATTTTCCACTTCAAAAGTGAAAAATCCTGGCCTATGTACTTTTATTTCCCTCTCCTACTCTAGACACCAAAGACAAAACGAGGTCAATTCCCTCTCTCCCTCCCTCCCTCCCTCCGTTTCAATATCTCTCTCTCTCTTCCTTCCACGGGTTTGAGAACAGCCTAAAATCACCCCATGCGATGAATATAATAGCCGAAATCCAAATGCAATACTCAAACATCTCATTATCTAACATCAGCCAATATTTGGATATTGTTCGAATGCACTTTCGAGTAATTAAGCTAACTTCAATTATTTACTAACACTCATACATCAAAGCCAAAGGAGAGAAGGGAGAGGGGTGACTGGAAGTCACAAACCACAAAGTCGTAAATAGGGTTACCTTCCCAATCTAATTTACAACGCTTCAACCAAAAAATCCTTTTACCAAAAATAGTTGGGGTTCGTGGAAAGATCCAGTGCAGACATGTTTGAGCTGATTGAAACGCACTTCAAGTTTAAGGCCAATAATTGAGCCAAAAATTGTAACCAAAAACACCATTGTGGGATGTAGCGACTTTGCTTAGATAAGCAACCAAGTACACCCCTTGATAAAAGGCAGGTTCTAGAGTTAGAAAAGAAAAATGAGTCATTATGCACACAAAAAAAGTGACAGAAGTTTCAACCAACATATGCCGTTTTCAGCAAACAAATTGAACTCGTAGAAAAAACAACTAGCAAATTCCAACCCAAAATCTCATTTTTAAGAAAAAATAACTTTACTTAGAGGAAATGGCTGGTAGACAATTTCATCCTGAATTAGTTGCACTAAAATTGTATGCAGTAAAATGTGTACCCTAAACTTCGTAATAAATCACGCTATTTGAAACCTATCAAGCTTTCATATTTTGGTTTCATCAGATACCTCTCTTGACAAAAAATAAACCATAAAAGAAGTAGCTTTGTTGGAGCTGAATACCAGTTTGAAATATCATGTCAGCAAAGGAAAAAAAAAACTAGTTAATATATCAAAAATTGCAAGCCGGTTCAAATTCTCTAAAATTTATAGACAGAATATCGAGTTTTTTAACCAAAAGATCTTTTTTTATATAAAAAATAGTTAGGTTCATAGGAAAATGCAGAATACCAGAAACTTGCCCTCTCTTTCTCAATGTGAAACATATGCAGTTTCCACATTTTGGTTGCATCAAATACCCCTCTTCACACAAACTAAAACATAAAGCCAAATAAAATAGAAAAGTCGCTCTGTTGGAGCTGAATACCAGTTCCAAACATCACACCGGCAAATTTTTTTAGCTAATATAGCAAATAGTTGCAAGACGGTTCAAATTCACTACAATTTACAGAAAAAGAACGGGAAAAAAATGTAGTACCTGTACTATTGGCTTTTACCATTTTGGCACCCAACCTTTAATTTTTCCTAATTTAGATCCCCACCTACCCATTTCCATCTAATTAGGACACTGATGTTTAACAAAACGACGAAATTGCAGTCAAGTTCTTTTATCTATCACAAAGTGAGTGCAATTGCGTCAATATCCGCGAAAATAGAATCTCCAAATGTGGGATATAGTGACTGCTCGTCGATTTTTGTTGTCAAACCCTTAATAGGACGAAAATTGGTAGGTTTACCTTGAAGGTTATGTACTAAAATTGTAAAACCCAATAGCAGCTTTTTTACCGACAAAGAACTGACCTTTCCAAAGGTTTTAAACAGTGACGAAACTAGGATTCGAAGGTGGGTTGGGTTGAATTGCATGCACATATTATTATTTTTAATTATAGGGGTACTGAAAGGTTATAACTGTCAAGTTTTCAGAAAAATACATGGGAAAAAAATTCAAAATTTCCAAACATGGGGGTGTTGTAGCCTTTAGCCTGTACCTAGTTCCTCCCATGGTTGTAAATAAAAATAACTTCATAAGCAACTTTCTAGTAGAGGCACTAGTAAATAAATGTTAAATATTTGAGAATTTATCACATTCAAGTTGCAGAAAATAAATGTTAAATAAGTGAACTGTTAACCCAAGAGAACCAAACATAAAATAAACATACAACAAGCTAACAAGAAAGGTAACAAACATAAAAGGAAAAAGTAAACGAATCTACATAACTTCAAAAAATGAAAAATACTAAACATAAAAAGAAATACTCCTATAAGCTAAAGCTAACAGAAGAGTAATAATAATGAAAGCAAAAAATAGACTAAAATACAGATTATTAAATAAATAAAAAGAAATATTAAAATACCTGAGGTGAAAGTAGAGATCTTCTTAAAAAATAAGCGTTTTGAAGAAGCTTCGCCATTTGGGTTTTGCCTAAAAATGGTATTTAATATATAACAACCTATACTTACATACTCCTCTTATATATAACAGAGTTTTGTGAGAGAGAGAGATAAAGAGGTTATTTTTTGTTGACTGGGTTTTATTAGGGTTTATGGGGTTTTATTTATTTATTTTTCCTTCCCTTCACAAGTGCTTTTTTTCATTTTTTGTCTGTCCGGTTTTCCAGTTTATTTGTCTCAAACCCAAATGTCAACGGTGGTCAACAAACACCAAAATCGTATCGGACCGGGTTTTTTATTTGGAAAATGTTAGAATCGAACCCGATCGAATCGAATCAAAATAGTATGATTCGGTTTGGTTTCAGTTCATGACTTTGCAAACTTATTCGAAATCGAAACTCCAAAAAAATCATGACGTCTATAAGGGTTTTTTCTTTCTTTTTTTTTGCTTATCTACTCATTATTTATTTATTTAGTTTGTTTTTGTAACATGTTTTTTTTCTCGAGCTCGTATTTTTTAATTATATGTTGTCGTTTTCTCAATTTAATTTTTATTAAAGAAACCTTTTCCGATAGAAAATTTTCAATGAAAATGGTAGAACGGGACGCACAAAGGCTATTAAGTCATAGTGCGTTTAATAATACGCTAAAAATCCCATATATTGTAAGGGGGTGTTTGGTACGATGAGATTATAATGGAATTATGGTAGTATGTATTAGAAATACCGTTGGGCCCATAAATAACGTGTTTGGTATTAAAAATAAAGGCGGTACTATTAGTAACATGAGATTAGAAATTATGATAAATTGGGTTATTTGGAATAATAAAGGGGTGTGGTATTGAAAAATGAAAATATTTGGAGTAAAGGGGTTGTTGTATATATATATTAAAATCATATGTATATATATATATGGGAGGGATACATACACATAAAAATACACATTATCTTTACGCATCAATCACAACCTTTCATTTACTTATTTTTAATGGTCAAGATTAGTTCATATAATAACAAGAATAAACACATAATCTTGACCATTAAAAGTAAGTAAATGGAGGGTTGTGATTGATGTGTAAAGATAATGTGTATTTTTATATGTGTATAGATACTCCCCCTATATATATATATTGCAAGTTTATTTATTATAGATATAAATATAAATTTGTAAAATAGTACAACCCCAATGAAAATCAAACAAACATTTCATTGATATTTTATGCATCTACTATTAATATCAACTTCATTTATTATTTCGTCGTAGTCCGAAATATTGTTAGTCCCGTTACTATTAGTAGCACAGCGAAACGAGTCGCAAGTGTTAGTATAGCATAAGATCAAATTAAGAGAGAAATATATGAAAGAAAAAACTAAAAGTGAAAAGATAGGACTTTGGTAAATATGTCATCAGTGACTCGTTTTGGGAATATAGAAAATGAACATGAATGGAATTTAGTAAATTTATGCCAGTATAGACTGTAGTGAATCGTGAGGGATTTATAATTTTGGGAAATGAACATGAATGAAGAAATATAAAAGCACCTACTGGCGGTGGAATGGAATTTAATTTTATCTAAAGCTCAGTAATTATTGTTTAGATACCAGATTTATCTGTTAAAATTACTTGAACCAATCCAGACTAACTTAGTTTTTGGGCAAATTCCGAAAGTTTAGAAGTTTGGTCTAAGGTAAAAGGTCCACGTCAGATGGTTCTGGCTACGTGGATCTATCATATCAATGATCCCACACTTTATTTCTAAATCTAACTTTGTCATTCTTTTATTAATATTTGGTTTAAGGTTTGCGTGTTAAATGGGATTCTGACGGTGCTGTTGTTCATGAAATGACGGTAATACCGGCACCGTAAAGTTTTCTTGAGTAGTTGATTCTATACGTGAATCCGAGTAGTGGTCCGACACTTTATATGTGAATCCGACTTTATACACATTTGAGTCGTTTATCGAGTCACGCCACTTAACGTTTGTAGCCGAGGTACAGAGGTGTAGCGGGAGTAAAAAAATGAAACACGTATGAAAGAACTAAAAACATAGAGTAAATACTTGATGGAACATATCTGCCAAGATATCTTGGGCTCAACCAATAAAATACAGAATTAATTTGAGTCCGTTATCATTTTAACAGAATTATTAAGTTTTAGTATCTCTTATATTTTTTATTAGCATAAGGTACCATATTCAAACATTTTAATTTGGTTTTGTACCCTCTAATCTAAATATAATAGGGTATAAATTATGTTTAACCGAATTAACTCATCTCATTTTTTCTCTCTAAAACTACATTTACTTAACTGCCCAAATCTCTCTCTCATCTCCTCTTTAGAACGACGACGGATCTCCGTTATGGTGACGGCGGAGTCCGTCGGAGATTATTCGTCGCCTCTCTCTCTTTCTAACCATCTCCTCCGCGTCCACCGTATCTGTCTGTCGCATCCCTTATCTCTTTCTCTATATATACGATCTAAGTTTTTCCCTCGCTACGATCTCTATCATCCGACGGGGTGGATTCTAGCAGTGGGCGGTGGTGGCTTCTCGGGGTGGGTGGTGGTGGCTTCTCGCGGGTAGGGTTTCGACATAGCTGCTGGACTCATTTTTGCAAATTTAGATTTTTTGATATATCAATTCTGGTCCCTGAATTTAATTAGCATTTTATGCATGGTATTGAACTGTATGATGCTGAATTCTCAAAATATTTGTATTAAATCGTTAAAAAAATCGTATCAAATTATCTATTAGATTGTCAACGCCGGCATCCGGCTGTCAACGCCGGAATCAAATTGCCAAAAAAAATACATAAGATTGTCTATTAGATTGCCAAATAAATTATATTATATTTTCAAAAAAAAACTGTTTTAGATTGTCAAAAAAAAATTGTATTTCATTGTCTATTATATTGTCAAAATTTTTGTATTAGATTGTCTATTACATTTTCCAAAAATTGTATTAGATTGTCAAAAAAAATTTATATTAAATTGTTACTTTTTTTGTATTCAATTGTCATTTTTTTGGGCATTAGATTGTTAAATTTTTTATATTAGATTGTCAAATTTTTTGTATTAGATTGTCAAAATTGTCGTATTAGATTGTCAAATCTTTTTTATTAGATTGTCAAGAAAATTGCAATAGATTATCAAAAAAATTATATTAGATTGTCAAATATTTTGTATTAGATTGTCAAGAAAATTGTAATAGATTCTCAAAAACTTTAGATTAAATTTTCAAAAAAATCATATTAGATTGCCGAAAAAATCGAATTATATTATCAAAATTTCGTATTAGATTGTCAAATAAATTAATATTAGATTGTCAAAAATATTATATTATATTTGTCAACAAATTGTATTAAATTGTTGACAAATTATATTACATTGTCTATTATACTGTCAAAAAATTGTATTAATTTTTTTGGATTTTTAGATTTTGTTTTTGTTTTTTTCCAATTTTTTGTATTAGATTGTCAATTTTTTTTTATAATAATGTCTATTAGATTGTCAATTTTTTTGTATTAGATTGTTATAAAAATTGCATTACATTGTCTATCAGATTGTCAAAAAAATTTATTACATTGTCGTACATTTATATTAAATTGTCAAAAAAGTTATATTAGATTGTCAAAAATATTGAATTTTTTAATAGTTTGAAAATGGTACAAATTATTAAATTAGTAGTTTCAAATGCTACCAAACACAAATTCCCTCTAAAATACAAGTAAAAGATTGATAACCATTGATTATGCAGAGGTCATCTAAATAAGATTTTTTCGAGCAGAGGTCCTAGGCCCAAAACTTTATTAAATTGGAGTGATCTGGCCCAACATCAACCCAACTCACTCTCCTCACTCTCTAGAGGGATAATTTGGGCCGGTAGCCCAAAACTTTATTAAATTGGAGTGATCTGGCCCAACATCAACCCAACTCACTCTCCTCACTCTCTAGAGGGATAATTTTGGGCCGGTAGCCCAAAACTTTATTAAATTGGAGTGATCTGGCCCAACATCAACCCAACTCACTCTCCTCACTCTCTAGAGGGATAATTTTGGCCGGTAGCCCAAAACTTTATTAAATTGGAGTGATCTGGCCCAACATCAACCCAACTCACTCTCCTCACTCTCTAGAGGGATAATTTTGGGCCGGTAGCCCAAAACTTTATTAAATTGGAGTGATCTGGCCCAACATCAACCCAACTCACTCTCCTCACTCTCTAGAGGGATAATTTTGGCCGGTAGCCCAAAACTTTATTAAATTGGAGTGATCTGGCCCAACATCAACCCAACTCACTCTCCTCACTCTCTAGAGGGATAATTTTGGGCCGGTAGCCCAAAACTTTATTAAATTGGAGTGATCTGGCCCAACATCAACCCAACTCACTCTCCTCACTCTCTAGAGGGATAATTTTGGGCCGGTAGCCCAAAACTTTATTAAATTGGAGTGATCTGGCCCAACATCAACCCAACTCACTCTCCTCACTCTCTAGAGGGATAATTTTGGCCGGTAGCCCAAAACTTTATTAAATTGGAGTGATCTGGCCCAACATCAACCCAACTCACTCTCCTCACTCTCTAGAGGGATAATTTTGGCCGGTAGCCCAAAACTTTATTAAATTGGAGTGATCTGGCCCAACATCAACCCAACTCACTCTCCTCACTCTCTAGAGGGATAATTTTGGGCCGGTAGCCCAAAACTTTATTAAATTGGAGTGATCTGGCCCAACATCAACCCAACTCACTCTCCTCACTCTCTAGTGGGATAATTTTGGGCCGGTAAATTTGTGTCAGACCCGAACGTTGACTGCCTGTTTTCGGCGTTGACCACCGTTGACCAAAAATGAAAAAAAAATAAAAAATTTAGAAATAATAAAAATACAATATTTAAAATTTTTTTAAAAAAAAAACAGATTTTTTTTCAAAAAACTAAAAAAATATATATAATATCACCAAATCTAAAAAAAAATCACAAAAATGGTATAAACTCGAAAAAAGAGAGTATGAAATTAAAAAAAAATAGGGTATGGACTCGAAAATTGAGAGTAAATTGAAAATTAAGTTTGTAATAACCGAAGTTGTCTCAATAATCTCAACCATTCGTCACTAGAGAGTTTAATTTTGAATTTAATAGTGATGTAATTAAACGTATGCTTTTGATTATGTTGATGCTCTATAATTTGTTATGTTATGTCGTGAAATTTATTACTTGTTCGTGAATGTTCAAAATGTATTTTAATTGGTTTTAGTATGTATCTCTTTGAAAAATTATATAAAAAAATGAAATGCGAATATGAAATTTGTTGAAAATTATGAATAAATTGAGAAATCAAGAATCGGCCCAAATCAAACTCAACTTGAGCCAAACCCGTTTAGAACGAGTTGGGTTGTGGTTTGAATTGTAACGGGTTAGCTTGGGTTGTGTTGGATTGGGTTGCGGTGAGATTTAAGTTTCTCGGACCTACACCTTATATTTTTTGCGGGCTGCATGTTGGATTGTGCTCAACATATCCGCACCAATACGCATGTAACCATCCTTAGTTAGATATCTTATGGCATACACGAAAATAGAAATAAATAGAAATAATAACGAAAGAAACTAATAGTATTTTATTGATAAAAATAATAAATAATCACTCTGAATAGCTTAGAGAGAAAATTTAATCGAGAAAACGTTGAACTTCTTTATTATTTTAGTGGATAGAGAAAAAACTTTTTTAATGATTCATTATGTCATTATTAGTATAACAAGTATATCATTAGTTGTTATCATACAATGATACAGAAACGTTTATAGTAATGAATAGAGCGATTTGGAATCTCATTAATATCATCTTTTAATAAATATTCTTAACCTATGTGTTAACGCTTGGTTCATGAATGTAGAAAATAACATGTGCATAAAGGATCAAAGATTTTAATTTTTGTTATTTTCTATGAACCAACCGTTAACACATAGGTTAAGAATATTTATTAAAAGATGATATTAATGAGATTCCAAAGCGCTCTACTATAAACGTTTCTGTATCATTGTATGATAACAACTAATTTGAGATCTTATATTACCTTAAAAGTATATTTTCTAATTAATGATTGAATCGGACCCTATATATAACGCTGGAGCTACGTAATCATACACATTACAACATCAGTAATATAGTTTTTATTCTACTCTACATTATTTACTTCTCTCCCTTAGTTTTGTTGTTTAACAAAATCAAACCAAAATATGGACCGGACAAACAGTCGAATTCTATTTGTTTATATAATCATCTTGATAGTAAGTATAATGGCGAAATATGGAGGTTGTCAAAGGATTCCTCGAGGCAGATTTTTTGATAAGGTGTGCATGGCAACATGCCTTGTAGCTTGTGCGGGTCCACATCGAGTTAATCGGGCAACATATCTAAGGTGTCTTACCAGATGTATGCCATTATGTATAAAGGATGCCAAACTTAAAGAAGTGGCTTCTAATAACGTCAATGGCATTGCAAAATGCCTATCATCTCAGTGCACAACGTATAAAAAAGATAAAGATGATTCTAAATTACTTTTTACCGCACCTCACATTAATGTTTAGTGACAGGAGTGGGTTTTTTCAATATGGAGTGCTCATGGAATCTTACATACATCGTTACTAGTTTCTTCTCCCTTTATAATGAGTAATTCAAGCTAAAAAATAATAAACACAAAATTATGTCACCATGATACATTAGTTTGGCATGTTATTCATATACTTTCTTTTTTTATAATATAATTTATAGTTTCTACGTATACCTTTCATATTCTAGAAAAAGCAACGGTTTTTGCTTCTTATTTTAAACAAGATATATTTTGTTTTTTTATATATCATTTGTCATTTTTGTTTCAGTTTCAGTTTCAGTTTCAATCGAAATGAACACGTGTCAATACATGTGCAGACGGTTGCGATAAATCATAAATGACTCAAACAATAATCATTCACTTATATATGAAGAAAAGAATAACAATTTAAATTTTAAAGAATGAATGAATCGCTATTATCTCGGATAAAAATATTTGGTCCCAACTCGGGGCAGTTCAAAATAAAAATAGCCTACATATCGTAATATTTCATGATTTTTTATAGTACCGTCTTAACAAATTTGCCTTCATATATGAATAAATTACATAAAGCTGTAAAATTATATATATATGTCGTTATATTAAATTTAAGACGATTTAAAATACATGTAAAATTATAGCTAGTATTTATACATGTAAAAAAAACTTTTAGATAAACTTTTAGATGACTTTCCACATTTCTAAATACATGTACTTAATTTTTCAAATATATATGTACTTAGTTAAATTTTCTTAAATTCATGAATATGCTAGTTTCGTGACTTTTCAACTCTTTTGGATTTATGTGTTTGACTTGTTAAATAGATACATGTATTTGTCTCTTGAATATTTGTGTTAATTAGTTAAATTATGTACACATATACCTTTTATTATGCGGAATATTTATTTAAGTATTTTTTTCATTTTTTTATTTATCAACCTCTATTTAGGAATAATTTTCTTATAAAAATATTTTCTTCCGGTTCCGAGGTTATTCTTGTAGAGAGGTTCTACTATATTATGATATATGCATACCCATTATTATACAGTATCAAGTTTTAGAAATTCTTCAAAAATTATAACAAGTGTCAAGATACTTATGTTAATAGGTTTTATTTTTTTTCCTTATTGATATTTTTTTATTTGCCAAATTAATGCTCTGGTAAGATCAAATAACGACCAATACGAAATTAGGGGAATTTCGGTTACTGAAGTATCCATTTTACAATAAGAGAAAACACTAAATTGTTGGGTAAGTTTGGACTGACACTCTAACAATTGATTTATCCAAAAAAAAATTGATACATTCTGTCATTCTGATATAAGTATAACTGACCACATCTTTGTTAGTGTTGCAAATGTCCTCCCAAGATCTTAAATTTTATTAGATTATGGTCATTAGTCATTTGTGTTATTCTAAATATTCTAAATGGTATTTCTTTTTAAAAAGTTATGCACAGGTTAGATAAATGTAGATAAATGGTTCATAGTATTTGTTGAATAATTATTGTTTACTACGCCAACCTATTAGTGGTTAAGAATCTGCATACTCACCTTAGAAGTTTAATAATTTACATACTCGCCTATAACATATTCATCAATCAACAAGCTACAGTTAACTTTTGTTAACTTTTTAACAGATTTTTGATCAAATGCGATGTTTGTTTTACCCTTAAATCATAACTGCAAATGGTTACATGATCACAGGTGGGCAAACTTTTCTTAAAAAGTTAACATAAATCAACTAAAGTGTTGATTGATACATCTCTTATACGTGAATATGTAAATTGTTAATTTTGTAAGTTGAGTATGCAAATTCTTAACCACCCATGAATTAGTGTAGTAAACAATAATTTCCCCTATATTTGTTAACCGGAAGGATAGATGCTAAGAAGCCATTAGCCTCTCGACAAACTCAATTTAGTGTATTTCATTTTAATTGACAATAAGTGACTTGAGGGCAATATAATTCACTAATATTTCTTCTTTTTCAGTCCAGAAACTATTATAAACAATACACGATATTGAGATATCAGAGTTTAAATTGATACATTTCTAATACATTTGTACATGTTTGTAAATATTAGAAAGTATTTCTGTAACTATTAGAGAAAAGAGGACTATTGGTGCAAAGTCTGAAACTTTGTTCAAACTGTATATAAGCGCGAGCTGTAACTACTTTACAGTTAACAGAAATAAATAAATACTGTTCATTTTCTCTCTATATATTTTTAGTTTTCTTGCTTATTTTTCGTCTGCAATTATTCATGGTATCAGAGCAAATCAGATTGATTTAAGCTCGATTATCATCTCCGTTGCGACATTACGATCCTTCTGGTATTTTTTTCCCCGGAATTATTGTTTTTCAAGTAATTTCGAGTTTAATCGTTCGATTTAGCGATATATTTGAAGATTCTTGTATAAATTGGTTGAATATTTGGGTTGATTGGGTTTATATCGTGAGAATTTGAGTTTTTACAGAGAAATTTGGTTATTGAAAAATTGGTTCTTTGGTTCTTGAATTAGGGTTTATCTGAGAAAATGGAGAATAATGGTGTTCTGGCTGGTACATACAATGCTAGTATTGATGTTAATAGCTCCTATTATGTCAATGTTAGTGATATGAATGGTGTTAGTTTGGTTAATCCACCACTTAATGCTAACAATTTCCATACTTGAAAAAGGGCTATGGAAATATTCATAGGTATGAAGAATAAGACTGGGTTTATTGATGGTCACTTGGTGTGCTCTAATTCTAATACAGGGCTTTATCACATATGTGTAAGATGTAATTTGATTGTTGTTTCTTGGATATTAAACTCAAAGAGTCCTGAAATTAGTCAATCTATTCTTTATATTGAGAATGCTAGCAAAATATGGTATGTTTTGAAAGAAATGTATTCTAAAGAAAATGAACCAAGAATTTTTTTAGCCTCAACATGATATTCACTCTCTAAAACAAGGGAATCTAGGTGTGTCTGTTTATTTTACCAAGCTTGAAAGTCTTTGGATAGATTTAAACACCCTAAATCCACTACCTGAATGTGAGTGTATTGCTATGGGAAAATGTACTTGTGAAGTGATGGAAAAGATGAGAAAATGGGAAGATGTTCACTTTAGAATGATTTTTCTGATGGGACTACATGAATTTTACTCTGCTATGAGAGGATAAATTATGTTGATGAAGCCTATAGCACCTGTAAATGAAGTATTTCAGATGATAGTTGCAGAAGAAAAACAAAGAGCTATGGGGGTACAAACTAGGGATTTCAATGGGCAAATGTCCATGAATGTGAACATGGACAATAATGTAGCTGCTTCTTATAACAACAAAGATTTTAGACCAGAAATGAGGTGTTCATTTTGTCACAAAGTGAATCATATGAAAGATAAGTGTTACAAGCTACATGGATATCCAACTCACTGGAAATTCCCTTTGAAATGACAAGAAGTTAAAGGAAAAATAGGTAATTGTGGAGCCTCTTATACTCATCAAGCTTGTTGTTCAGATGGAAAATTGAGTTCTTTTAGTAAAAATGAAGAGGGTTGTATGTCAAGTGTTGGGTCTATGTCACAGGCTCAATTTGACTATTTTTATAATAACTTTCAAAGAAAGTTGCAAACTAATCCTACTCCTTCATCTACTCAATCCAACATGGTCTTCACTAACATGACAGGTATCAAGTATTGCTCTTCTAAATATACTTGTACTACTGTTGGTTTTAAAAATAATGTTAGAGAAGTGTTCTGGCTCCTAGATACTGAGCAAGTGAGCATATGGTGAACTCACTAAAATATTATGGAAATGATGCTACTAAAATACAGTCTGAAGTTCATCTTCCTCATGGGCAATCTATGCATGTAACACATGTTGAAAGCAATGGACTAAAACTCAAAAGACTACTTTGTGTACCAAGCTTTGGGTATAATCTAGTATCAGCTAGTAAGCTTACAAAAGATGAGAATTGTTGCTTATATTTTGCTGATAGTTATTACAAGATACAGGACCTGAGAACATTAAGGATGATTGGACAGGCTACTGAAATGAATGGACTTTATTTTCTACAAAATGTTGAGCCTGTAGAGTCAACTAGTTTTGTTTGTTCTATTCAACTTTCTCCTGCTATTTGGCATCACAGATTGGGTCATGCTTACTCTCAGCAGACTGCAAAGCTTAGTGGTGTAATAAATGGACTTGGAGTTGTAAATAATAGTCCTTGTAATATTTGTCGTTTCTCTAGACAACATAGGGAGATTTTTCCTACAAGTTATATTAAGAGTAAAGAGCCTTTTTGCTTTGATTCATGTAGATCTTTGGGGTCCTTATGGTGTTGTTTCTACTGGTGGATATCAGAGTTTTCTCACTATTGTAGATGATTTCACAAGATGTACCTGGATATATTTGTTGAGAAATAAAAATGAGGCTGAGATTCTGATTCGTACTTTTGTTAAGATGGGGTTAACACAATATAAAAAGTCAGTAAAAGTTATAAGAAGTTACCAAGGTACTGGATTTTTCCTTGTAAAATTCTTTCAAGAAACAAACATTGTTCACCAAACTACGTGTGTTAATACAACACAACAAAATGGTGTGGTTAAAATAAAACACCAAAACTTATTAAATGTAGTAAGAGCGTTGAGATTTCAAGCTGGGTTACTCTTAGAACTATAAGGAGATTGTGTTCTAACAGCAGTTTAATCGGTAAATAGGCTACATAGTCAGAAATAGGGAAATAAATCAACTTATGAGATATTGCACTCTAAATTTGTAACATTTGATCATATTAGAGTTTTTGGTTGCTTATGTTATACTGTAACTTTGGGAAAAAATAGAACTAAATTTGATGATAGGGTCAGCAAGTGTATTTTTTTGGGTTATGCATATGGTATAAAGGGGTATAAATTGATGGATATAGCTATTGATGTGTGTTTTGTTTCAAGAGATGTGGTTTTTTATGAACAAATTTTTTCTTATAAAGAAAATGATTTTTCTGTTAGTGATAATCATACACCTCTTTTTCAACAAACTGTTGTTCCTGGTTCAAAACAATCTTCTAGACCATTCTCTAATTACCATGATCTCTCTACAGCTACAAATACTGAGGTAAATACATCACTACCTCCTATTAGAAGGTCTGCTAGAGCTCATACTAAACCACAACATTTACAAAGTTATGATTGTAATGTTGCTTATTTACCTAGAGCACAACATATTGTTTATCCTATTATTGATTATCATGGTTATTCTACAGTTTCTCCCAAACATATTTGAAAATGAAGCAGATGAAGAGTAAAGCGGAATATTCATGTTATTTCCTATATAGTTTTAATTTCTCTCTTGGCTACCATTTTACTGTTGCTTTTGAATTTGAGCCAGAGGACGCGTTTGTGTTAGTTACTATAAACGTTACAAATAGGATGCTTAAAGTAAGTTAAGACAAACATATATATGTAGCCTTCTTGCCAGTCTTTGTTTATGGCTAGGCAATTTGTTTGTCAATATTACTATATTTTCTTTTTTTATTCCCTGGCCAAAATAAGGTTCAATAACAAAATGTGATCATCTATGCATGGGTAACAGTGGAATTTTGTTAAAAGATTAAAATATCTAGGGGCTCTATTCTAATTCTAATTCTAATTTTTCACTCTCGTATAAAGAATTGCAGAATTACAGACGAAAAATAAGCAAGAAAACTAAAAATATAGAGATAGAAAATGAACATTATTTATTTATTTCTGTTAACTTTAAAGTAGTTACAGCTCGTGCTTATATACCGCAGTTTGAACAAAGTTTCCGACTTTGCACCAATAGTCCTCTTCTCTCTAATAGTTATGGAAATACTTTCTAATATTTACAAACATGTACAAATGTATTAGAAATGTATCAATTTAAACTCGGATATCTCAATATGCCCACTCAATATGGAGAGTAAATGTATCTTGGCCACAAAACTTTGAAACAGATGAGCTCCCAATGGTTTCGTAAGAGCAACATCAACCTGATGAACATAATATATATGCATCAAATGGATAGTATTATCAGAAAGCTTCTCTCTTATATAATGACATTCTATCTGCACTGGATTTTCTGTCAATGCAATAGATGACTTGATGTCAGTATAAACGGCTATTTTCTGTTGATCAAGTCCTAGATTCAAGAATAACTTCCTGAGCCATACAACTTCAGTAACACAAACAGATAAATCCCTATATTCAGCTTCTGCTTTTTGCTTTTCCAAGACACCAAGCTATTACTCAGAAATACACAAAAACCAGTCACAGATCTTCTTGTATCCACATAGGAAGCCCAATCAGAATTAACACAACCTCTTAACTGCAAGTCAGTCCCAATCAGAATCCACACAACCTCTTAACTGCAAGTCAGTATTGCTATGATAGAATAATTCTTGAGAACGAGTTCCCTCTTAAGCATCTCAAAATCCTCAACGCAATATTGTAATGAATTTGGCAAGGGTTTTCAAGAAATTGACCGAGAGTGTGACATATATTATATTAGGTCTTGTGATGGTAAGATACAACAACTTTCCAATCATCTTTCTATAAATATTAGAACTAGGTAAAGGGTCTAGAGTATCCTTTGAAAGATTGATGTTACTCTCCATAGGAAAGGAAACAGGAGAACAATCTAGCAAAGCAGTATCAGCCAATAGTTCCAATGTATATTTTCTTTGACAAATGATTAAACCAGTCTTTGATCTAGCTATTTCAAGTCCTAGAAAATATTTCAGAGTAGCTAAATCTTTAATATTGAAAGATTTATCCAAGAATATTTTGACTGATTTTATTAGAGTAGAATCATTCCCGGTCAAAATGACATCATCTACATATAGTAGAAGAGCAATAAAATATATACATTTGGTGAGAGTATTTAGATGTATTAGTATTGGCTTGGGAAAAAACAAAAGAAACCAAAGATGTGGTCAATTTAGAAAACCATCTGTGTGCTTGCTTGCTTCAACCCATATAAGGACTTATTTAATTTACAAACCAAGGAATTATTCTCTTGCAAAAAACCAGGAGGTGGTAGCATATAAACTTATGCATTATTAACATCCAGTTGCTCTAAAAATCAGGATTTTGCAGAAGCTGCAACTAATAAAACTCTCACGCTACTCATTTTGGCAACTGGACTAAAAGTAGATTCATAGTCAATGCTCTCTTCTTGTCTATTTTACTCTATGGAGCCATTAATATGGTATTTTACTCTATAAACCCATTTACAGTCAATTGTCTTATTAGCAGGCAAAGGAACTATAATGTCCATGTTTTATTTTTTTCAATTGCTTTAATTTCAGTTTTCATTGCACTGACCTACCTTTCATCAGTAGCCACTTGTTTATAGATGGTTGGCTCTCTGATAGAAGAAATGGCATTACAAAAAACTTTATTTATTTCTCAAACGATGCTAAAAGATTTTGCTTATATCTCCAATTCTTCCCTTGTCACGTCGAGATGTAACTTTAGCCATGTCACTAATCTTAACATGATTATATATAGTTGGGCTTGCATTTTTTCCGCTCCGATCGCTTAAGCTGGAAGATGGGGAAATATATATAGTTCAGTTTTTGTGCAAAACAATTCAGATAAATATTGCAACATGTTCCCAGACATAATTATCATTTGTTTCAACTATCAAGAGTAGGGATGGCAATTGGGTCGGGTTTCTCGAAACCCGACCCGACCCGCTACGGATTGGGTAAAAGTGCAGGATTATTTGGGTCGGGTTGGATTGGTTTACTTTGCACTTTTGTGCAACTTTGTGCAAGTTAGAAATAAGTTCATATTGCATATAGATACCACTTTTTAATTATTTATTTTATTTATCAAAACGCCATACACATATTTTATAAAAAATGGAAAAAAAACACATAAAATTATATAAAATGCAAAAAATCACAAAAAATGAAAAAAAAATAAAAAAAAATCACAAAGAAATAAAAAAATTACAAAAAAATTATAAAAAATCATAAAATCATAAAATTTTAAAAAATAAAAATAAAATAAAAAAATAAAATAAAAAAAGAAATAAAAAATCACAAAATATTATAAAAAATGAAAAAAATCACATAAAATTATAAAAAACGAAAAAAATCACAAAAAATTACAAAAAAAAATAAAAAAAATAAAAAAAAATAAAAAACTATTTTTTTGGGTTTGTAGAAAGATAAAATATATATATTATATTTTGATTTGTATGACAATTTAGTAAATAAACTAAATAATTAAAAAAATGGTACATATGAGGAATGTGAACTTATCAATATATCTATGAGTAATATAAGTTATTATGAGTTGCTTAGAGGGAATTACACCGTAATAAAACACAACCCAACACACACACATGACACATCCTCTCTCTAACATATACATAGATACATACATAGATACACTGTATAAAACATATGTGCCTAGTGATGAAAAGATGATAGAAAACTAATTATCAACGATAAAATATTAAAAGAGACTCATTCACCAAATTAATTAGTCATCTCTCTTGTGTA
Organism: Primula vulgaris; assembly: GCA_963920805.1. Lineage (NCBI taxonomy): Eukaryota > Viridiplantae > Streptophyta > Magnoliopsida > Ericales > Primulaceae > Primula > Primula vulgaris. The sequence goes on along the minus strand of OY987218.1, from coordinate 23,378,314 downwards.
CTAGCTTTCTCTTATTTTTGTTAGTTTTTTTTCTTTTATTTTTTTGGGTATTGTTGTAAATAATAATTTAAATTATTATAAATTTTTACTAGGTAAATATGAAAAATTTGGAAAAAATAAGATTTTTAAACTTTTCTAATTTAATTAAATGGTTATTGTTAGATGCTGAATAATGTTTTGCACTTATTTGGCTTATCAAAATATTTCGGGTCAAACGGGTCGGGTCGGGTATAAACGGGTCGGGTCGGGTTATGTGCGGATTGATGTGCGGGTCGGATCGGATCGGGTCGGGTTTCGAGAAACCCGGTCCAATTGCCATCCCTATATATACCACTTGATAAATACTTCTAAATAAAAACAATATTCATTTGGAGTAAAGGTAAACTAAGACGAATATTATAGCTATCGAAAATGTCCCACAAATCCCCTCTTTCTCTCATACCCTTTTAACCCTGTAAAATCCAACCTCACCAATCTTCAATCCAAACCCTTTTAATTTCAGATTCTAAATCTTGGTTTTAGTCACATTTTTTGTCAAAAAAAAATAATGGAGGATAAAAGCTGCATTAAAGAGGTTTTCACTGTATATACTATTGCAGGTTATTGATTTATCCCTTTTAAAAAAAATGATCTTGGTTTTAATTTCAAGTGACTACGGTTTGATTTTTCTTGTTTTTATGATATGAGTAGTATTTATTTAGCCTGGATTTTTTGTCTGGACTGACTCCATCTTTTTACTCGCAAGTTGTTTAGTTTGTTTGGACTTTGGTAACAACCTTTAAAGCAAACTTACCAGAAAAAAAGAACTTTTTGAAGTAAATAAGTTGGTTCATTTGAGATTAAGGAAAAAATTATAGGTCTTTTTATAGACTGAATTTAGTCTGGAATGACTAAGTTTTTATGAGTGATGTGACAAATACAATTGAACTTGTTTGGTAACAACCTTTCAAAAAAAAAAACCTTTCAAAAAAAAAAACCTTTCAAGAAACTTATCGGGAAAAAGAACCTTTGAAGCTAAGTTGATCAGACTATATAAGGAAAAGGTTATTTATTTATAATGCCTGAGTTTTGTCTGGACTAGCCATCACTTTCTTCAGAATTTGTGTAAGAGGACGAGTCATGTTACAATTACACTTGGACTTGTTTGGCAACAATATTTTAAGAAATAAATGGGTTTATATTTCAGGGGGAAAAAAATACATTTACTATCACAAATTATAATGGGGTTAACGATTTGGCTATCTTTCAAATTTTTCAATTTAGATACCACACTATAATAAATTTCCAATTTAGATATCACCGTCTTAATAAATCACGAAATCATGTCACGTGACATTTGACAAACATTAATTTGAGAGACTAATTTGACAATTTTACACAAAAATATGTCATCCTAGAAAAAAAAATTCCTCAATTTCACACATAAAAATTTTTAGCATATAATCCAAAATTTTGTTATGTGTGAAATTGAGTAAAATATTTTTATAGGATGACGTATTTTTTATGAAAAATTGTCAAATTAGCCTCTCAAATTAATGTTTGTCAAATGTCACATGACATGATTCTGTTATTTATTTAGAGGGTGATACCTAAATTAAAAAATTTGAAAGATGGGTATCCAAATCGTTAAAAGCAGATAGTTTAATGTAGTAAACCTATAAAACTCCAGAACTAAGTTATCATGTATAGAGTATTTAAACAAAAAATATTTGGTCAAACTTATAAATACAATAGAAAATTAACATAAGTATACCTTACATCTATTATATTAACAAAAACATGTCATTAAACGTTATATTATCAAAAACATATATTTAATTAATAATTAATAAAAAAATAAAAATTCTGATTCATTCATCTTAATCTCTCGTCTCTCTCTCTTCTTCTCTCACTCGGTCTTCAATCTCTCTCTCCGATCTCTTTCCTACTCCTTATTTCTCTCTCTGATCTCTCTCCTGGGAGATTCTTTTTTCAATAGGCAATTTACTTATCTGTATAACAGACGTGGGATTGTCAATCCCACGTCTACGTACGTGGCACAGACATTTTTTTTTACCCAAAAAACTTTTATCATTTTACTTAAAAAAAAAAAAATCTAGCCATCAACCATCAAACTCTTTCGTATATCAAATTAATATATTTTTTTATCAAATCAATATCACTCTACCACTACAATTATACTCAATTTTACCAAAAAAAAAAAAGCTATCCCAATTTACCAAAATAAATAAATATTTATTTTTATTATAACTTATTAATAATTATATCTATTTACATAAAATTTAAACTCAATAATAAAAATAAATATTTATTTAATAATTGTAGTGGTAGAGTGATGTTGATTTGAGAAAAAAAATGATATTAATTTGATATAGGAAGTAGTTTGTTGGTTATGGTTAGAGTTTATTTTTGGTAAAATTGGAGGAGGTTTTATTTTAGTAAATTGGGAGAGGTTTTTTTTTGTTGGTATAATTGGGGATAATTGTAGTGGTAGAGTGATATTGATTTGATAAAAAAATATATTAATTTGATATACGAATGAGTTTGATGGTGAATGTTTAGGTTTTTTTTTTTTAAGTAAAATGATAAAAGTTTTTTGGGTAAAAAAAAATAAAAAATGTCGCCACGTAGACGTGAGATTGTCAATCCCACGTCTGTTATACAGATAAGTAAATTGCCTATTGAAAAAAGAATCTCCCCTCTCTCCTACTCCTTATTTCTATCTCCGATCTCTCATATTTTTTTTCTCTTTCCGATCTCTCTCTCATCATCCCTCTATCTTTCTGAGCTTTTTCTCCTCCTCACCCTCTCTCTCTAATCTCTCTCTTCGATGGAAATTGAGACGGACACATACGTCGGAGTGGACGGCGAGGGTGTAGAGCGAGGTTGATGTCAACGGAGATACGATTGTCAAAGGAGAGACCCACGACGGCGACGTAGTAGTTCGAGATCGGAGAACGGATAAGAGTTGGATTTGTTAACTAATGTATAAGTTTGAAAAATAAGTGTATGAATTTCGTGAATTAAATGTACGGAGTTGAAAATTATGAATATAAATTATGTAAGTAATGATATGAATTATGTAAATTGAGGTATGGACTTTGAAAATAAGAGTTAACTCTACGAATTATGATATGAACTTTTGAAATAAGCTTATGAACATTTGGAATAAGGGTATAAAAAAATACAAATTAGGGTATGAACTTTTAAAATAAGTGTATGAACTTTTGAAATAATGGTATGAAATATACAAATTAGGATATGAACTTTTGGGTATGTTTTTGTTAATTAGAAATTTTTGGGTATGTTTTTGTTAATTTAGTTTAAAGCGTAATATGTTTTGCTAATTTATCCTAAAAATAATTAATTTTCTAAAACTTACATAAAGTTACAGTAGGTTAAATACCACTTAATCCACGATGAAAAAAAATTATGTGCAAATCCAAATACTTTAATGTGGAACGAAAGAAAAGTTAAGGACCAAACACTAATTTTTTTCAAACAATGAAGGACTAGATTAAATGAATATATAAAACTAAATGTATTAAACTGCACAACTGAGACCTCTGCAGTCCAATTAGAGCCACATAGGATCCAAATCCATGGAATGACTCTCCTCCATGCTCACGTAATAATAATTAAGATGTTAAGTATCTTCTTTAGAGCAACCGTAACAGTTTTCTTACACTTTTCTTCATATTTAAGTTAATTAGCATCACTTTTATATTTTTAGAATAACAGTTTAAGTTTATACATTTTTCAGTTTTTCTATCAAATTTCTTATCGTAACTAAATATTACTATATTTTAATATAGTTCTATCAATTTTTTTCAACTCAAATTAATTTAATAGAAAACCACATTAAATAACTTACAAGTTTTATGTTATTTAAAATAAAAAGTACACTTTTACAACTTATAAGTAAACATTTTGGTTTATACAAATTATTAGCTTTTTTATCGATTTTTCTATCAAAACTATACAACTCATCTTTTTGTTATTTTATTAATTTATATGTAAAAAGTACAATTAAATGAGAGAAGTAAGAGACATAAATTATTATTTTAATTATAAGAGAATATTTTGATCCCTTTTATTTGAGTGATATTTGAGTTCATGTAAATTTAAGTTAATAGATAATAAAATTGATGAACATACAATTTTAGAACAATTTCTCCATATTTAAAGTAAATGAATCATGTAAATTTAAGGTAATAGATAAGAAAATTGATAGACATATAATTTTAGAACAATTTTCTTATATTTAAAGTAAATGAATCATATAATAAAACTGATACGTTTGCTCTTTTATCTTTTCTTCATTCCAAAGCGTTTGTCCTTGTTCCTATTTTCCTAAGTTTGAAATTGTTTGTCAATTTTCACAAAGTCAACTAAAAGACATACAATGTTTCCAATTTACCTTTTCTTCTTTTCTAAATCAAGTTATTGGCCTCGTTTGGTCGCGTCTTTTACGTTCAAAAGTATACTTTTTGTAAGTGGGTTGAAAAATATACTTTTCTGTTTACTTTTTAGTAAGTAAATACTGTTTGGTGAACACCATAAAAGTATACTTTTCATTAAAAATATTGTTTGGTAAAATATGTTTACTTTTACTTTTTGAGTGAAAATAAATTGTTTATTCAAATAATGCACAATAGGTACCACTTTTGAACTTATATGTACCTCATAAGTTCATATTCCCTATATGTACTACTTTTTAATTATTTACTTTATTTACCAAAACGCCATATACATATTTCATAAAAAATGAAAAAAAACACATAAAATTATATAAAATAAAAAAAATCTCAAAATAAATGAACAAAAAATCACAAAAAATGAAAAATAAATAAAAAAATCACAAAAAAATTACAAAAATTATAAAAAAATCACAAAAATCACAAAATATTAAAAAAAAAATAAAAAAATAATAAAAAAATCACAAAATCACAAAATTTTAAAAATATTACAAAAAAAATAAAAAAATTACAATTTTTTTTTTAGTTTTTTTTAATTTTTTGTGATTTTTTATAAGTTTTTGTGATTTTATATTTTTTTTTTTGATTTTTCGGTATAAAAAGTGTTATATTGACAAAAAAAATTATATATATATTTTTTAATTTTTTTTAAAAGTTTGTGATTTTTTGTGATTTTTTGTGATTTTTTGTGATTTTTTGTAATTTTTTATAATTTTTATAATTTTTTTGTGATTTTTGTATTTTTTAATAATTTTTGGTGATTTTTGGTGATTTTTTATAATTTTTGGTGATTTTTTATAATTTTTATTATTTTTGTTATTTTTTGTGATTAAAGATTTTATTATTTAAAGATTAAAAAATACAAAATTAGGAAAATATAATGATGATAGGAACTAGGTTTTGAACTGTATTTTAAAAGCACATTCAGATTAAAACCTAATTAAAAGTATCATCAAAAGTAAAAGTATCATCAAACTTACTTTTAAAAAGTATCATCAAACTTACTTTTAAAAAGTATACTTATAGACATTTATTTTTCACCAAAAGTATACTTATGAGATGACATCCAAACAAACTAATATAAGTAAAAGTAAAAGTAAAGACAAAAGTATACTTAATGGTTTACTTTTATAAAAGTAAAATTTTTGAGTGCAACTAAAAAAAAATACAAAAAGTAAAAATAAAAGTAAAAGTAAAAGTAAAAGTAAGGAAAAATATGTGCAACCAAACAAGGCCATTATATAAAGTTGAAACCTCGCAAAAATCAGTAATTGGTTTCGGTCTTAGAACAAAATAGTACTATATATATAAATAAAACTTTACAGTGTGTCATTACTCGGTGACTATTTTTGATAAGCAAGCAGGTAAGAAATTTCCCCAAGTGTTGTAAACTGTAAAGCCAAACAATTTGAGCTAAAATGAAGGAAAATGCAATTAATGAGAGAAGAATTAAAGGTAAGGTTTCTGGTTGAAACAAAGACGGAAAACATATTTATATACTAACCTAACTCGCCCACGCGTTACGTGCTGTAACGTATCATTTTCTGTTACGTTTCAATAATAAATTGTCTTAAATTTATTTTTACTATATGTATGCATACCTGTAATAACAAAATACGCTGCATTCGATATTTTAATATGAATAATAAATGGGATAAAGGTGTGTAAAAAGTAAAATAAACAGAGAGAAATGATATTACATGTATCATTGGGCATAATCATGATAAATTTTTTGCTTTGTTTTTCAATATTTTTCTGGTTTTTGTAGTAAGAGAGAGGGGGGAAGGAACCAACATATATAATGATAAAATAGAAAATAAATAAAGAGACAGCTATAAAATGGAACGACAGTTTTAGATTTTGAAATGAAACATGATAGTTTTTTTTTTTACTTTGCCGGTGTACCTTCTTTTTTCTTGTTTTCTAATTTCTCTATTTATTGGTTTTTTTTTTTTGAAAGAAAATTGTATCAAAGTCTCGTAAGAGGGTTTTTACTTAAATAATAGTAAGATTTGAAACAAATATGCATGACACCTGTTTAATACTAAAATTTAGAACAAAATACTAGTATATATATAAATAAAACTTTTATAGAACTTACATGACTCTATGATTTCCACACTATAACATGAAAAAATACTCAATATTTTACACTTTATGAAATATAATAGCTAAAAAAATGATAATTAAACATATAATTATTTAATTATTATTTATTTTCTTTTTATAATTTTCTTTCAATTTGTTGTAATTCATTTTTTTCAAGTTTAAAAGCAAAATTGTATGATAAAAGATTAATTACAATTTTAGCAAAGTTTATTTTCATATTATTAGACATTTAGACTTATTAAAAGTATTATGTGAGAATTTACCATGTTATACTTAACTTTCCGGAACGTTTCGAAAACGTTTCCCAAAAAATTTAAAACAGTTCTGAAACGAGTTTCCGGTGACATATTCTCTACCATCAACAAAGATTCACAGACCCTAAGGGGAAAAACGGCAGTGGATATTGGAAACAAGTGTAATATGGAGAAAAATAAATAAAATACCATATACGTATAGTCATGTAGTAGTTTTCTTTTAACGTACATGTATCAACGATGTTTTAATTGTATGTAATAGTTATGTTTTGTTTAATTGTATTTTTTGGGCATTTAACATTTAATAATCAATGACTGTGATATAGAAGATGGGTTGTTTTTCTTATCAAATTAATCTTTTGACTAAGTAATGACAATCTGCCTACCTTTATAATACAATCTACCTCTTTAATGTACTTTTTCCTAGTACGCAAACGATTTTATCATTATATGGCCTCTTGAGTCTTACCAGAATGTAATATTGATGGTAGGGTTGCAGATGGTTTGAGTTGAAACATGCTACACTCAATCCTAAACCACTTCAATATGGGAAGGCAGCACCGATCTTGTGGAAGGCAAACCAGACGAACGTACTAGGACTCGAGTTTGTTGGAGTGCCGTTTTTTGTTTTTTTACATATATATGAACAAACAACGTATGTAGCAGAATGGTTAGAAACTTAGTTGATTTCCAATCGAATTTATGAGGGACCTATGGTTTAGAAAAGAGACCTTCTAGTAAGTCAACTAACCCATAATATTCACTTCAATTGTTGCACAACTTACTAAAAGGGTGGAAAATTATTTATAAAAAAATTAAGTAGCGAGGCGCGTGGGTAAACCTACAGGGTCGGGCACTGTCCGAAGGACTAGAAAATTTGGAGCCAAAACCAGCCCCTTCATATTTGCAACCCAAACCAACCCGACAAATTTGTCTGATTTAAATTTACGAATTCAAAATTTACGAAATGACACGAGAGAAAATTTTGAATCGAAAGTCCAAAACCAATCATCTAACTAGTCGTTTTGGACTTTTTAGAATTCGTAAATCTGAATCAGACTAATTTTTCAAAATCGAACAAATTCAACCACCCCTCAATATACCCATACCCCTAAGGCCTAATCAAAAGAATAAGTATCATCATAACAAACCTCAATCATCTAAGTCGTTTTTTTGCAAATTTTTCAAGTTACTAAATTTCCGTTTAGTAAGAAACCATTGATCACATAAACGTGTCCTATAGGCTATAGGTTAACTTCCAAGTGAATTTTTTTTACCTTACCCTGATAGTTCCAATTAAAACACAGCAACTCCTGAACTTATAAAAGAAACATATCGTCAGAGGTTTAAACACACAACTCCTTCACACAGTATCCCACTAACCCACCCTCTCTCTGAGTAGCTATGACTAATAGCCACCGTCCCGGCACCACCGGGTCATCGTTGAAATACATCTATTTCTTCTTCTTCTGCTTTGTCATTGTTGTTGCAGCTATAGTACTGATCCCACGCCATCACAAATTATATCACCCGAAAAACCCAAATATCACCCTAATGTCTTGCACCGCTACCACTCTCTCCGAAACCCACTCCGCCACCTGGCACCTCACAATCGCCATTTCGAACCCAAACCGACCTAGTACAACTGTCTATTTCAAGAACTTTACACTCAGTCTCTTCTATAACAACCATGCCCATCATCACAATGATGGCATGGTGTTAGTTGCTAGTGATTTGGATCACTACAATCTGGATCAGCCTGTTAAGAAGGATTATAACATTTTGCTTTCCTCGAAGGTGTCTTTCTCGACACAGAACTTGGGTGGCAAAGACGTGGTGGAGAAATTTTTGAACGATCAGAAGAAAGGTTCTATTACGGTTTCACTAGCGGCTTATTTTATTTTAAAGTTTGATAACAACGAGGGTTCTTCTTGGAAAACCAAAATCGTATTCTGCGACAACGTGGTGGTAAGTTTCAAGAGATCGAGTCACACTACATGGCTTGCTTCCGATTTGCCGAAACCCTTCTATTTTATGTAATCCATCTTTAATTAGCTACCCTTCTATGATATCACTTATAGTAATGTTGGTGTTTAATTTAGTATTTGTTTTGGATATTTACAGTTGTCTCCTGAACAATATGGTTGAATTACGATGATATGATTATTAGAGTTTGAGTTTGTGCTATCTAACTTTAATCTCATAGCTACCTAAAAGAAAAAGCTTATTAGATAGTGATTGGGATGTCATAAGTGTGATCGATGTGTGTTTGTGCAAACTTAAATAACAAATCTTGGGTTTTAATGTTGATTGACATGTATTAGTTGTTATGATCACCATACGCAAATCATTTTTTTAGAACAGTTTTCTTCATGATTCTCATCAACAACAAAAAAAACTAGTTATAAAAATAATTCATCTCCCCACTGAAAATGATGATTCAATTGAACACATGTATCATAACCATCTTAGATTAAATTCACCACTTGAGGTCATGTTACCCCTCAAGTGGAGAGAAATAGCAAAACGGTAACTTACCCTGTTTTATCGATAAAAATGTTTTCAAGATGAAATGTGCTCGTATTAACCGTGGATGCTTCAAAGCCTCGGATGCGTTTTCCACACCCCTGTCTTCTTTCTCTCTTTGCTATACTAGATTTCCACGCTCCTGTAACTACGGTAACCACAACAAAACCCCAAATTTAATCCCTAACTCTAAGAAAACCAAATCTGATTTTTCGTCGCGGCTCCACAAGTTCATCTCAGTAAGTCTGGAATTTCAGTTAACATAATCTTTAATGTATTTCTATGATCAACTACTGTCATTATTATGGTTATGCTTAATTTCGTTATTTCATACTGTTTTTTTTTGTAATGATGTTACTTTTTAGCTTTCTTTTGGGCTTATCCGTTTTTCCTAGCGATTTTGGTTGGTTTAACTTTTAGTTTATTGAATTTGTTGTTTTTATATGTATCTGTTACAAGACAAAAAAAAACAAAAACAGATATGATGATTACGGCATAAAAGTAAAACAGTTTATCTTAATCATAATTTGCAGGGATGATTGATTTTAATCTTATCTTGGCGACGGATGTCAATAATCTAATTGTTGAATGTCAACTAGCTGATAGTGGTTAAAAACAAACTTTTTGATGTTTTTTAAAGCTGCTTACATGTTTTTCAATGTTTCTATGGTAGCTTTGTGATGTTTTCAGGTTAGAGCAGGGCTTTGAGAACTAAACATGTGTTTTCTTTAGTAATAAAGAAAAGTTGTAGTTTTGTTTTTGAGGGAAATAGCTGTTTATATAGCTTCAATTATGGATTTGGAGATTTTTGATGCTTGATGTTCCAAGTTAGAATTTATTGATTAGTCATTTTTTTAGTGTTTCAGAGCTTTGAATTAAGGGGAGAATTTTTGGCCGGTCACCTATAGATACTTTTGTTGTACGCAAGTTGTCACGCTGGAACTTTTTTAAGTTCCAGTCGACTATATTAAAACTTCTCATTCGTATTCCCTCTTGCCTCATAGACACAGTCACACACTTTTTCTCCCTTCTATCTGTGAACACCGAACAATACATTCTCCCTACCCAAATAAATTACGAAGATTAAAGTCAAATTAAATGTAATACTACATTTTTTAGCCACTGCGTTTCATTCTGAGGCATAAACACAAAAACCGTACAACACAACTTGTTTTTTTCATCCGTCTCACAAGGAATGTATAACGGATTAAGACAGGTGTGTTATATAACATGGTAACAAACACAATGGGACAATACTGCCATGACAAACATTGTTCTAGCAACTGAATTTATGATAGCATTACAGTTTAAATAAGTTCCATCAGAAACATAAAAATAAGTTCCAATACCAAAGGAGATGGAAAAACATTTTAAAAACAAGTTCCATCACACCAAGGCTTTTGCTGGTGTCACCACTGGCATTGGCTGATATCGTCCAGTCATCGGATCAATGGGACGAGTGTCTCTGGGCCCACCTTTGCGTCCCATAGCAACCATAGGTGGAGGCGGTAGAACCCCTGCCCTGAATAGAAGGCGCTGAACAGGCTCTGAAGGCTGAGCACCAACAGATATCCAGTATCTGGAAAAGAGAGAAGCATCATCGACAATTTTCTAAGGAATAAATTACAGGAAGGGTCTGCCAAATAATGTAAAACAATTAAAGACATTGTCCAGACACAATAGAAACCTGAACCAACGAAAAATTTGTGAATCGATTCTAATTTCTGAACATAAAAACGAACCCATCAAACGAAAATACAGGATTCTCTAGATAAAAGCAATATTTGCAGCAGTGTTAATTTTGGTTAGAAGATCATAAAGAAACGAAGTTCAATACTAGTATTTCAATGGCAAATGTGAAATATAGAAGAATCGGAGTTTAGGTGCAGAAAAATCTGCTGAGACTCGGTCAGAAACTAAGTCCATTACATTAAAATGATGAACTTGGATTAGATCAGAAAGACTAAAATGCCAATACAATATAGGAAACCAAGAAATTGAATAATAAGATGTTTACCAAAAACCTGGCAGATTATTAGGAAAGGCGATTAAGCCTTTAAGGAAAGTTATAGGCAATGGGTTCAGCAGCTCCACTCTCAAAATCGCAAGGCATTGATTGTCACGATAAAAAAAATTGTACTTGTACATGGAGAGCAATTATGAACAAGAACCATATTGAACTTTATAATTAAAATGTATAAACCCAAAACCCATGACAAGTTTCTGTTTTCTTGTTTAATTCAATTATTTGCTTGTCAGCATCTTTTTTCCCGTAATGAGTGAAACTGATAAGCGAAAAGCCTCAAAAACATCCCACAAATTATAAAGAAACTGACTTAAACACCAAGAAAGATAGGTCTTGCTGTACAAAATTCCGACTAATATCTAAAGAGATAACTGCACGTGATATTCACGATTCCAAGCATGTTATCAAGTAACCAGCTACATCTAACACTTGTTTATAAAGAGTAAGATTTTAATAAGCAGCTCAATTTCTAGGTATTGGAATTTGAAAGTTGAAACTTGCCCTTTTTTTGGCGTTACTCCCAATCATTAAGGAGCAGCAGATGTCAGAATTCAAATGGCAAATTATCAAATACCCATGTTCTTATACTTTAGGAAATTTGAAAATTTACAGCATTATTATGTCTCTAAAGCTTTACAAAGCTAATTATTTGTCATGGAGAGACAATGCAGTTATATGACCAGAAATACACTGACAGTGGAACTTTTCTCAACAAGCGACACTGGATGCATGACACATCACACATGCAGATAAAATTGTTGCAAACATATGAACGATAATAACAATATTATATATATATATATATATAATATTATGTACGTGCTACATAACATATGTGTGTGTACCATTCAACCAAAGCCTGCTTGTGTAAAAAACCTTTCTACCTTTTACTGCCTACAGAAATTGAATTCATAAGCTTCAGCTGAACACCACAACAACTAAAAAAGCTTATAATATGAAGTATGACGGACCCAGTCATTGCAGAAAGCAAGGAAACTCAACAAGTTACTTTTCAATCTAGCTTGGTCTGTCCACATTCTATGCGGATCACTAGTATTTAGAAATATAATTAATCAAACTACTTATTAACAAAAATTATAAAAAGCAACAACTAGCTAGTAAATAAGGAAATATAATCACGAAAACGAAAGCCGAAAAAAAGTTTTAGTTACTTACTTCACTCGGTCAAAGTTAAGACCCATTCGTTTACCACCATCTTGACCTGCATAAATAAAACACCACAAAAGAAATGATAAATTAAAAAATGCGCACAAGTAGAAGAATGTTTTTACAAAAAAGGTAAAAAACCAAGGTATTCATAATTTCAATTCATTGAGCTCCCTTAAGTTGTGGTTCGAGGATGCACCAAGGGAAAAATTTCCAGAAAACAAATTTTCAGAAAGATTTATCGACATATTTTGCTAAGCCCCTTTTCCTAGGTCTATCCTTGCATAGAAAATAACATAAATTGATTAAGCCAAGAAGAAAATTTTATAGTATCAAAAGAAGTTTCATAAACCAGACTTCAAAGCTTTAACCACTGAATTTCAAGAAGAATAACAGGAAAAAAATTTGCAATATGAAAGCAGCTTTTTTTCATGTTATTATATTAAATAGTGTTTTACCAATATTCACTTGTTTTTTAATTCCAAAAGAAAAATGACATTTATTCATACCAGGCAAAGGTTCAAACTCACTCTCCCAAAGTGAAATCAGAAACCAACAAGATCAAATCAGATTATGAGAATGTTTGTCACAGCTTTTAAGCTCGGTTATTTTTTTGCTTATAAGTTGCATAACGTTAAGCTGACTGGCCTAAATCCGGGTTAATTGATTTGCTGACCACAAAATTAAAAAAGTTAATACCAGGACGAACACAAATTTCAGCGATGGTAAAAAACTTCTTTACTTCCAAAATGTAGCCAAGACTACCAAACTATTACTGTCAAATCATTATGCACGTCATATAAGCATAATTTCGTAGGGCTGCCAGATTTATTTCATATAATCTGCGTTGAAATCCTACACCTCTTTAGTGTTAAACACCATAAAACAATGAGCTACACTTCTATTCATTTTATGAAATATTTTACCAATTCTCTCGATACTCTACCCATTTTATAAAACATTTTTACCAATTTTCTCGATATTCCAGCTACTTTATCAAATACTTTTACCAATTTTCTTGATAACCAAACAAAAGAAAGTCACCATGTTTATACCAACAATTAGAGCTACCAAATCCCCCGGGGAAAAAAAAGATTTTTAGTTTTACTAAAATCTCTACAAAGGGATTCATACGTTTTAAAAGTCGCAAGTGGGTTTTAGGCAGAAACAAGTCGCCTAGCGCGTAACATCTGGGCGCTTATTTGTCATCTACCGCCTAAATTTTTGCCTGCACGTGCTTTTTAGAACACTACTACCCTAAATTTTCAGCTAAGTATTCAGTAGACCAGGTGCACTTATGTTTCATATGCCAAAACCAATAAAAACGTGTATCGGAACGAGGACCTTTGTGGTCCCACCCGAAAATTATACAGTAAAATAAAAAATCCTAGTCGATAGACACGCTGATTTCATGTATAGACCCGATTCATCCATTACTTTGCCCTTACTTCCTCTAACTCAAGCTATCAATTAAAAAAATGGGGCAGAATTAATACAACTAACCCTCACCGAAATGGAGAGAATCAATATAAAAAAAACCTTTTCCAATGGAAATAGAACTGATTAATAGTAGTTTGTATATACATATGCAAGTATATGAAACATGTTATTTTACTAAAATATCATCACAGAGCTTCATATATCTCTACCCAGCTAAGTCCCTCTATAAACCAAGCAAAAATATTATGGACAATTGCTATGATACCCTTACTTAACCGACACCCAGATAAAGAGAACCAATAACATTATTTTCTTCAAAGGATATAACCGATGAAAGGATTAGTATGTATTTATGTATGTGTATAAGTATAAGTATATTCATACCACGGAGTGGATGAGACCAACAAATTGAATGGTGAAAAAGAAACAGCTTTGAGACCCAACAAAAGAAAAAGCACCAACAAGGTTTAATTTTACAAAAATTATGAGCAAAGCTTCAAATCTCTCTACGTTCCTGAATTCCTCTATAAATCAAGCAAGTCAAAAGGAAACTGAGGGAGAACCGCTATAATACCCTTAATTAACCACATTCAAAAAAGTAGGATCATTACCATAACCTTTCTTGAACGAATAAAACACGTATCTCACGTACATAGGACATATGTATATGTATATGTATACCAGGGAGTGGATTAGACCAACAAATTGAAAGAGAAAAAAGGAAACAGCTTTTAAATCCCAACAAAAAAAAAACACAAGCAGAATTTTAGTTTGCTGAAATGTCATCAAAGAATTTTGAATCTCTATACCCGCACTCCTAAATCTTCATATAAACCAAGCAAATCAATTGGAAAAATGGGGGCCAATTGTTATAGCATAATTTTTTTGCAAAAGAGACCCAAAAACATATTGAGAAAAACATTACAGTATGATCGCATGGTAATTATGAAAAAAACATTTCTTAGAATTTAAGTCCCGCCACGGTGGATGATCGCATGTATATAATAAAGTATGTAAACCAAACAGTGGATTACTACATCAACCAATAGATTAATATAAACTGTGTATCACATGTGTGTGTCAGTGTGTGTATGTATGTGTATACATACATACATATATAAGTGAAAAGGTGTTAGTTACCAGGTAGAGGATTGTAATAACCGAGAACTTCGAGGTGTTTGCCGTCTCGAGGGGACCTGCTATCCGCCGCCATTACCCTATAAAAAGGCTTGTTCTTGCACCCAAAACGAGCCAGTCTCAAACGCACCACCATCCTCCTTCTCTCTCTCTCTATATATATATATATATATATATGTATATGTATATGTGTGTGTGACTCTCTCTCTAACTCTGTGTGAATCAGAAAGGAGGGTTTTGGCCTTTGGGTTTTGTATAATTGTTAGGTTGAGTTGCTCTCGTTTATGTTTTGGGCCTTTTAAATAAATGTTTTCTCAGTTTTAGCCCCTGCTTTTCTTTTTTGATCATGGGAGCTTTGAACATTTTTCGGTCTCTTTAATGTTTATTATTTATTGATTGTTTAATCTTTGAGTGCTTTGAGTCTTTCTAGACTTTTAGTGTTAGATTTTTTTTTATTACGAGACTCAGTTTTGAAGAAAAAAAATGCATTGTATGTGTATTCGGATACTGTATGAATTGGGCATTGGCAAATCTGTTTAGAATAATTGCTCCAGAGTTGGTTTTTTTATTTTATTTGATGAGCTTTGCGCATAAAAAAACGTTTGATTCGGTGGTAAAATTTGTGAGGTCGGACTTAGACATAGTAATAATAATTAGAAATCACATAATCAATTAGGATTGGGGGAATTCCGAAACTCGTTATCTCTTGATTTATCTTCACATTTTTTAGATTTTTCGGTGTCAAGTTCATAAAACATAGGTGGTCCAATACATGTGTTTTCATGGAACTCATTTTTGCTCGATTACATAACCGGTGAAAAGCTAATTGTGTATCAAACTCCGTAACGCATCAAAATTTCTTCTCAAATATCAAAATAGAATTCTTTTGTTGAATTTTAGTGGGGATGATGGTGTCCTATGTTTGTATTATCTTCAATCTTCATAGTTCATTTAGTAAAAACATTATGCGTGAATTTAATTCAAAAAAACATTATAATAGTTTCCAATGGTGATGATGGTGGGTGTTTTATGCTTTTGTCATCTTCTTTGTAGTGGAATTAGTTCATAGCCACAATGTAGTTGACCTTAGTACAAATTCGAAATACGGTTATTATTAAAGTTTTTAATTTTTACTACAGTTTTTATTAATAATGTGCTTAGCTCAAACACATGCTTATTATTAAAGTATTTAATTTTTACATCAGTTCTTGTTAATGAAATTAGGTCAAAACACGCTTGTTTGTTCTTCGAGTCACAACAATTGACCTTCATTAATAATATTCAAAACACTTTAATTGATCGAATCCATAGTAATTACCGATGAGAAAGACCAAATATGATAAAAACACAATACACACCACCAAACTGAAAGTCTTGTTCTATTGGAGTAGGAACTAATTATATATATAACATATATAATCCACCTGATACGTTATTTTACTTCAAAACAACATCAATGGAGCAAAATTCAGAACCATATTAAAAAATAAAAACCCTTCTCTCTCTCTCTCTCTCTCTCTCTCTCTATATATATATATATATATATATATATCTCTCTCTATATATATATATATTTAAAAAATGAACCCGCCGGAAAATTTGCCGCCTTTTCCACGGCATCGAAAGAGACACCTTAAAAGCGACACTTTTTCAACTATTCTTCGATTTCTCTCTCTTTTCCCACAACAAGGTATATTTTTATCTATTTTTTAAAAAAAATTCAGTAATTTATACTAAATCGTAGCTCCTTTTCTTTTTAAATTAATTTTGTTCATGCCTTGATGGTTACTTTCATATTTTGTTTTTCCTGGGTAGACACTTTTTTTTTTTTTACTTTATAACTGAATAAACGCTTTGTTCTATTTTTAATATTTGTGAGATTGGGTTTGTGAATAAATTGCTCCTTTTAATTATTTCCCTTTTTTTTGTTTTGTTTTTTGAGTAATTTCTGCTTATTAGCTTAGGAAGTTAGTTAATACCATGATATCAATTTAACTGAATTGATCTTTTTAAAAATTTATATTTCATACTGAGACAATGAGATTAATTTTTGCTTCAGATTTGAGGAATTTAGTATATACCACTGTGTAGTAAAAATGCTCAATTCAAAGCTTAAAAAGCTTGTTTTCCGCTTTTTAGGCCGCTAAAAGATTACACTTTTTACGTTGTTGTTAGCATAGCTCTTGTAAAAACGCTTAAGCTAAGATTTCGCCTCTTAAAACACTGTTATATACCCTGTTTCCATTTAATTTAATTTTTTGTCAATCTGTATTTGTCTGCATATTAAGTGTTGGGTGGTTCATCAATTGCCCTTTTAATAGTTTTTTAATATTTACTTTGGTCAATTTTCTATCCTCTTTTTCTTTTTCCCAAGAAGTTATCTGCGTTCCTGAGAGTGGGTTTGGGCATCATTTGCTCCTATGATTGTTTTTCTATTTTAATCTTCTCGTGGTTATTGTTTTTTATCCCGTTTGGATGCTGTGGAAAATAAAGATATTATATATATATATGCAAAAAATCTAGCAGTTTGTTGAAGCTTAGGGCTACTGGGTGCGGTTCTAAAGCCCCTGCTTTTTGTCCGAAAAATATAAAAAATAATTGATGGATATGGAGATAGTATTCATTTTAGACTCAAATAAGTCAGCTTTGTTGCTAAAAAAACTGCACCTGTATTAGCCTTTAGTTTCCGAATGATTGAGTCTGGGTTTTGGTCTCAGTGATGTTTGAATTGGTTTCACTAACGAAGAACACAATTACAACAATTTAGTTTAGAGAAGTGGTTTTGGGCATCTATAGTGCTACCAACTTCGTGAGATAAGATAGAATTAACAAACGAGGAGAATAACAGAACAAAATAATGAAAATGCGAATTTGTGATTGATAAGGTGGAAGAGAGTAACTCTGCAAAGAAAAATAATTCTCTTAGAGATTCCGCTTGCTTTGAAAGGTTCTAAAATGAGTTATATTGTGCTTACGTGAGTGTGTATATGCTATTATTGACTGCAGATGGTGATAACAATGTGTTGGGGAGGAGAACTGAAGTGCCCGTTGATGCAAATGAGATAATTGGTTTTCCGACTGTCGATGCTTCATGTGCAGAAGTAGTAAAAGTAGCTCAATCTGTTAATGATGATAGACTGGAAACAAACAAGGTTGACCTCGGGAAGACGATAAATAAGGATCTTGCTCCAGAAAAGAGTAATAAACTGTGAATTTACTTACAACTAACCTTGAGAGTTGTGCTTTTCTTTCTTTAACAGTAAATAATCAAACTCGATCATCTCGAAAATTCTGTTGGAGGATTAGATTTTGATGTGGACTGTAGACATAGTTATTGGCAACCTTTGTTAAAGTTGAACATATTCAATTTGAAATTAGTGAGAGATAGGGAGAAGGGGGTTGATAATGAGTTGGCTCGATAAATGAGTTTTGGGTATAAAAAATGCATTCGTTTTGAAAGAAATTAAGCTGACCAATATTCCTACTTGTGTTAACGAAATGAAAATAAGAATGAATATTTTCTCTTCAATTACTTTCCGTGCAAGGTTTTCAAGCTACATAAATATGTCTTTTGAGGTTAATAATTAGTGAAGGAAATTTCTACTATTGAAGAGATTCTTTTACTTTGTCAGGGTTTAACCAACTTAAATTGTGTTTTTGCATGTATTTACGTCTGCAGGTCGTGATAGCAGTGAATTAGGGAGGAAAACTGAATTGCGCGTTGATGCAGATGGTATAACCAAATATGTTAATGAGAATAAAATGAAAACAAACGCGGTTGATCTTGGAATTAAGATAAATGAGACACTTGGTCTTGAAAAAGGTATTGGGTCTTTAATCCTAACAAAGAGACTTTGTCTACTGTTGTTTTGTATCTTTATGTATGGAGGAGTCAGACCCTATGGAACTTGTCAGTATGGCATTCAGAAATAGATTTTTTTTGTTAAGCTCGAATAAATTCCACTTAAAAACGCTAGATTAAGTTGGCTGCATTTCCTCAAATTGTTCCGGGTAGCAAACATTCACTCACTGTTACAGTAAAACACAATAAAGTTATTTAAAAAGTAGTAAAATTTTACTAATTTTCCCTCAAGTGTGACAGTAAGTAAATCGACAAAAAAAAATACATAGTATTCTGTGTCCATTTCATGATAATACTTTTGAGTTGTAGTTTTGTAACTTAACAGAAAATTGTGGAACCCAGTCATGTTGGAACTTTGTTTTGAGAATTCAAAAACCTTAACATGTGGATGTGGACTAATGAATTAGATATTGTTAAAAACTTAAAATTGGATTTTTGTTAAATTATCATTAACTTCTCTAAGTTGGCTACACTATTCGAAAATGGGTTTTCAGTTTAAAATTTGCTCTCACTTAAAAGAAAACTAAAATCATGAGAGGTTTCCTACTTACATTACGAACGAAATCAAAATTTATGCTTTTACGTTCACCAATATTTTCTTTGTTGCAGGAAGTGCTAGTAATGAACTCGAACAAGCAATTGGGGTGTATGGTACAGCCAATATAGAGTCTGAAAAAAGGTCAATTTATGGTGGTGCTTCATGTCCGACCATTTTAGACGTGGTTGAATCTGTCCTCCATGATAAAATGGAAACAGATGAGCTTAGCAATGTAAAAAGAACAAATAAGGAACTTAGCCAGGAAATTGGTTTTGAGATTTCAAACTCACTCGAAGAAACAAATTTAGAAAATGGTATTGTATCTTTGACCACAGTTAATGAATCGCGAAATTATGTGGTAGAATCATTATTGAAGGATTCAGAAACTATCCGTACCGCAGATGTAGGTGATACTGTAAATTCTCCACTTCTTGATAGCAATGAAGAAGTAAGAAGTTCAGTTATAGAGAGTAGTGAGTTACAACAAATGGATTTAGAAAATTCATTATCTAATTTCGGTTTGGTGAATTCTCCTCTTTCTGTGGCGGAAGATGCAGAGATTGAAGATGGGGAAACTTCAGGGGATTTTGTGATGGATAATGAACTGATCGATTTTTTATATGAAGATGAACAGACCTCTGGACCCATTGTTAACATGGAACATATAACTAATGAGAAAGGGACAGGTGAAGTGGAGAACGAGCATGATAAGGTTTTCGGAACAGCTGTTGACGAGGTTGGTGAGGGAGTAGATTCAAAGTTTAACGATAGAAATGTAGAACATCATTTGACGACGGTCCGGAAAATTGTTAGCTATGAAAATATAGTAGATAGTCCTACTACATATCAAGGGGGTCTATCTACAGACAAGGTATGCTTACATTGACTGTTTCTATTGTTTTTGTCTCTTATGCCATGAATGAGAGTTCTTATACATTCGTTTTATCTTGTTTTGTTTGGATTTTGCTTCATGGTTGTTACTCAAGTAGAACATCGAGGTGTTGGTTACTAGATATGTCATGGTGATGATGTGCCAGAAATTGCTGTCTACTTTCCTCTGTTTGTCTGCTATTTTCATGTAAGAAACTTAATTGTATTGCTTTTGAGTTTGGTCTATCTGTTTGAGTGGTAACGGAGTTCTGTGGCATTACTTTTCCCATTATGAGGTCACTGTGATTTCAAAATTTCCAGGATAGTTCTGTTTATTTATCGAGTGATTGCAGTTAATTTTGGAGCACACGAAGATGCACTTGCTTTCATTTAATTAACAAATATACATGTATTCCACTTGGTCGTTGTTTTTTCCCCTGTCATTTGTTGTAGTTTGTTAATGATCCCATATAGCTCGTGTATTGATCTAGCCCTTGGTTTGTAATGGTGTCTCCTCTTCTTTTCCTAATAAATTATTTACTGGGAAGTGAATAACAAATGTTAGTGTTAGAGCATCTACAATAGTCATATTATCTAACTTCTTGTTACATAAAAAATTTAGTTAACAAACAATTTTTTCTTCACATTAGTTATGTTAAAGTAGACATTGACTTTAACATTGTTAAAAAACTTGTTAAAGTTAACAAGTGTTTTAGTTGATGATGTGGCAATTGTTTTTGAAACACTACCAAATTTAACCATGAATTCCACAAATTCAGTTTCTTTTTCATTCCTGCGTAGATCTTTCATGCGTATATGAGTATATCTATGAATTCCACAAATTCAGTTTCTTTTTCATTCCTGCGTAGATCTTTCATGCGTATATGAGTATATCTATTCATTTTATTTTTGTTGTATATCATTCCTACCATTTCTCCATAGCATCTTATTTTGCGTATATGAGTATATCTATTCTTTTTGTTTCTTTTGTATATTGTTCCTATCATTTCTCCATAGCATCTTATTTTGTGCGTATATCACAGCCTTCTGTTTGGATTCAACCCTCTGTTTCTATTTGCTAATTGAGATATAAAGTAAAATTACGTTCAATAGTTTCTCTGTTGGTAGTGGCCTGTAATTAGATAAAGAAGTTGTGTATAATTAAATTATTAATATTCAATTGAAAAATAGATACTTTGTTAAAATTAAACACTAATAATGTGAGACTTAAAGTTACAAACACGTGTCATTTAAAAGAGATTTTAAGTGATGATGTGGCAGTATTTAACAAGAAAAACTTAACAAAACTATCGTGGATGCTCTTAAGCTTTACTAACTTTTATTCTAAAAAGTCTATGGATAATTAATTTACTGTAACTATAATGTGATATTTTAAGACTAGTAGTCTATCGAATGTGAAGCTAAAGAGAGCTGAAAAGTTAATTATTTCTTTGTTGGACCATCTTATACATCTTACTGTCATTGTTGTTTTCGAAATCTTTCTTCGGCACGATCTATGGCTGCTAATTATCCTGAAAATATACATAGTTAATTTTGATTTTCATCCCAAACCTATAACAGGATGCTGGTGTCGACAAAAAGAGAAAGCGAGGCCCTATGACCCAGGAAAGGAGAGCGAAGAAGAAGGTACACACTCATTCTTTAAGGACAGTTAGTTGTGGTTGCAGTAATAATTTATTACATCATTGTTTTCCTAATTAAAAAAAAAAATGAATACTTGAGAACAGTGTCCATTTCATGATGGTTGTTCTTAAGTTCTCAATAATGGACCTTTTTTAATAAAACCTCCAGAAGTCTTTCACTGGTTAGCCGGTGTTCTACTATGATATCAATTTGATCTTACATCCGTCTTTCAAGCTTCTCTGATTAGTTTATATTTTAATTTTGCAGAAAAAGGAAAGACTCAAAAGAGCTGAAAAGGACAGGCAACTTGGTGTTAAAAGGTTAAAGATTCAACCCGTGCAGAAACCAAAAACAATCCAATATTGCCGTCATTATCTGAACGGAAGATGCAATGAGGTGAGATACTTAAAACCTAATTTTCATTATTTATACGTAGTAATATTCTCAATGGCATACATGTTGACAATAATATTTTTCCTACAGGGTGAGAAGTGCAAGTTTTCACATGATACAACCCCCTTGACAAAATCCAAGGTATTTATTACCATTGTCCTTCTCTAATGTTTGTCATTCTGGCTGATCTGAAGTTTATATAGCTATCTTAGGTTATCTACTACTTACGATTCTATATTAGTATGATACTTGGGCTATAGCCTATAGTCTATAGACGCTTATTCACCTTAAAACCGTCTTGTTCCTTGCTGGCAAGATTGGGTGAAATGGAAAAAATGTAGAAAAACTATCGATTTTGTGTATTAGCCTATCAGATTTCAACAGTAAGTACACGTTACTACTAAATTCGCAAAATTTATGCACCAATCTACACAAAACGGAACACCTAGTTCACTGACATTACAATTCAAACTCAAAACTACGAGTTATGTATTCAATAAATTGTTTAATTACACTGTATGTACCAATCTACCCAAAATTTAACAGTTCTATTCCTTTGAGCACTCATAAATTCTGACGAGCTGGTGTACTAATTGTTCAATTTTGCATTCCATTGGAATCTAAATTTTGAATTCAATTTGTATCTAAATTTTGAATTCAGATAGGCTGGTGCTCTAATTTTTCCATCTTTTTCTTGATTGATGACCAACTTAGAAACATTGGTAGATTAGTATGTCAATTGTTAAACCCTGATAGCTCGGCATACGAAAGTGAAATTTTATCAAGAATAATCGGAATACAAGGTATACTTGGTTGAATTCTGCAGTACATGTATTTTCCTTTGAAGGTTGAGGTCTGTTGCTTATTACCGTCATTAGTTTGCACCTCACACGCTCTCTCCCTCTCCCTCTCCTATATTCTTCTTGTTTGTTGCAGCCCTGCTGTTTTTTTGCGACAGGCAACTGTCAGAAAGATAACTGTCCGTTTGATCATGAATTGTCAAAGTATCCTTGCAATAATATGTTGACCAAGGGTGTTTGCATTAGAGGCATCGAATGCAAGTTTTCACATGAGGTATTATTCTCATAAAGCTTTTGGAAATTGTGGTCTGCAACTTTATTACTTTGTCTGTTATAAATTTCATCTACTCTTTTTTGTACTTCCAAAGGTGAAAGCCACAGAAGGTACCCTGACTGGTGTAAAAGCTTCCAACTCTGGGGAGAAATCAGCATCCCTTTCTTGGGTTACAAATTCGGAGAAGAAAACAAGCTTAAACAAACCCTTAAATCAGAAAGTTGAATCAGAACCAGGCTCTAGTGTGGTATCATCAGCATCTAGGATTGCACAACAAAAAATTGCCGAATTTAGACTCAGAGCGGCTACACCAGAAAACCAAGGAATAAGCAAGCTTTTGTTCGGAAAATCACCATTGGGCAATGAAAGTAATGTGAAAGTTAATCTCCCGGTGGTAAATACCACGTACAATAAGGCTTTAAATTTAAGTGGAATGTCAAAAGTATTGGGTAGCAGTGAACCACCGAAGTGGTCGAGCTTACTATCATTTGGCGAAAATCCTACTTATGATGCCACCTGTTCTATAAACAAAGCTGAGAATCTCAAATTTACCAATCGCGCCATTGAAAATATAAAAGGGTTGGTACCCTATTTAAGCGAAACTCCTAAGAAAACTCCTTTCCCGCCTCGAGGAATAAACTTTCTTTCTTTTGGCCAAACCCCTGTGAATAATTCTAACAATATGATGATAAAGACTACTTCTAATGCTGATAATGGTGCATCTTCATCTGCTTGTGAGGGAGAAACGAGTCAAAATCTCGGTAAAAGGGCACCAGCTTCAGCATTGGCAGTGCTTTTGTTAAATAAGACAAACACAGCTCAGAAAGCTCTGCAGTCGACGTTGGCTTTCGCAGCCAAGTACGAGTCAAGTATAAAGATTTGATCACCTAAATCAGTCAATAGCTTAATTCTTTGTGTTTAGTACTCAAAATCTTTTATATTTACGAGGACCATTATTATTCATTTTCTAGTTATCTTTTTGATACTATTTCTTCTAGATAAATGTCATCACCACCGAAGTACTTTTGGATTTTCCATTATGTCCCATTAAAACAGAAAGTTGATGTGTGCAAGAAATATAGTTGTCAGGTTGGGATGCCAACGGAAAACGATTCAGGAAACGTAACTGATATTTAATGAGAAACAAGGAACGCCGACATGGTTAAAATTTTAGAATAGACTATATGAAAGATGTTTTATGAAAATCTTGTGATGTTAAGAATTCTACAATTATATAATGAACAAATAGTTATTTTCAATAATTTAAAAGATACATTAGCAAATTATTTGAGTAATAAGAGAAAATCTATTAAACTATCATGTACGCTTTTTTAGTTATTTTCAATAATTTAAAAGATACATTAGCAAATTATTTGAGTAATAAGAGAAAATCTATTAAACTATCATGTACGCTTTTTTAGTAATTTGATTTCATCATAAATCTCAGGTGTGTTTTTCCAGAAAATAGTACTGTAAGCTTCCTTGCATATTTACCGAGAAACTCTCTTTTGGGTAGATATCCCGTTTCCCCAAAACTGAGAATAAAACCAGACTATTATTTGGCATTTTAACATTTTCTTGTATTAAAAATTTAAAATCAAACAAATCATGTAAAATTGTGTTGTACTATCCAAAATGGATAGATTTCCATCCACCTCAACCGAACAAAGTGCAAAACCTCAATTTGTAGACACAGAACAAAGTGATTGTTTATTATTGTTTATTATTGTTTATTACTCTTGACCTTTATTCTGTCTCTTTCGTTTCTTTTATTCATCATTGCTCCGTTTTGACCTATCTGTATATCTAAGAGCATGCTGTTGCTTTTTCTTTTTTTCCAAATTTGATGAAAAACATTTTTTTTTCTATTTTAGGTAACATTTTTTCATTCCTACAAAGCATAAGATACCTTATAACCCTTTTTATTTTCCCTCTCTATCTTTTTAATTAATTTTTTATGTAGCATAATGACATAAAAGATGAAAGAGACAATTTTTAATGTTAAATAATATTGAGGAAGTCTTTTTTATTCCTTATTTATTGGACATATTGGAAACTCATCCATAATTTGATGATTTGTAAGAAAAACATGCAAATGATTTTTTTGTTAAAAGTTCATATATTCTTCAAAATATGGATTAAAAACTGAAATGAGTTGCCCATAAGGCTTGCTCTGATCTTCTAATTTATTAGTCACAAGTTCGAATACATATTATTTATTTTCCATGTATCCACACACAAAGAACATTTTTTTTCTAAAGATGATGCTTATATATACCGATCTAAAATTGGAAAGAATTAACAGTTGGTTTTAGTGCCCACGAATCTTCTGCGGATACGGATGAATAAGTGTCTAATCCGTCCCGATAAAACGTTTAAGATCGATCTTGCTATAGTTTATAGTTTTACTACTCCAATAGTTTAACCTTGGAAAAATAATATAAATTTGTGTTAAAAAAAAAACAGAATAAGATTTGATTTAGGTTAGGGGAAAAAAACGTAAACGGTGCCACTCAAACTTATTAAGCCAAGTGACAGTCAGCAAAAAGGTTTGTTTACGAAGAGGTTGGATTTTTATACTACACTTTTTCTGAAAAAACGCACAAACCGTACATTTAATTTACGGTTTACAGAAATTACATGCAAACCGTACATTTAATGTACGGTTTGCATGTATTTTTGCAAACCGTACATTAAATGTACGGTTTGCATGTAATTTCTGTAAACCGTAAATTAAATGTACGGTTTGTGCGTTTTTTCAGAAAAAATGTAGTATAAAAATCCAACCTCGTTTACGAAACGTGGCACTCATGCAGATGGACAGCCAACAAAGCATTGCCCCAATAGTTTAAAAGTGATTGTTTATGCGGTAAATTTTGTATTGTTATCTTCTCTACAACTTAATTAATAATTAATTTATAAAACTGAAACTAATTAATAATTAGTCAATTTCGCCTAACTAACCAATAAAAATGTAAAAACGAAGAAAAAAATTCAGAAAATGAAAAAATAAAATTCCAAAAAAACTTTAAAGGGCAAAACTCCGAAAAAACACGAATAAAATATTATAAAACTAAAAAAAAAAATCCCAAAAAATCTAAAATCAATAAAAATCCAAAAACGCAAAAAAAAAAAAACAGCTGAGTAGTCTTAATTCATATTTAAAATAGTATAAGTCATTTTAAAAACAATCTGAATCATTTTAATTCATTTTAAAAACAACTTTAGTCGTTTTAAGTTATTTTAAAAACAGTCTAAGTCATTTTAAAAAGAGTTTAAGTCATTTTAAATCATTTTAAAAATAGTCTGGGTCGTTTTAAGTAATTTTAAAAATAGTCCGAGTCGTTTTAAGTCATTTTAAAAACATTCCGAGTCGTTTTAAGTTATTTTAAAAATAGTCTAAGTCGTTTTAAGACAATTAAAAATAGTCTGAGTCATTTTAAGTCATTTTAAAAACACTATGAGTTATTTTAAAAACAGTCTGAGTAATTTTAAAACAGTCTGAGTCATTTTAAGTCATTTTAAAAACAATCTGAGTCGTTTTAAGTCATTTTAAAAACAACCTGAGTCGTTTTAAATAATTTTAAAAACAGTATGAGTAATTTTAAAAACAGTTTGAGTCGTTTTAAGTTATTTTAAAAACAGTGTGAGTCGTTTTAAATCATTTTAAAAACAGTTTAAGTAATTTTAAAAACAATTTGAGTCGTTTTAAGTTATTTTCAAAAACAATCTGAGTTGTTTTAAGTTATTTTAAAAAATAGTCTGAGTCGTTTTAAGTCATTTTTAAAATAGTATGAGTCATTTTATGTCATTTTTAAAACAGTCTGACTCGTTTTAAGTCATTTTAATAACAGTTTGGGTAATTTTAAAAACATACCGAGTCATGTTAAATCATTTTAAAAATAGTCTGAGTTGTTTTAAGTTATTTTAAAAACAGTCTCAGTAATTTAGAAATAATGTGAGTAATTTTAAAAACAATCTGAGTTATTTTGAGTCATTTTAAAAACAGTATGAGTCATTTGAAAACAATTGCAAGTTGTTTTAATATTTTTTGGACTTTTCGACTTTTTCGAACTTTTTTTTCATATTTTTGTGATTTTGGATTTTTGGATTTTTCTTGTTTTTTTTCATTTTTTTAACCATTTTTTCGGTTCCCGACTTTTTTGAACGTTTTTTCAGTTTTTTGTGATTTTGGAGTTTTAGGTTTTTTTTTACCAATTTTTGTTTTTTCGGGTTTCCGGTTTTTTTGAATTTTTTGTAATTTTGGTTTTAAAAAACAAGAATTGGTCAATCCTTAATTAAACCCTGAAAACAGGGTAAAAAAATAAAGAAAAATCCAAAAAACCAAAAAAAAAAAAAAAGATAATTAAGGATTGATTCATGAAAACTATTGTTTTTCTCTTTTTCGGGGTTTTTTTTTTTGTCATTTTTTGTGATTTTAAAAAACCAAGAAACATTCAAAAAATCCAACGACAAATCAAAAAAAAGATAATTAAGGATTGATTCATGAAAATAAAACTATTTAAGTATTGGTCATCCTATAAAATTTAATTAATGATTGGTCAATTATTTCTAAAACTAATTAAGGATTGGTCATCCACCTAATTACGCAATATAAAAAATGGAAAAAATAGGGAAAAGTCAAAATAAAAATAAAAATTGGACATATAATCAGAAAAAAAAAATTAAAAAAACTGAAAAAACCTATAAAAAAGTCGGGAACCCGAAAAAACCATTAAAAAAAGTAAAAAAACCAAAAAAAATCCAAACAACCAAAATCACAAAAAAAATTCAAAAAAATTCAAAAAAACCGGAAAAGGCCAGAAATACCAAAAAATGTTAAAAATTTCAAAATAACTTGTAATTGTTTTCAAATGACTTCAAATGACGTAAAAAAGACTCACACTGTTTTTAAAATTACCCAAACTACTTTTTAAATAACTCGGACTATTTTTAAAATTAATTAATATGACTCAGATTGTTTCCAAATGACTTAAAACTGACTCATACTCTTTTTAAAATAAATCAGACTGTTTTTAAAATAACTCAAAAGATCTCAGACTATTTTTAAAATGACTTGGACTGTTTTTAAAATGACTCAAAATAACTCACATTGTTCTTAAAACAACTCATAGTGTTTTTAAAATGACTTGAAATGACTTAGACTATTTTTAAAATGTCTTAAAACGACTAAGACTATTTTTTAAATGACTTAAAAAAACTCAAGACTATTTTTAAAATGACTCGGACTGTTTTTAAAATGACTTAAAACGACCCAGAATGTTTTTAAAATGACTCAGACTGTTTTTAAAATGACTTCAAACGAATCAAAATGTTTTTAAAAAGACTCAGAATATTTTTAAAATGACTTCAAACGTCTCCGACTATTTTTAAAATGAATTAAAACGACTCAGCCTGTTTTTAAAATGACTTGAAATGACTCGGACTATTTTTAAAATTACTTAAAACGACTCAAATTGTTTTTAAAACTAGTCAGTTTGTTTTTAAAATGACTGAAACTATCCGAACTGTTTTTAAAACGACATTCACTATTTTTAAAATGACTTAAAACGACTCAGACTATTTTTAAAATAAGTTAAAACGACCCAAATAGTTCTTAAAATCACTTAAAGCGACTCATATTGTTTTTAAAATAACTTAAAATGGCTCCGACCATTTTTAAAATCGCTTAAAACAACTCAGGCTGTTTTTAAAATAAGTTAAAACGACTCAAGCTGTATTTAAAATTACCCGAACTATTTTTAAAATTACTAAGACATTTTTTAAAATGACTTAAAATGACCTTGACAGTTGCTTTTTTGCGTTTTTGCGTTTTTTGTCATTTTAGATTTTTTGGGATATTTAAAATTTTATTCATGTTTTTTCAGGCTTTTGCCTTTTTTTAAGCTTTTATGGTTTTTTTTTTTCCAGATTTTTGAGATTTTTTTTATTTTTTCTTTCTGATTTTTTAAATTTTTTAAATTTTTTCCTATTTTTTTTATTTTTATTGGTTAGTTAGGGGAAATGGACCAATCATTAATTAGTTTTAGTTTCATGGATCAATACTTAATTAAGTTGTAAATAAGGTACCAATCTAAAATTTAATTAAGGATTAGTCAATTATTTCTAAAACTAATTAATATTATTTCATTAATCATTAAATAGAAAAGGCCTACAATTGAAAAAAAAAACTCAGAAAATAACAAAAATATCAAAATAAATAAATATAGAAAATACCAAAAGAGCTAAAAAAACCTATACAAAAATCGGGAACCCGAAAAAACCCCAACAAAATGTAAAAAAAAAACAAGAAAATTCCAAAATTACAAAGAAAAAATGAAAAAAAAGTTGGGAATAAAAAAAAACAGAAAATACCAAAAAAAGTCGAAAAAAAACCTTTAAAAAAATCGGGAATTCAAAAAAACCACGAAAAAATGGTAAAAAAACCAAGGAAATTCCAAAATCACAAAAAAAAATGAAAAAATTTTCAAAAAAGTTGGAAACCCGAAAAACCCCCGAATATTGTGAAAAAAATTAAAAAACCCAAGAAAAAAAAAAAAAAACCAAAATCACACAAAAATGTAAAAAAGTTCGAAATAGTCAAAAAAATCCAGAAAATCCAAAAATTGTTAAAAACTTTAAAATAACTTGTAATTGTTTTCAAATGACTTCAAAAATACTTATACTGTTTTTAAAATTACTCGAACTGTTATTTAAAAGACTCGGCCTATTTTTAAAATTACTTAATATGACTGAGACTGTTTCTAAATGACTTAAAAATAACTCAGATTATTTTAAAAATTATTCCAAATGGCTCAGACAGTTTTTAAAATGACTATGCGTGTTTTTAAAATTACTCAAAATAACTCAGATTGTTTTTAGAAAAACTCAGACTGTTTTTAAAATGACTTAACACGACTCAGACTGTTTTTAAAATGAATTAACATGACTAAGAATGTTTTTAAAACGACTAAAACTGTTTTTAAAATGACTTAAAATGACTCGGACTATTTTTAAAATGACTCAGACAATTTTTAAAGTTACTTAATATGACTCAGACTGTTTCCAAATGGCCTAAAAATAACTCAGACTAATTTTAAAATGGCTCAGACTGTTTTTTAAATGACTCGGACTATTTTTGAAATGACTTAAACTAACTCAGACTGTTTTTAAAATGGCTAAGAGTGTTTTTAAAATGAATTGAAATGACTCAGACTGTTTTTAAAATGACTTAACATGACTCGGAATGTTTGTAAAACGACTAAACCTGCTTTTAAACTGACTTAAAACGACTCAGACTGTTTTAAAATGACTAAAAACAACCCATACTGTTTTTAAAATGACTTAAACAACCCAGATTGTTTTTAAAATGACTTCGAACGACCAGACTGTTTTTAAAATGACCTCAAATGAATCAAAATAGTTTTAAAACGACCTAGACTATTTTTAAAATCACTTAAAACGATTCATACTATTTTTAAAATGATTTAAAATGGCTTCGACTGTTTTTAAAATCACTTAAAACGACTCAGACTGTTTTTAAAATGACTCATGCTCCTTTTAAAATTACCCGAACTATTTTTAAAATTACTGATACTGTTTTTTAAAATAGTCATACAGTTGTAAAAATGACTTAAAACGACTCAGGTTTTTTTTTTTTTTGGTTTTTTGTTTTTTGTTTTTCGTTTTTGGGTTTTGGTTTTTTGTTGATTTTAGATTTTTTGGAATTTTTTAAAAAAAATTCGTATTTTTTCAGGGTTTTGCCTTTTTTAAAACTTTTATGGGTTTTTTTTTCTAGATTTTTGAGATTTTTTAATTTTTCCTTCTTGATTTTTTGATTTTTTTTTTTTTGGATTTTATGGGAAATAGACAAATACTTAATTAGTTTTAGTTCCATGGATCAAATCTTAATTAAGTTGTAGATAAGTTACCAATTCAAAATTTAATTAACGATTGATCAATTATTCCTCAAACTAATTAATGATTGGTTAATTACTCATTAAATATAAAATGCCTACAATTGAAAAAAATAACAAAAACTAAAAAAATATAAAAAATATAAAAAATAAATAGAAAATACCTAAAAAGCTGGAAAAAAAACAAGAAAAATCCAAAATCACAAAAAAGAAATCAAAAAGTTGGGAATCAAAAAAATCAGAAAAAAATAAAAAAAATCAAAAAATATCAAAAAACCTTAAAAAAAACCATGAACCCGAAAAAAACTCGAAAAACGGTAAAAAAAACAAGAAAAAATCCAAAATCACAAAAAAAAAGTTCAAAAAAGTTGGGAATCAAAAAAATCAGAAAATGCCGAAGAAAATCAAAAAAACGTTAAAAAAAATCGAGAACCCGAAAAAACCCAAAAAAAAAAACTAAAAATACAAAAAGACTAAGAAAATCCAAAATAAAAAATCCAAAAAAATGTTCAAAAACTCAAAAAATTGTAAAAAAAAATTAGAAAAACAAAGAAAAATCCAAAATCACAAAAAAATGTAAAAAAGTTCTAAAAAATCAGAAAAAGCAAAAAAGTCAAAAAAATGTTAAAAAGTTTAAAATAATTTGCAATTGTTTTCAAATGACTTAAAAAGACTAAGATTGTTTTTAAAATTACTCGAACTGTTTTTTAAATGACTCAGACTATTTTTAAAATTATTTAATATGACTCAGACTGTTTCCAAATTACTTAAAATGACTCAGACTGTTTTTAAAATGAATTAAAATGACTTAGACTGCTTTTAAAGTAACTTAAAATGGCTCAGACTATTTTTAAAATGACTCAAAATAACTTAAACTGTTTTTAAAACGACTCAGATTATTTTTAAAATAACTTGAAATGACTCAGTCTATTTTTAAAATGACTTAACAAGACTCGGAATGTTTTTAAAATGACTTAAAACGACCGGAATGTTTTTAAAATGACTTAAAACGACTCAGACTATTTTTAAAATAACTTAAAACGACTCATACTGTTTTTAAAATAACTTAAAACTGTTTTTAAAATGACTTAAAACCACTCAGATTATTTTTAAAATGACTTAACTCAGACTGTTTTTAAAATGACTTAACTCAGACTGTTTTTAAAATGACTGAAAACGACTCAGATTGTTTTTACAAGGATTTAAAATGACCCAGCTTGTTTTTAAAACTAGACAGGCTGTTTTTAAAATGACTTAAAACAACTCGACTATTTTTAAAACGACTCAGACTATTTTTAAAATGAGTTAAAACTACTCAGACTATTTTTAAAATGACTTAAAATGACCTAGAATGTTTTTAAAATCACTTAAAACGACTCAGGTTATTTTTAAAACGACTTAAAATGGCTCTGACTATTTTTAAAATCACTTAAAACGACTCAGACTGTTTGTAAAATGACTTAAAATGACTCATGTTGTTTTTAAAATTACCCGAACTATTTTTAAAATTACTCAGACAGTTTTTAAAGTGAATGAAAATGACTCAGACTGTTGTTAGTTTTTTGTTGATTTTTGAATTTATGGGATTTTTAAAATTTTATTCGTGTTTTTTCAGGATTTTTCCTTTTTTTAAGCTTTTTTGGTTTTTTTTTCCAGATTTTTGAGATTTTTTTATTTTTTCTTTTTGGTTTTTTGAAAATTTCCAGTTTTTCTTTCTTCTTTTATATTGGTTAGTTAGAGGAAATTGATCAATTCTTAATTAGTTTTAATTTCATTGATCAATCCTTAATTAAGTTGAAGATAAGATAACAATCCAAAATTTACCCGAAAAGTAATTTATAAAATTAATGAATAAATAAACAATTACATCTTAAAAAAGAAAAGAAAAGATGAATCCTTAATGGGCCAATCCTTAATGGATTAATCATGATCTTTCAGCAATCCTTAATCATGGATAGATAAAAGTAATGGACCAATCCTTAATGGATTAATCATGATATTTTGAATTTCAGCAATAAATAAAATTAAGAAAAAATGAATTCTACTGAATAATTTACATCTTAATTACGACATGATACGTTTAGGAGGCAACAATGTTTGCCAAACAACAAAACAGTGGTATCCCATGTAACCATGTTTTTATATTGTAGTCCTATTACGTACTATTGGACCTCTTTTTGTTGAGCAATACTACGATTTTGCATACACTAAAGTTGAAGATGTAGAAAATTAATTATATTTATTATGAAACGAAAATTTCACTTCTTTAAAATTATTAAGTTCACACCACCACTTTTCATTTTTACCCATCAATAATTAAGTTTGTTTTCATGTTTATGTTTTTTTTGGTAAAATTATTTTCATATTTATGTTACAACTTACAAACTGTATTTGTAGTATTCCAAGTAATATTATCTACACATGAACAACAGGTTATTAGCCAAGTGGCAAATGCATGAGGCAGATTTGTCACCTTTCCATATTTAGCCATTCCACATTTACACAAAAATATGGATGTAATATATACACACACACCTCTTCCTCTAATATCCAAGTATATCCCTTCATCAAAAACTTACTTTCATCTGTAATGGAATTATGGAAATCCCAAGAATCAAACAAGAAGATGTTATAGTTGTAGATGATTACATAACAGAAAAAACAGGTGAAAAAACAGGAGAAGAAACAGGAGACTGGAGCTTCTTAGTTGATGATCAAGAAGAAGATGATTGTTTTTCAAAACCTTTTTTAGCAGAAAAAGCAACTACTAAGCCTATGGAGGGGCTTAATGAAGTGGGTCCAACTCCGTTTCTTAAGAAGACGTTTGAGATGGTGGAAGATCCTTCTACAAATGGGATTATATCATGGAATGGCTCTAAAAAGAGCTTTGTTGTGTGGGACTATCATCATTTCTCAACTCATCTTTTGCCTAAGAACTTTAAGCATAACAACTTTTCCAGCTTCATTCGCCAACTCAACACCTATGTGAGCTTTTTCTTCTTCTTTTTGTGAAAAAAAATCTTAGTGATTTTCATTGTTTTTCATCTTCTTTTGGTTTTTATGTTTTTTGTACCTTGAATAATAGTTGCTGTTTTCTTGATAAATACCCTGGATTCTTATTTTTCGTATTTAGTACCCTAAATTCAAGTTTTTTTCGAACTATTTCGTTCATTTTGATACCCTTAGTTCTCAATTATGTTCTTATTTAGTACCTTGAATTCTCAATTATTTCCTTATTTACTACCTTGAATTCAGTTATTCCGGTGTCATTTGTCACGTAATTGGACGGAATAGTTCAAAATAAAAAAAGGAATTCGAATTCACGTACTAAATAAAAAAAATAAAAATTCAGGGTAAAAAATGTTGAAACCCCGCTTCTTTTGGTTTTGGAATTTGGATTGTGGGTCTATGCATGCCTTCTCCTTTAATTCTTGCTGATTTTTGTGATAGGTTTACCATGAGTAGTTTCTGTTTGGCAGTTTTTTGGCTTACAATTTTTTCATTTACATAGTTTTTCTACGGTAATAATTAGCCCTTGTTGCAAATTGGCAAATGAACCGAGCCGTTGATGAACAACCCTGTGTTCTCCGGCTCGTTAAAGACTCGACCCGTGTTCGTCCAATTACAAACAAAGTCTAAAAAAATATATATGGCTCATGTTTGGGACCAGCCTCGTTTAAATATTTTAACATTTCTTTTTTTATTATAGCTATATGCCTATCATATTTAATCAATTACAAAATATAATCACATTATGGATAAACACTTTTCCCTTGATATAATAAATGCATCAAGTTTTGAATTACATGAGCTCAATACACCGAGTATATTCGTTATATTAGTTTTGAACTACTTCAATGGGCAAACTTGAGTGATCTTTTAGATTATTCATATAATAAAACATAAAAAACAAACAAACTAGTATACAAGTTAGACGGCCGCTGGGAGCATCCTAATTATGGGGTTCTTACAATTTCTCTAGTTAAACGATGTTTTTTAGAGGATAAACTTGGGTAAGATAAAAGAATCAAATAAAAACTTCAAAAAATGCAAGGGAAAACCAAGTTTTGTTATTTGCAACCGATTATATTTTTTATAAAAAAAATATCCTCAGTTTTTGGGGATAACATTAATTAGGGCGGAGAATTTCCTGCCTGCAGTGTTTTTGGTCCGCCTTCGTGAGACGGTGGGCATAGTGGTAAGTTGGATAACTTAAGAGCTGTAGTTTCTCTCTTTTCTTATCAGGAACATTGTTTTAAAATTCGCGCTACGTAGCGCGAAATAGCGCTTTTTTGGTAAAAAAACGCAACGAAAAATCACGATTTTGGGTGGAATTGCGCTAAAATCGCGCTATAGGGGACCAAAAGCGCAAAAAGCGCGAAATTCTGGACCAAAAGCGTAAATAGCGAGTTAAAAAAAAAAACAGCGGATTTAAATAATAAATATATATTGTACAATTTTCATAAAAGTGTCTGCAGTTCAAATGGTTAAGACTGTGCTGTTATTTCCAGCAGACCTGGGTTCGAAACTCACCAACAACAATTTTTTTTTTGATTTTTTTTTATTACTATCTAATATAACTATACCTTTTTTTTTTTTTTTGGTATATATTCTAAAGTTTAGTGCATATTTAGGCAAAAAAAAATACACCGCAAAGCGCTATATAGCAACGCTTTAGCGCTTTTAGCGTTTCTCTCGAAAAAACGCTACGATAGCGATAACGCTATTTAAAACACTGATCAGGAATGACAGTTTTACGCTGGACAAATGACATTTGTTTCGCTTCAAATAAGCCAGCTTATTTGTTTAAAACTTGCAGACAAACAAGTAATGAATTCAGTTTGAAGGCATATTTAGCAGTTTTAATGGCTTAACTTATCCTTTTGGTCAATGATTATGAGTTTAACCTGCGACACGGTTTATCAGTTTACTTCAGCACTAGTGCTCCAAATAGTTGGCACAAATGATTATATCGTATGAAGAAAGGAGAAGGATGTAATTATTTTGAATATATGGTGGCTGGTGGTACTTATATTCTATATTCTCTGTGAATGATTTTCTTGTATGTTGGTATGTTCTGTGTCTGTATTGTGTTTAACTGTTTTTGGAGTATTCATGGTCTCATTTAACATTGTTGCTTTAGATTTTAAATCATAAGAAAAGGTTCTCTGGATAACTATAGAAGAATGAAGTAATCTTTTTGGTTATATTGCTGGAGATGTTTTATTGATATCTTTGGTTAATGAATTCTTCAGCTTGGACTTTAATCACTTAATGGTACTTTAACTATAAGGTATTCTTTAAAAAAAAAATCTTCGTCTTCTTTAATGTTAATGCATCAACTTGTTGATAAATTGTACATGATATCGTGTTGTTACTAATTGCTTGCTCTTGATGTTGATAAAGGGCTTTAAGAAGATTGATCCAGACAGATGGGAATTCGCCAACGAAGGCTTTCAAGAGGGGCAAAAACACAAGCTCAAATACATCAAAAGGAGAAAACAAATCCACCAAACTAATCCTGGAATGGATTCTGAAATTGAAAAACTAAACAACGAAACTAGCAAATTAAGAATGGAAATCTCGAAACTGAAGCATCAACAAGAGAGTACACAAGGTCAATTGGCTGCTTTTAAGGAGAAACTCCAAAGGAACGAGTACAAACAAAAACAGATGTTTGCTTTCATGGAAAAGTCTTTCTCGAATCCCGGTTTTCTTCACAAATTCATCAAAGTCTTGAGACATGAGAGAGGAAACTGCGATACGCAAGTCACGAAAAAGCAAAAATTGATCTCCCCTAACTGCAACGCGGATAGAGAGAAAACGCAAAGGCATGAGGAGTTTGTGACAGATGAATCTGAAATGGAGTTTTCTCCTAATTTGGATGTCGAAGGTAGCAGTGGGAGTGAGGGGAAAAAGGATAAATGTACTTCGGGCAGTCCGGATTTGGAATGTGAGAATTCTATTTCATGGGAGAAGTTGTGGGCAAATGAGTTTGTTTCGGAGAATGAAGGCGAGGGAAAATTTGGCGAAACTACTAATAACCCTGAGGTCGAGTTGGGGGACTTGATTACCAAACCATCAGAACAGTGGAATAATTACACGAGAGAAATGGTTGTGCAAGTAGCTGATGTTACATGAAATGTGATATATGGTAAGCACTTTTTTTTTTCATACTTCCATTTAAACTATAACGCATAAATAACAATAGTAATGTTACGTTCCTCACTCCCCTGAGTAGACGTTTGTTTCACTAGACTAGGTTTTCAAATGTGTTTTGAGTCTCCTTTTTTTTTCTAGCTATAAATACTCTTGAAGATATACATGTATGGATACCGAAAAATAGCTTTCAGACTATTAGTTTCATTTAGGTTAATATATTATAGACCGATGAGGTTTTTCAGTCTAGATCCAAATTTGTAACAAATCTGAGGAGAACACACCCTGAAAGTTAGCTATTAAGGAGAGTGTAACCAAGGTAATATATACAACAACACGACGACTTACATAATTGGTCCACCATTGATATGGAATGATACCGAAATCAAGAAGAAAAAAGAAACCAATGTCTCTGCACACAATTTCATCATAGGCCTTGGCTTATAGTGAGGAGAGGCAAGCCAGAATCCGGTGACATATTTATTTGAACAAGAACATTCTCAAAAATATTTGGTCAATACTAAGTTTATTGGTTGATAGTTTCGGAGTAGAATCATGTACCTGACAATTTAGTCCAATGAAACTAATCACTTCTTGTGCCGCCATTTGATTCTTTGGTTAACCATTTTTCAGTTTTGCAATCCCCAACCATTGGAACTCCAGCTAATTACATTCTGTAAAAGTGTGTTTAAATACATGTAGAGAGCATGAGTTTTTCATTGTTTTGCAGGTACTGTTGTCTGTTTAGACAACAGCTAGCAGATATCAGAAGAGATGAAAAAAGATGGATCGCACGAGACCCTTGCCTCTTTGGTTTCGTGATAATATAAAATTAGCACCAAACCGCTATTATGTGTGAAGACAGGTGCATCTGTGTTCCACCAGCAGCTACAATCTCTTCACTTTTTCTTTCATCCTCAAACATATATAGATAGTAGGATATGTTTTTACTGATGTAAAAAGTAGTTTTACTCTGGCAGTTTGGTTTATTTTTCGCTTT
This sequence comes from Primula vulgaris, assembly GCA_963920805.1. Classification (NCBI taxonomy): domain Eukaryota; kingdom Viridiplantae; phylum Streptophyta; class Magnoliopsida; order Ericales; family Primulaceae; genus Primula; species Primula vulgaris. The sequence continues at coordinate 23,339,721 of OY987218.1, read as the reverse complement.
GGTACTTTAGAATAACTGAAGGAGTTGTATAAAATATAAATATTGGCTTGATATTTGTTTGAGATCATCGAGTGTTACAGTCTGCCAATTTCATAGTTAGTGAAAAGAATATATAGCTGAAAGCTGGAACTTCAACAAAATCATTGTTGTAACTTGAATATGATGAGCAGTGCAGATCTCTATTTTGTACCGAGAAATGCTTGGAACTTGCTTCGATGTAAGTTCTCATAATTAAACAAGCTGATATAAGTTCTCTTACTAAATAGATCCAACTTAAAGACCACAGATATTTTGTAAGTTCATAAGATTATTAACTGAAACAGAAGATAGGGAAATCACTCAAATGTTTGGATGGATAAGACCCAAATGTTCTCTATGGAAGAGATTAACAAGTTGGGATGTATAGTATAAAGTTGCAACAATCAAATGTGTCGTATTGTCGTAACCATATATCTGTTACTACTTTGGCTGTACGCGTGACTTAATAAACAATATAATAGCTCGGAACTGTATGCAAAACCTGGTAAATTGTTCGTGTTGGATCAGGTAAAACCTTGAATTATGATGGGTACACGATTTTTACCCCTTTTTTTCTGACTTTATTTGTATTTGTAGGGTTTAGGTTTAGATTAAAAACCAATTTGGAATTTTCAAAAAAATACTTTTTTATCAACATAATTTGGAATTTTAAATTAAAACCCTAGAAACCGCACAATAAAAACCGATCTTATTTTTTAACCTTCCACGTATCCGAATACGCTTTTCAATAGGTAGAAATATGGGTTATTTTATTGCCTAAAAATGAAGTGCCTACAATCCTTTTTTTTCGACTTTTTTTGGGCAATTTGCCTGCATTTGTAGACAATTTGCTTGCATTTGTAGACAATTTGCTTGCATTTATAGGCAATTTGCCTCATTTTCTTTCTTGTATTTATAGTACACGGTTTTTTCCGATTTTTTATTTGTATTTGGAAGGTTTAGGGTTTAGACAATTTGCCTGCATTTGTATCCAATTTGACTCATTTTCTTTCTAGAATTTATGGCCTATTACTCTGTTTTTACCGATTTTTTTTCAACTTTTTATTTGCATTTGTAGGCAATTTGCCTCATTTTCTTTCTTAGATTTATGGCCTATAGTACACGGTTTTTACCGACTTTTTTTTAGACTTTTTATTTGTATTTGTAGGGTTTAGGGTTTAGATTAAAAACCAATTTGAAATTTTCAAAAAAACCTTTTTTTATCAATATAATTTGGAATTAAAACCGTATAAACCGCACAACAAAAACCAATCTTATTTAACCTTCCACTTATCCGAATACGCTTTTCAATGGGTAGAAATATGGATTATTTTATTATTTATAAAAAGTCCTCTATCAATTTTGAAATATATGAAATCATTATATTCTTAACAACTGTATAGATATTTCTAAGTTAGTTTAGTCGTAAGAATTTTTTTAGAGTCTAAGGGTTGTTCTGTTCAGTTAAAAGTTTTGACAATGGAATGATTGTGACTTCAATTCTTGTTTTCTTTATTTTATGCCTCATTTTCATTCATATTTTCTTCTTCTCATTGATTTAACATGGAACAAATGAACTAATAACATAATAATCAATCTTCTTATCAAAACAAAAAAAAAACAGTAATCAATCCCAAAAAACCAAAAAATAAATAAATAGTAATCAATCTAAAAAATATGAAGAAATAACATTGTAATCATGGTTTTTAAATAAATAGTAATCAATTTGTTTTCTTGCATTTGTAGGTAATTTGCCACCATTTTTAGGCAAATTGCCTACAATCCACCTTTTTCCGGGTTTTTTAAGGCAATTTGCCTGCATTTGTAGGCAATTTTCCTCATTTGTAGGCAATTTGCTTGCATTGATAGGCAATTTGCCTCATTTTTTATTTATTTATGGCATATAGTACACGGTTTTTACCAACTTTTTTATCAACTTTTTTTCCGCATTTGTAGTTAATTTGCCTGCATTTGTAGGCAATTTGCCTGCATTTGTAGGTAATTTGACTCATTGGTAGGCAATTTGCTTGCATTTGTAGGCAATTTGTCTCATTTTATTTCTTGGATTTATGTCCAGTACACGATTTTTACCGACTTTTTTTTCTGACTTTTTATTTGTATTTGTAGGGTTTAGGGTTTAGATTAAAAACCAATTTGGAATTTTTAAAAAAACATTTTTTATCAACATAATTTTAGAGCCTGCCAATTATGAGGATTATTTATCCTCAGGAAAAACCCAAGAAAGCTTCCTTGAAGCACTAAAAGAACCGGTCCTTCCTGGAATAAAAAAAGGATAAAGATGAGCTAATTATTCTTCTCCATAACGGAGATGCGAGGTTATTTACCTCCCCCAATACATTGGCCAAAAGATATTTTGATTCTGAGGCTCATTTTACTCTTATAGACAATAAAGACTTGAAATATTTTCAGTCCATTCTTATTGAAACCGGTTCAGTGGTTTTTAATCATATGAATCAAAATAAACATACAGGGGATATTTCCTTTAGCAAAGCTTTCATTAAAAAGATCATTCCTATTACTGAATGGGGTCTAAACCCAAACAAGCCAACGCAGCTTAAATTTTCGCACCAATATTTTAATTATTGGGATTATATGGCCGCTTGGCGATATGCTTTTTATTACCAAAATCGCGCAGAAAAACACACTTGGTTTATCCGCTTGGAACCAACATTATTAACTCAAACAACGCCATATTGGTTTTATGACTGGTTCTCCTTTATTGGTCCCAATGAGGATATTCTTCCTCCAGATATTTTTTGCCTTTATGAAGATTATCTTCTCCATAACCCAAAAAATCGGGGGGTTACAGTGATTAAAGGAAGTAATTTACTCCGATTTCTTACTCTATTTAGCCTGCCTTGGATCTGGCAATGGTCCTATGCAGTAAAACCAACTGAGCTTGGTCTTATGTCGTTGGTTCGACAATCTTATTATAAATGGTGGACAAAGTTTGATTTCAAACTAGTCCTTATTAAAATTCAAGAGGCTATTGAGTCCTTTAAAAAAATGGAACGGGAATATGCACCCGAATCAAAAACTACCACATTAGATTTGCCCTCTTTGACAGATCTCAAAAAACAATTCCCCTCTGCTTCTTCTATGTAACTAAAAGCAAAATTATTTGCTCTCGCACAGAGTCAATTAGACATAGATTTTACTGATTGTCTCACCAATAATTCTTCGTCTAATTCTTTAATGGAAGAAGGCTCTGGTGCTGAAGAAGATGATTTTGCCCAGAGCAATGAAGATATGGAAAATTATTTTGATCATCTTATAGATGAACACGTGCCAAAAGCCACAACAAAGGACAAGGGCAAAGCAAAAACTTGACATATTCCAGAGACATATTCCAAAGAGATAAGATTCCTTCAATTACTACCCTAAATTTACGTGTCGATGGGGCCCAATGCGCACCCGGCGTAATTTACGAAAAAGCTATGAATCAAGTCTTTTAGATGGGCCAGTATGTTGGCCAGTATTAGCCGCCCATGTTTTAACGTATTATGGTTAGTGCGCTTATTGTTTAATGCGCATTATTGTTAGTGCATTTTAGTGCGCCTTTACTTTTTCTTTTTGACTTTTCTTTTCCAAAACTCAGCCTATATAAGGATATGAAGTCTGGTGTAATAGGCAAGCAATTTCCTAAGCGTGTATCTCTCTCTCTCTCATATTGTAAAAATTGCCCAGTTTGAATAAATATAATAATTTTGTTTGGTATCAGAGCCATAGTATTTAACATCTCGTCGTATTTTGGTGCAAACTCATCAAGCCCAAGAAGAGGCATCGAAGGTATAAGCACTTTTTGTTTGTTGACTGTTGTTAGATCCTTTAGCTTTCTTATCCGCATTTTTATATATATTTATTCATGATAACTTATTATGTTTTCTAAAATGAGTCGTTCTAATTCTTCTCGGAATTTTTCTCGAGGAAGTTATACTTCCAACTCTAATAAAAACGCTAATCTGCGACAAGAAGAATGTCAGTATAATGATATTCCTGAAATGGCTAACTTTGAAGAACAGTTAGCAAATTGGCACCTTCCTAAGGTGAAGCCCTCTGAAATATATTCTATTGGTATGCTTGATTTTAAAATGGCTATGGCCGTTAAAACAATAGAACAAACTATTCCTATTAACCGTGATATAGAAACTATTCAGTTGCTTCACAAGGAAGAACTACGTAGATATTTTGATAAATTCAAATATGTTCATCTTGGTATGGTACAAGTCGCTGTAAAACCTCTTACAGCTCAAGGATTAAATACTTCTGTCCTTATTGCTTTACGTGATTGTCTCACTTAGAATTCAAAGATTCCTTATTAGGTATTATTCAAACCAGTTTGTGTAACGGTCCAGTCTATTTCAACTATTTTCCAAACTTGTCTGTTTCTTTAACAGATAAAAATATTTTAGATGTTCTTATTTTGAATATCCAAACCCATGGTTACAAACTCAAGGAAGGAACTAAACCTTTAAATATTACTTATCGCGTTCATTACAAAGCTATGACTACTCTTAGTCCTTATGCAAAAATTTTTGACACAAAGGGCAAAACTGTTTTAATTGAAACAAATTTATTAAAGTCTGATGTCCAGACTCCTCAAACTATTAAATGGGATGATATTGAACCTCCCTTGGAATGGAATTTATTGTCAGCAAGCCCAGCTGAACCTGTAGAAAATAAAAAGATTGAGGAAATTATTCAAACAAAAGAAGGACATGTTTTTGTAAAATTTGACAAAGGCAAACGACTAGCGTCGAGAAGTTATTTTTCTGATTATGAAAGTTCTTTTAAACAGAGTCAATCTGCTAGGTTTTATACTCCCAACCCTTCTGTAGCATCTTTCCAAACTGCTAATAAATTAGTTTTTGAAGGTGTTTCTAATACTCCTCAAAGTATTCCTCGTGCTATTTACCACGAAGAGAAAAATGAACCAGAAACTCTTTCTGAGTTTGATAATATTTCTATTATTAATATGTTATGTATTCCCTTTACTTATAATAGACAAGATTGTGTGAATGATATGAATCAAGAAAAATATACTTCTTTTCGCACATGGTTCTTTTCCACCTATAGTCAGAAGGAACAACAACATTACAAAACTTTATTTTATAATCATATTGATTGCATCAAACAATTGGTTTCTTTTCCTATATGGTTTATTGATCAAGCAACCATAGAGAATAGTCTTTTCTTACATGTCTTAAAATCTTTTCGTAGAAATTGGACAACCGCAAAAGGGGATACTATTTCTGCTATTCATTCCCTTCAGAACTTTTAAAATTGCGATCTGGTGATACTATTATTGAATCCGTAGCCTTTTCGCCACAAGAAAAACAGTTAAATTTCACAAATTTGACCCTTCAAACTATTTGTTCCCAACTTAATCGTATTGAAGAAAACGGACCTATCATCGTCCCTAAGGACACAGCAGCTATGGCTAGTTCCTCATATACATCTATGCAACCAGTTATTGAACCCACTATATTAAAACCTAGTATTGATATAACTATTTCAAATCAGAATACTAATATTATTAATTTGCTAACTCAGCAACTAGAAAACCTGAATATTGGGAAAGGTAAAAATATAACTGTTTTATCAGAAAACTCGGATGATATCGATCATATAAATAGTTTTTAAAAACAACTTTTAGCTATGGATACTCCAGAACAACAGGCTAGTGTTAATCAAAATGTCTTTGGAAAATCCACTGCTTTTGGCAGAAAATCGGTTCCAACTGCCCCTATGAAGCATTATTATTCTCGACCGAGTCCACAAGATCTTCTTTATGAAGAAGAAGGTGGTAATATTTTTACTAGTTTTAGTGCTAGAACCATTTATGAATGCAATATTGATGGTATGACAGAATACCAAATTATGGTTATGTTACATAGAATGACTATGTATTCTACAGTATGTTTAGGTGCTAATAACACCGATTACCAAATTGCTGAATTTATTGTTGCTGGCTTTGCCGGTCAATTACGCGGTTGGTGGGATAATGTTTTAACCCTTGATCACCAACGCACGATATTAACAGCCACAAAAATGGTTAGGAATCCTATTAAGACTGAACAAGGTGTAGATACTAATACAGATACTGTCGCACCTAATGCAGTTTATACTCTTCTCACTGCTATTGTACAGGCGTTTATCGGTTCTAATCCTGTTCAATACTATTGAACGGAACAAGGATTTATTAATCAATCTTAAATGTCCTACTTTAACCCATTTTAGATGGTATAAGGATGTTTTCCTGACCAAAATTATGTTAAGACCTGATGCAAATGCTGATTTTTGGAAAGAAAAATTTATTGCAGGTCTTCCTAATCTTTTTGCTCAAAAAGTTAAAGATAGGATATTACGTAAAACTGGGAATACTACAATCCCTTATCATGAGTTTACTTATGGTCAACTTATTAGTGAGTGTGTCGGTGAGGGTTTATCTCTTTGTAACGACATCAAACTTAAACCCCAATTGAAAAGTCAAAATTTGACAGGGAGAAAAGAAATCGGTACTTTCTGTGACCAATTCGGATTTGATCTTCAAATTCCTCAAAATTCTCATAGAGAGAAATCTTCTAAGAAAAAATATTTTTCTAAAACTAAACGATTTTCAAAGAAATCCTCTCAGCCAAAACAAGACCACCACCATATTGGTTCATCCCGACCTAGGTCCTCTCGCCCAAAACCAAGCCCTAATCCTAGTGCTTCTATTATTTGTCGGAAATGTGGCAAAACAGGTCATTATGCCAACAGATGTTGGACAAAAAAGAGATTAAATGAAATCTCTGATGAAGGTCTTAAGAAACAGCTTATAGCTGTTATGCTTTATTCTTCTGATGAAGAAGTAGAAACTAATGATATTGAAATATATAATAGTGGTACATCTGATCATTCTATCAGTTCGTCTTCTTCCTCTGATTGTGAATGCAAGGATAATAATTATAAAGATATGCTTGATATGAATGGTTTAAGTCTGAATGTTCTTACTTCTCAAGAACGATCTATATTAGATCTTATTAATGAAATTGATAATTCTGAGGTAAAAAAGAAAATGATTGAACATTATTTAGATGTTCTTACAAAAGGTAAGAAAAAAGAAACTCCTTATATTCCACAGGAATCTTATTCTTTAAAACATGTTTTTCAAAGTCTTCAATCATCTCCTTCTAACCGATCTTCTTATAAAGATATGTTTCATGAGGTTAAAACTCTCAGAACAGAGGTTAATACTCTCAAAAGATTTACATAGTGAAATTCACATATTAAAAGATGAAGTCAAATTTCTTCGAAACTTTATTCAAATAGAAACAGATATTTCTTTGGAAAAGGAAGAAAATAAAAAAGATAGTATTTCCAAGGAGGACACTTTTTAGAATATTATTGACAAAATTACCTATCAGAAATGACATTCTCATGTCACTATAGTCGTAAACAAAGAATTTACTTTTTCTGGCCCTGCTCTTATTGATAGTGGAGCTGATTTAAATTGTATTTGTGAAGGACTAATTCCTACACATTATTATGATAAAACTACGCAGTCTTTAAACACTGCAGATGGTTCTCGAATGAAGATTCATTATAAACTTTCTAATGCTTATATTTGCAATTCTGGCATATGTTTCCAAACAACTTTTGTTATGGTGAAAGGAATTACTCAACAAATTATTTTGGGAACTCCTTTCTTAAATTTAATTGAATCTTTTATGGTCACTTCCAAAGGTATTCTTTTTGAAACCAACGGACAAAATATTATGTTTGACTTTATTTCTCAACCCCAAGTCCGCGAAATTGATATGATAAAAGAAACTTTAATTTATAAAGAAAATCAAATCAATTTTTTACGGAAATATTTAAAACTTATGAATATTTCTAAACAACTAATTTCTCAAAAAGACAAAATTAGCTTGCTAACACATCTTATTAAAAAAGAGATTTGTAGTGATCTGCCTACAGCCTTTTGGGATAGGAAAAAACATATTGTCACTCTTCCCTATGTGGAAGATTTTAAAGATACTGATATCACTACTATGGCTCGGCCTGCACAAATGGGTCCCGATCTTATTGATTATTGTAAATAAGAAATAAATGCTTTATTACAGAAAAAACTTATTCGTAAGTCTTATTCCCATTGGAGTTGCACGACTTTTTATGTTTATAAAAATGCTGAAATTGAACATGGTGCTCCACGACTAGTTATTAATTATAAACCTTTAAACAAGGTATTAAAATGGATTAGGTACCCTATTCCTAACAAAAAGTATTTATTAAATAGAATTCAGTCTGCCAATGTATTTTCTAAATTTGATTTAAAATCCGGTTATTGACAAATCCAGATTGATGAAAAGGACAGATATAAAACTGCTTTTGTTGTTCCTATGGGACACTATGAATGGAATGTTATGCCATTCGGTTTAAAAAATGCCCCTTCTGAATTCCAGAATATTATGAACGAACACAATAAAACCCAATCTTATTTAACCTTCCACGTATCCGACTATGCTTTTCAATAGGTAGAAATATGGGTTATTTTATGTTTTATAAAATCGCTCTATTAATTTTGGAATATATGACATCGGCATGTTCTTAACAATTTTATAGATATTTCTTAAGTTAGTTTAGTTGTAAGAATTTTGTTAGAGTCTAATGGTTGTTCTGTTGCCTGTATTTCTAAGCAAATTTTAGGCAATTTTCCTCATTTGTAGGCAATTTTATTGCATTTGTAGGCAATTTGTCTCATTTCTTTTTTAGATTTATGGCCTATAATACACGGTTTTTATCGACTTTTTTTTCGACTTTTTTTTGACTTTTTATTTGTATTTATAGGGTTTAGGGTTTAGCAAATTTGCCTGCATTTGTAGGCAACTTGCTTGTATTTGTAGGCAATTTGCCTCATTTTCTTTCTTGGATTTATGACATATATTACACGCTTTTTACCGATTTTTTTAAAGAAATTTGCCTCGTTTGTAGGCAATTTGCTTGCATTTGTAGTCAATTTGCCTCATTTGTAGGCAATTTGATTGCATTTGTAGGCAATTTGACTTATTTGTAGTCAATTTGCCTCATTTTCTTTATTGGATTTTATGGCCTACAGTGCATTGTTTTTACCGACTTTTTTCTAACTTTTTTTTCCGACTTTTTATTTGCAGTTGTATGCAATTTGCCTGCATTTGTAGGCAATTTTCCTTATTTGTAGGCAATTTAGTTGCATTTGTAGGCAATTTTCTTGCATTTGTAGGCAATTTGCCTAATTTTCTTTCTTGAATTTATGGCGCCTATAGTACACGGTTTTTACTGACTTTTTTTTCCGACTTTTTATTTGGAATTTTAAGGTTTAGGTTTTAGAAAATTTGCCTCATTTGTAGGCAATTTGCTTTCATTTGTAGGCAATTTGACTCATTTTCTTTCTTGAATTTATGGCATATACTATACGGTTTTCATCGACTTTTTTCCGGACTTTTTATTTGCATTTGTAGGCAATTTGCCTCATTTGTAGGCAATTTGCTTGCATTTGTAGGCAATTTGCCTCATTTTTTTCTTGATTTAATACACGGTTTTTACCGACTTTTTTTGACTTTTTATTTTTATTTGTAGGGTTTATGGTTTAGCCTTTAGGCAATTTGCGTCATTTGTAGGCAATTTGCCTCATTTTCTTTCTTGCATTTTATGGCATATAATACACGGTTTTTACCAACTTTTTTTCTACTTTTTTATGTCCTTTTATTTTTATTTGTAAGGTTTCGGGTTTAGGCAATTTGCCTGCATTTGTAGGCAATTTCCTTTCATTTGTAGGCAATTTGCCTCATTTTCTTTCTTGGATTTATGAGTACACGATTTTTACCGACTTTTTTTCCGACTTTTTTCTGACTTTTTATTTGTATTTGTAGGGTTTAGGCAATTTGCCTGCCTTTGTAGGCAATTTGACTCATTTGTAGGCAATTTTCTTGCATTTATAGGCAATTTGCCTCATTTTCTTTCTTGCATTTATGGTATATAGTACACGGTTTTTACCGACTTTTTTTTCGACTTTTTTCTGACCTTTTATTTTTATTTGTAAGGTTTAAGGTTTAGGCAATTTTCCTACATTTGTAGGCAATTTTCTTGCATTTGTAGACAATTTGCCTCATTTTCTTTCTTGGATTTATGAGTACACGGTTTTTATCGACTTTTTTCTGACTTTTTATTTGTATTTGTAGGGTTTATGGTTTAGAATTTAAGCAATTTGCTTGCCTTTGTAGGCAATTTGCCTCATTTGTAGGCAATTTGCTTGCATTTGTAGGCAAATTGCCTCATTTTCTTTCTAGCATTTATGACATATAGTACCCGGTTTTTATGGACTTTTTTTCTTCTGACTTTTTATTTTTATTTTAAATAAATAGTAATCAATTTGTTTGCTTGCATTTTTAGGAAAATTGCCTACAAATGAGGCAAAAATATAGGCAAATTGCCTACAAATGCAATCGCCTACAATGCTCTTTTTTCCAACTTTTTTTAGGCAATTTGCCTGCATTTGTAGGCAATTTTTCATTTGTAGGCAATTTGCTTGCATTTATAGGCAATTTGCATAATTTTATTTTTTGGATTTATGGCCTATACAACACGGTTTTTTCCCGTTTTTTCTGATTTTTTTTTTATTTGTAGGATTTAGGATTTAGGCAATTTGTCTACATTTGTAGGCAATTTGCCTCATGTATAGGTAATTTGCTTGTATTTGTAGGCAATTTGCCTCATTACACGGTTTTAACTATTTTTTTCAATTTTTTTCTGACTTTTTATTTGTATTTGTAGGTTTTATGGTTGAGGGTTTATGATATAGGCAACCCACAGTCCTGATTGTCGGTTGCAACTGAGATAATATATGAAATTATAACTGAGAAATCAAACAACACGCACACATTTGCTAATGGAAAAAGCAAATTTAATCTTTTATTTTTTTCATTATCATGTTGGTTTTTTTTAGTAACAAATTGTATGGCTTTAGAGAGAGCAAATATGTTATGTGGGGGTTAGCAGCACTGTTATTTGAAAAATGGGTGTTTAGACTATAGTTGTAAGGAGGTGAAACTGAATCGGAAAACGAAAACACGAATTTGATTATATTTTGTAACCAACTGGTCATGCTTGTAATACTTGTGTATACATTTTCTTTCTCATTAAAGATTGAACTGAAGATTGAAACTTGATTCTAATCCAGTTTTATCTATCGGATGCTCGGAGCAAACCCCTTCAGGCAGGAATTTCTTTCAATTTAATTTATGGATCTTTCATTCCCATTTTGGCTCACTTGGTTCAAAATTTGTCATTTTGACTTGTTTTCAACTTTGTACCAATCATAAATCATTAATCAAAAAATATAACTCGAGTTGTTTTGATATTTAAGTTGGAAAGTATATAATATTAAACATGAACTTTCCCATAATGTTATAATATGTATCATTAATATTTATTTCTCAAAACCATAGAAAGGTATCTCCATTATAGTTTTCAAAATTATCAATCATTTTGTCATATATACTTGGAAATTGACGGACACAATCTGTCTGTCTCTTATGGTTCTGTTAACATCTATGTCAAAACTTGTTTTCTAAAATAATTAAGGTCTGGTTAGCAGGTGAAGTTGAACCCCACATATACACAAAACCTTGTTTGGATTTCGATAGAGAGATTGCCAGATCATTTATTACTATATGCGCAGGCCAATATAATGTTAAACTGTTATTTATTCATTTACTGACGTGACTATCACTGCAACAACCAAACATTGCATAACATAGATAGCATTGGTAGGCTATTTATTCAAATTCAACCATATTAAATTGGTCACTACTATACTTGTAACTACTATTTCTAAAGAGGTACATAAAAATTTAAGTTTCTTTGACCACATAAATGGCTCCTCCAAAATAATAACGTGCTCCCCCAACAACCAAGTTTCAAGTTTGAAAATTTAATACAATAAAATTTCGACATGGGCAACAACCACGTTTTAAGTTTGAGAATTTAATACAATAAAAAATTTGGCATTGGTTAGATTTGGATCATTTGACAGAGAAAAACTAAAGTTTGTACTTTATGATCATTTACGTAAGGTTTTTTGGCATAGTGTTGTTATACAAGTATCTTTTTATTAGTCTTATGAGCCTAATCTATAAAAAGATCTTGTTTCAGTTTTCATTTTGTACAAATTCTATTGAGATTTATTAGTTTTATTGTCTACCTTCATCGTTGAAGGAATGAAAAAGAGTTGAAGATGTTTCAAATCATGAATAGGATATTGAAATTGAAATTACCAAATAAGAGGTAATTACCAAATTAGACCAAATTAAATGAAATGAGACTTGATTGCTAAAACTGAAAGTACTCGAGGCAGCTCAGTAGCTCTAAGATACTTACAGAAATGTGACATTTTCTTCTCTTCCCGGTACTTTTTTCTTATTTAAAAAAAATACCAAAACAATTAATAAAGCCAAACAAGAGCTTTTACTCCTTGTTTCAGTAGAGATTTGACAAGAGAGACAGAGCAGATAAAATTTACTGATGCTCTTGGCGTTGTCCCTTAAATGATCCCTATTTATTTCTATAATTAGAGCATCTATTTTCCTCATTGTTACCTTTGTTCCTTTCTACTATTACTACAAAACTACCTGTATTTTGTTACTCCATTTACTTTTACACATTAAGCTATTATGAACAGAAAACTTTACTCACCTTTAGTGGCTGTTTTCTACTTAACAAGGTGGGTATTGATAACAAAAGGTCTTGATAATGATGGTTAGAACTCATGTCTTATTCCTTTACTATTTGATCTTACTCGGCTAATTTGCTTTGATTATGTAGCCTTAAGTAGTATCCTTTTATCTTATTCTTAAGATGTGTTACATATGTACAACTTACCTGTATTGTATGAATAATTTCAGGTCATGTTATTCACTCTCCAAAAGTTGTATACAAGACCAAACAGGTATATACAATGTTATAAAAGGCGCAAGGCGAACTTTAGGCGAAATTGGCCGCCTAATTTGCACCTAATCACCACCTAGGCGCCGCCTAATTTGCACCTAATACACTTAATCCGTCTAATCTCTTAGGCTTTTAGGTTACTCCTAGCGCCTAGGTACCGCCTAATTTGCGTCTAGACGCGCCTTTTAGAACACTGAGTATATTTATGATATACATCCGATTCGATATTCACTTTAAATTGTTACAAAATATTTTCAAGTGACCTATGGTGGTTGATCATGATTTCCTAGATGTATATGTTAGACTTCATATCTAACCTTCCAAATTAATGAGTATTTGATTTAGTTCTTAATAACTTAATTAGTAAAGCATTCTGTGCCTCTTTGAAGCCTTTTCAAATCAAAATAATTTGGACACAACAAATGAATGTTTGGATAAGAAAAACAGTATATTCTTCTCAATCTAAAAGCTTTCCCATGATATCTGGCACAAAAGGGTTAAGACTTTTGAGTTAAATGAAGAAATTTATTTATTTCTGGTCTCAATAACGCAAAAAAAAATGCATGAATTTTCATTCTCACAAGTTGCTGATAGGAATATCACTTTTTAACCTTTATTTACCTTGATTCTTTTCTCTTCTTATGTTTCTAAAAAGGGGTACAAAAACATAGGGAAAGAGATGGGAGAGTACAAAGAAGAGTTGAATAAGAGGATAGGATCAAGACCACTAAATTGCAACCACAAGTGTGGTGGGTGCAACCCATGTTATGCTATTCAAGTCCCTGAGATCACTGAACAATTGGGACTTCTTTTTGCAAATTATGAACCCGAGGGATGGAAATGCAAATGCGGCGCTTCTTTCTTTAACCCCTGAGTTTGAGAAGAATCTAATAAGTTAGGTGTGACTTACTATAATCTAAAAGGTTGAAAAGAAAAAGTGGTAATTAATTTGAGTTTGAAGTATAGAATGAGCCAAGCTACATCGTTTCTGGAATGTTTGGTAAGGCTTTCTTGTTACGTGTAGTATAGCAAAGTTCGATGATTGAAATACAGATTTTTTGTCGATTTGGCTTCCAATGTTCAGAGCATGAATCTTTCTTTTTACAGATTTCATTTATAAAATCTTTAACGAAATTATAATTTTCTTTAACTCCCACTCAAAATAATATTCTCTGTCTCTGTTATAACCTCATATACGATGTTAACAAAAACCCTTGCTAAGTATAAAAAGGCATACTTTGAGCACCCAACCGTGATAAAACGAACAGTACTTATGCAAACAATCTGGTGTTCAGCGACACTTATTACAAGCACGAGGGACCACATATGGTGAAAATTTGTGTCTGTTTCTTTCGCCTAACTTGAATTTATCTGAAGAAATTGAAAGTTCCGAGATCAAAATGGAAAACACGGTAAGCTTAAGGGGCGATGTACAATTAGTATATAAAAGGTAAGGAACTACAATAGATTTTTAAAAAATCCACTAATCCACCCACACCACACACACAAATACTCCGTATTTGTAAGACTAAAGTATATAAAGCACAATATAGCTAAACAAATAAGTGTGTCATCTTTTTAAAGCACCGTGTTCACCAAAGAAGCCCATTCTCAGGGTCCAGTTTTAATAATTTTTGACAACGATATTAGTACAAAAGTACTCTAATAATTGTAGTGGGAAAATCGTACTATACTTTAGACTTAATTAAGTACTCAATAAACTTATGAAGTTGTCAAGATACTTTGAATTAAGAAAATGCCCCTGGATCACCAATTACAATTTGTTACCACAAGAAATGGTGCTTAACAATTTTCCATTTCAAAAAAAAAAAAAAAAAAACAATATCACTGCATAGTTTTGGAGACGTTAAATTGAGATTAAAAAATGATATTAATGTTTAACTTTTTGAAAAAGTAATTATATCAGTATTTAAACATTTAAACATCTAAGCATCTAGACATTTCCACATCATCTCTGATTAGGTTTTTATAATACATCAAAAAAGAAAGTAATAACTTTGAGCATATGTTTTTGACTTGGAAAATAGTTGAGCCAACTTTACCTGCCCTTGATACTTGCGTATTTTGCTTTGATGATGTTGAATTTCGAATTTGCCGAGATAATCATATTCATGGATTATAAGTCTGGTTTCGTTTGAGTTAGTAATGTCCATGCATATCATGAAAGAAGTACCATGTATATCACTTATTGCAAAAATTTCTTATTGATAATAGAGAGTATTGATAGTTATCTGTAACTGTATCACTGTATGTATCATTGTGTGAATACAGTAGTGTTGTTTTGTCGTGACAATTGACGGATGTGGACTTTACTAATGTTTCGAACCTGAGAAATACGTTCGTTTGTTTCTAACTTTTTTTTTACTATACTACAACTTAATTACTTCCCCTTTTCGGTTCAGAACATATTAGTCAAACATTTAATCTCATAGCCCCATTCACTACAAAAAAATACTTAAATAACGACGGGATCAGTGACGGTATTTTTTGTTACGAGCTTATTAGCGACGGTTTTTGTGACGGTTTTGTGACAGTTTAGTCAATTTGCGACAGATTTGTGACAGCTTTTTAAATTAGCGACAGACTTGTGACAATTTTTGACTCTCACTAAATCAAACATTATTTTATAGTGATTATCTGATTTACGTTAGATATATTTAAAGCTTCTTCGTTTGGTGTCTTTGTAAAAGGAAATACGTAAAAAAGAGTTGTACAGCACTAATGGTCCCCATTTTTCGTCCAAATGTTGGCCCCGGATAAAATCAATCAATCACCTTACGCCCGGTGAAGATATTAAATTGACAGATCTAGACCTGTCCTTTTCTATAATCATAGAAAAATGGTCATTTTGTAGTTTCATCCTAAATTTAGAGTACTGCAAACTTACCGTGGTGTTAAAAAATTAATAGTTTATACATACCCTTAAAAGAAAAGATAAAATTGGTGATAGATAAACTAACCAATCACTCCGAGTATTAAATAAATTTATAACATGTGTCGGGCTCATTTAATCGATTTTCTTATAAGTTAAGAACTAATAAACTATACAAACATGTACGAAAGCAAGAAAAATTTATACAGTCCACACGCCACTTATAATATCCAATACTTCTTCTTGTTTGGATACTTGACGCGTTATAATATACGACTTCAACTTTTATTATTGTGTTTTTCTCAATGGAAAAAGTTGGTGGCATAACAGCACTAAAATGTTCTAAAAAAAATAGCATATTCGTCTATCTTTTCGGCATAAACCATAAAAGAGACTGTGTAAGAGATCCTTCTGTTTCTATTCATTCAATATATGCCTGAAAGACTTTACAATCCATCATTCCTCCCACCCAACTTTTTTAATTAAACTACAAAACGAACGATGCTAGGGACGAAGGCAGAGATTGTTTATTTGGTGGTGGTTGGGGGGTTGTTTGCCGAATTAAGTAAGTGAAATAAAAAAAAAATGAAGGGTGTCAAATCACAATTATCGAAAGTTAATCGAAAGTTTAAAAAAAAATCAGAATTACCGAGAAATATCGAGGTGATGTGACCCCCAATGATTTGTAGCTATATTCCCCATGAACGGTGTGTTATGTTTGAAAGACATGTTTTTTTTTTAAGTGTTTCTCTATAGAAGACGTCCCACAAAATTACAAGTTCGTCGGAGATAATATGCAGAGAGGATACACCAGACAGAGAACAAAGTAAAACTATGGGGACCAAATCATACTGTTACAAAATTAATTGTAACTTAAAAAGTACTTATTTTCCAAAACTAAATTAAGAAAGAATAAAGAATCTTTATGTCTCTCTCTTACAACCTTTTACCAAATCCCTTTCTCCTTTATTGTAATAAGCAACAACAATATAAAATAACACACGCTTACCTTACAAAAACAAAATTAAAAAAAAAAAAAACACTGTAATACTAATTTCCCTTTTTTTTTTCTAATGAGCACAAAAACCTAGAACAGATCTCCTTCTACTACATAATTTCTAGAGAGAGAAAGCTTAAGATTGGAGCATCCATGGAGCCTCGCGTCGGTAACAAGTTCCGTCTCGGCCGAAAAATCGGAAGCGGATCTTTCGGAGAGATCTATCTAGGTTTTTTTTTTATATCTTCCCAATTTTTAATTTTAGGTTGGTAATTAATTGTTTAATTTTGAATTGATCTTATTTTCTTACAGGGACTAATATTCAGACCAACGAAGAAGTTGCAATTAAGCTAGTGAGTACCCTTTTTAGCTTCATAAACTTTATGTTTTTTTAGTTGATTCTGTTACTTATTACCATTTTATTATAATCTGCTCTTTGATTATAAGGGTATCGAAAAAATCTTATCTTTTGGTACCCTTTTACTTAGTCAAACTGTGTTTTGTTCATTTGTTAGCAGATTGGATATGATTTAGATAGTCAATTAGGTCAAACTTTGTTAGTTAGGCGGTTATCGTAGTAATTGAACTTCAAATTTGGCTTACTTGTGCTAGATGAATTAAGGGTTCGAGTCCGAGTAGAAAAGTAGTTTATAAGGTCGTAAAGTATTTGTTTTTGTATCCGAATTAGTCGGGATTAAGTAGGTAATCTAATAGTAAAATCCTTATCAACTAGGTTACAGAAATTGACCGGTTTTTGGCAATGATTTGTTCCCTGTTGGATTATATTAACGACTTAATGAGCTCAGAAAAGCAAAGTGCAAAATATTTTCTTTTGCACCTGTGAGATAAACTCTAAAGATAAAAGAAACTAGTAAAGCATAGGGGAAAAGAGAGTTGTAGAAGTAAGAGGTAAACAATATCCACTATATATTTCGGTCCTTTTCTTCTCTTTCAAGTTCTTGTATTTTTAATTGTTTGGAGCTAGTGGGGTTTTCAGTTGGTGTCCTGCCTTCATGAATTTGTCGATTTGTTCTTTTATTGATCACGTTATTTCAATGTTCTACTCGTTAAGGTAATATTGAGTTAAATATATATAGTCTATTTATCTATGATTTTAGAAATGCTAATTACATGATGAGACCACCTAAACTTGTGCAACAATACGAAAACAATGTGATTGGAAGAAGGATTGTGAAAAAGTTTCAAAAGAAAAGGCAGAAGATTGCTTGATCTCTTCGTCAATCACAATAAAAGTGAAAGTTGAGAAAATTAGAGGTAATTAGATTGGCCACAACTGTTGTCTGGAAGATTACTGACTATGTTAGTTTAATGGTTAGAAGTTGTAGTAGAAAACAGTATGCTTGTTACTTTCTCTCGTATGATGTACTCCACCGGCTTCTATTTAATTTTCATCTCTGACCTACGTGCAATTTTAACCAGCCAAAAACTTATCTCAAAATTGCCGAAATGAAATTTTCAAAAGTTAATCATAGAGTGAAACATTTGAACTAGTTGTTTTAACTTTTGGAAATCTTTATTTGGGCAGTTCAGGCAAGAGTTTTTTGCCATACAAAATTGCATGTAGTTTGTTAGAGGACAATAAAAAGGGAACGGAGGGAGTAAGATTTAACGGAAAGGTAGAATCTTTCACTTGCACTTTTCCTAATCTGGCTTAGTTTGATGTCGTGGTACGTCCTGGATGGAGAAACAAATGCTGTTCTTTTCATTGCTTTAGCTTATTTGTTTTGCGGATTGTATGATTGATTTGACTATTTTGAATAAGTGACAATCCAGCACGTTTTCTTCACTTTGTTAATTCTTTTGTATTGCATTGCTTAGTTTGGTAGGTTATATAATCAAATTATACCTTTATTTCTCACAAGGCAGAAAATAATTTTTCCTAGCAATTATTCTTTAGAATAGACTTGATGGTACAAACAAAGTGCCAATGCACATTATAAGAAGAATCATTTATGTACTGTTAAGGCTTATGATGGACATTAAATTGTCGCAGTTAAGGGTTGAAATGGTACTCGGATATTTTATACAATGTTGCTGGAGTTAAAACATTTAAGATCTCTTAATTAAAAGTATTTGAGTGGTGTAGTGGAATAATTTTATATTTGAGGGATTGGTTTGAGACTTGAGATCTCTAGATATAGACGAAGTCTTGGCCTAAATAGATGTTTGAGAAACAAGGAAATGGAGATTTGAAAAGATGCTCACATCATTTTTTCGTATACATAAAATTCATGTGTGGGTTGTGGTGGTGGGTGCCTTTTAAGTTGTCGTTGATGATAAGTGTATTATAAAATCACTCTCTCGTGCATGGTTTTATATGTACTGTGTTCTTTTCACGTTCCGAGCAATGAATTTAGGTATTTGAGTTCGACCAACATGCGTGTAATTCTTGGTAGGAGGAATTAAGCGTCTCATAATGTTTGAACGATGTATATATATCTTATGTATAAAAGATATAGCTGTACTCAAACTGCTATATGTGAAGAGAGATAGAACTGCCATGATAGATGGGAACTTTTATGACTTATCGGAAAAATTCTCAATACAGCTGTGAAATTGGATAGCTGTGCCTGTAAATAACTCTCAATTAAGGGTGTTACCCTACCTTTGCATGGCAAAATTGGTAAAAGACCTTATAAATATTGCAATTTGTTGCTGATGCTTGTGTCTTCGTATTGTGTTATAAAGCCACTTTGTTTTCTTATGAAAAGCTTCATGCTAGTGGTCTAATTTTTAATGTTCAGGAAAATGTGAAGACCAAACACCCTCAGTTGCTCTATGAATCAAAGATTTACAGAATTCTTCAAGGCGGAAGTAATGGCATATCGTTTTTTTCTTTCCTTTCCATGTTTAACAATCTTTTCATGTTATGATGAATGAGTTAATCTCTGGATTGTCATACTATTTGGAAATATTTGCAGCTGGAATTCCAAATGTGAGATACTTTGGAGTGGAGGGAGATTATAATGTCCTTGTGATGGATTTACTCGGACCCAGTCTTGAAGATTTATTCAGTTTTTGCAGCAGAAAACTTTCTTTGAAGACGGTGCTTATGCTTGCAGATCAAATGGTAACTAAAGATTTACTTGGGAATTTCTTAAGATTTCTGTTCTAGGCTGGTAGAATTACCCCCCCTTCTTTTTAAACCCACTGACATGGATTACTATTATATCAGATTAATCGTGTTGAGTTTGTCCACTCTAAATCCTTTCTACATCGGGATATCAAGCCTGATAACTTTCTTATGGGTTTAGGACGACGTGCAAATCAGGTATACTTATCAATCAGTCTAAATCTCTGCACTGCCTCTCTTTCTCTCTCTCTCGTGTTCCCCCCTGATATATGTTTTGTTACTTTCACCTGTTTTCATGTCTTTTTAGGTCTATGCTATTGACTTTGGCCTGGCTAAGAAATACCGAGATTCAACCAACACGCACATCCCTTACAGGTGAGGAATATTTATAATCGATGCAATCCTGTAAAAATATGTTTATTTCTTAAAATTATTTTCAAGTCAGTACGGAAGACTGTTAAATCTTAACTAAGTTTACACTTAAGGCAAACCCTTCACAAAACTCGTCTGATCTTAGAGTATGACCGTATTGAACATTTCTTTCTATTTTCAGCACTATCATCTCACCATGCTAAACTGTCTTTAACATTGATTAAGCGAGTTAGTGCAATAATTGTCGTAAAATATTGCAGAGAGAATAAAAATTTGACTGGAACAGCTAGATATGCAAGCATGAACACCCACCTTGGGATTGGTAAGTTTTCCCTACGCTGCTGCTGACTTTGTAATTTCCTTATATGCCCACTAAATTCATGTTTGTTAACCTGTTTGTTTTCATTCTATATAGAGCAAAGCAGGAGGGATGATTTAGAATCTCTTGGCTATGTCGTCATGTATTTTCTTAGAGGAAGGTATACTTGTTATTCTTGATATAATTCTCTATTTCAATGTTTTCACTATTTTCTGAATGTCGTATTCTTATTTATGTTGTTTGTATAGTCTCCCTTGGCAGGGACTGAAAGCAGGAAACAAGAAGCAGAAGTACGAAAAAATTAGCGAAAAGAAGGTTTCCACGTCTATTGAGGTAATTTGAAAAAGTGTGGATAGAGAATAGTTGAATGGTTTATTTGATTATCTTACTTGAGCAGAATCTCTGTTATAGGCTAGTACCTTGGCATCCTTGATCTCAAAAAAATAAAATAGTGTGGATAGAGAATATCTGAATGGTTTATACGATTATCTTTATGTAAATTGTATTAATGTGCTTCCTCAGGTATTATGTCGAGGTTATCCATCAGAATTTCACACATATTTCCATTATTGTCGTTCGCTACGATTTGATGATAAACCGGATTATGCTTATCTGAAGAGATTATTCCGTGATCTTTTCATTCGTGAAGGTTTGTATAGAGTATTTGGTTTTGTTTCCAGTTCTTCTGTATCAATTTGAATGAAATACTTTCGGTGCATACCCAGATTATAATTCTGATATTGCACATACCTTAACAATCCTCCTTGCACTTTGTGAGAGGAGTGGAGTGAAGACAAAAATGCTATAAGACAAAACTGCATTTTTGTCCTCACTCCTCTCACAAGCTGTGTATGGAGGAGTGTAGGGGGTGTGTGCAAATAATTATTCCTAGATTTACTTTACAACCAGAAGGAATCCAAAACTGTTTTCTTCATGCATATAAGCATTTATTAGTTTTTTTTCCTGATATAAGTGAAAACGAGGATGACAGCTAAAGATAAAGAACAAAATACTTGAGTTTTATCCCCCCACGCCCATCATTGAGGAATAGTCAAATTTCTGTAATGCTTTGAACTCTTTTGACAGGTTTCCAGTTTGATTATGTTTTTGACTGGACCATTTTGAAGTATCAGCGAGCACAGATGGCTGGGCCACCTTCCCGTGCATATGTAAGTGATGTGGCAATGGTTTTTTGTTTATTGGTGGTTATATATTATAATTATGCTTATGCATCTATCTTTTTGCTTCTGTTAGGTTGCTGGAGCTGGAACAAGCTCTGGAATGCCTCCTATTGCCAATGTGAACCGATCCTCGGGTACGTCTACTATCTCTCCAATTTAATATAATTACAGTGTCGAGTAAGTATGAACTAATCACCGTAAGAAGAAAGAGTTGTGGAAAATATAGTGCGGGAGTAATTTCTTTTATTTATTTAACATTTTCAGTTTACCACAATCATCTTGTGGACATCATTCTTTAACAGTAGCATGCAAATATGCTGCTTAGATTTGGAGGGCAGGACTTGGATGGGGTGTGTGTGTATGTCGTGTGTGTATATATATATATGTATGTATGTACACACACACATATCAGTTCCATTAGGAGATTTCCATGACAGTCTTTCTAGTTGGATTATTTGACAAGATTGCTTCCAACTTTGCAATACACTCTTCTGAAGGGTCCTCGTGATATTTCTCAATTACCTGGTTATTTTAATAAAAAAGACACCTGATTTTATACTTAGAACTTTATGTTTCTTTTGTGTGTGCATCTTTTGGTAATTTTGTTTGCTTACTTATTGCAGGTGATAGGGAAGGGGTTATGCCCGTGTTATCATCTATTGATCCTTCACGTAGAAGAGTTTCTGGGCAGGCCGTAAGTTCTGGAAGCCTATCAAAGCAGAAGAGTGCAGTTCCAACTGATTCTATGAGCAAGGAAGTGGTAAGTTATTACTTGTATGTTGCTAAGAAATACAAATACCGTCAATTTTACAAATGTCATGATAGGAACAGAGCATGGATATGATATTAAAAAGGGGGAAGGGGAATGAATAGAAAGGAAATCATAGACCATCATTCTTAGGAATAAACTGTCAGATGAGTAGCATATGGAATTTTTGTTTGGCTTAATTAAATACGCAGACTTAGTCAATAAAAGATTCTCAAGGAGAAAGGAGAGGTAGTAGGAATTACTCCCTCTGCTCCATAATCATGGACCATCATTCTTAATAGAAGTTCATTAGGGAAAAATCAACATTACATTGCGTTTTGTGTTAGATTTCCATAGTTCCCTTGCTATATTTTATATTATGTGTCGTAGTCAAACATAGGAGTACTTGGAGAGCGGTAAAAAGGATAGACAAAAATGAACTGGATCATCAAATAATGGAATAATCTTCATTCCTCCAAGATAATGAAATGGAGGAAGTATTATGGAGAAAGAGAGTATGAGATAATATATATATATATATATATATATATATGTAATTAATTGTTTGGTAAATGCTTTAGAAGTCATAATATTTGGTGGTTCCAAATATTGGGAAAAAAAATTAAGTCAGATAAAATTTATTGAACTCGTAATCATCTACTCAAAATCTTGTATAAAGGGGAACCTTGTTTTGAAAATTTAGGTGCAGTTAGGAAATTGAGTTACAAAGTGATTCGAGCCTTTGCCTTCATTAGACATGGTCACACCATGATATTTTGTAAAAAAGCACAAATTTCTTGAACGCAGCAATTTAGAATTTTCCGTCGGTTACTTGACACTATTGGTAACACCTTTCTTGCAGTGATAAAGTCATGATATAGCAGTTTCTATATAAGCAATCTATAATGATTATAGTTATAGATCTTTTCATTTGAATCTTATTGCAGTTGGCAAGCTCCACCATGTTAGGAAAAACAAGTGGATCACTGAGGCAACATCTGGCCTCGGGTGATGACTCAGATCCAGTTAGATCTCGCATAATAGATACGAGCCCTAATTCATTCCAAAGGATCTCAAGTGGCCAAAGAACTTCACCTGTTGTTGGATCATCCGACCCTAAACGCACCTCAAATGGCAGAACCAACTCTGGGTTGAAGAATTACGAGACCACTCTCAAGGGCATCGAGAGTCTGCGTTTTGACTCATAAGATGGGGTTCGTCGTTAGATACATCATGTAAATCATTACCAACTTGTGTGTTATACTTGTGAAAGAAGTTTTTTAACTTTGATTCTCGAGGTTGAGATCTTGGGAAAGCTATGACTTGGGAAAAAAGATTTGCATTCTCTACATGACTTGATGTCAATAACGAGAGAGAAATATAGAGGGAGAAAGAAGTAATGATAACCAAGTCTTCCGTCATGGTAAGGCCCCCTTTTAAGTTAAGATGGGCTATGATTTACATGGTTCCCTCACCAAGGTTACGACAGTTTTCTTTTACCGTCTCACGGTGATTAATTTTCATTTTCATGTTGTACTTTTTTTTTCCTCTCCTTTCCCACTCATACCCCAAGTATATGACACTATTCGACTCTAACAATCATTATGAAATTGTAAATTTGCCATTGTGCTGGTTCCATGTGCTAAGTTTTCGTTTTGTTGACGAGACAAAAGTGTTTGTTTAATGCCCGATTTTAAGCCCAAAAAAATAAAAATAAAAATAAAAATTAGATTAAGAGAAATCGGAGCTGGATCTGCTCATCTTAAAGTTTTTAGCTTATTGAAGCCTGAAAAGCATAATAATATCATAAGTTGAACATCAAAGTGCTCAAGCAAAAAATACTGTGAATCTGGGCCTAAAGCTTTAGATATTCAAAATATTTAGTCATGTTCTTTCTATAGGAGTTGTATTGGTTTCCTCCATTAGGAAGTTGCATTTATAAGTTGGGAGTAATTTTTGTTGTTTGACTTGAATTTTGAGGTTAGTTTTGTTACTATTAATCATTCGTCAGAGATGACAAATATTATTTCTCTCGTGATGTTCGGTCCATCAGTTTGTCTTAATGATACTTAAAAGAACGGGTAAAGTAAGTTCAAACTTGTCTTGTGCGCCTAAATGGGCATATATGCCCTATTACTCACATGTTCCTTATATTAACAATTTATCGTATGAAAAGATTGTTTTAAAATTATATACGCATAAGTTTTTTTATCTATTATCTTTAAATATACATGTACTCAAATATTTCTCAAATATAAGGGATCAAAATATTCACTTATAATTAAAATAATAATTTGTCTCTCATACTTTTCTCTTATTCTCTATTCTTTATTTGTATTTTTCATATATAAATTAATAAAATAACAAAAAGATGAGTTGTATAATTGTGATAGAGAAATTTATAAAAAAGATGATAATTTGTATAAAGCAAAACATTTTCTTATAAGTTGTAAAAGTGTACTTTTTACTTTAAATACGAGAAAATTTGTAAGTTGTTTAATCTGATTGTTCTATTAAATTAATTTGGGTTGAAAAAAATTGATATAAATATATTAAAATATAGTAATATTTAGTTATGATAATAAATTTGATACGCAAACTGAAAAATATATAAAGTTAAATTGTTATCCTAAAAATATAAAAAGTGATTGTTAATTACTTAAATATGAGAAAAAGTATAAGGAAACGGGTGCATTTGTTTTCTTTATCGATACCTACCGCTCCTTACTCAAGAAATTATTTTCAGCTCTCTGTTATATCTTCTTCCTAGGCGTTATCTTCCTTTTCTATGAACTTGATGGCACCTGGACTCCTGCTTGGCAAAAGAATAAAGTCGTGACCGTATCGTCGTATGAGTTCTCATCCATTCAACTGAAATCCACAAATAACAGTGGATGAAATTCCGACATCAGATGTTCCTATTTGCTAAATACCCAGTCTCGCTTAGTAAATGGTCAAGAGTCATGGCAATCTTTGGTTTCGTAGCGGCAGGGATAGAAGACGGAATGGCTAGCTGCTAGTTTAGTATACCTGGCACGGACAGTATTTTTTTCCTAGTCCCTAAACTAAACAAAAGACAATTTATGAATTACTTAGAATGCTTATTAAACGAAAATAATCCACGACCAAATTCATGAAAAAAAAACAACCTTTTTAATCAATCACCATTTAAAAAAAAAAAAAACTTTAAACAAGCATGAAACAACATAAGGCAAAAATATGACCCTTGAACCGAACATAAACAATCAATATAGCGACAAAATCTGATGGCTAACACATCGCTGCTACTACGCAGTTCAAATAACTTAGTCTGATGGCTAACACATCGCTACTACACAATAACCATAACTGAAAAAACTGACAGATTCAAACATCTCATAATTTTAATTAAAAAAGAAGCAAATAACAAACAAATGGGAGCAAACAACAGAATCATGTGCCCCCATTGCATACCCCATCATCTCTCTCGATCTCTAGAGGAGGTCAGCAACATTTGACGGCAGCTCCTCGACCACAACATTGTAAAACCTCTGGATATCAGAGAGCATCCTCTCGTCCTCCTTTGTCACGAAATTAATTGAGACACCCTTCCTACCAAAACGACCACTACGCCCAATACGATGGAGATAATTCTCAGGCTGAGTCGGCAGATCATAGTTAATAACCAGAGAGACTTGCTGGACATCGATACCACGGGCCAAAAGATCAGTGGTTATGAGCACACGAGAAGAACCGGACCTAAACTCACGCATGATAATGTCCCTTGTGTTTTGGTCCATGTCACCATGAGTGGCTGAAACCGTGTGATCTCGAGAACGCATCTGGTCGGTAAGCATATCAACCTTTCGTCGAGTGTTAACAAAGATGACACTCTGGGTTATAGCTAGGGTTTCATAGAGATCGCAAAGAGTGTCGAATTTCCATTCTTCTTTGTCGACATTTACATAAAATTGCTTAATACCTTCGAGGGTGAGCTCGTCACGTTTAACGAGGATCCTTACAGGTTTGTTCATGAACTTCCTTGTGATCTCAAGAGCATCTGGAGGCATGGTGGCTGAGAATAACCCAACTTGGACCTTTGAAGGGAGGAGTTGGAATATATCATAAATCTGAAAGCACGAGCCATATACGTTAGTCAGTAAAATAATCAAAACCCAGTAGCTTGAAAAAAGTAAAATTCTGATAATTATAAGTACCGTTAACCAAAAAAATGTAAACCAGTTGACAGAATGCATAGATAAACTGTATAAACATCCAAGTTTCACCACGTATTAAAAACTAAAAAGTCATAAGAACTAACTACAAGCAAGAATAGTACGATCACAGAAACCATTTTAAAAAATCAACTAGCCAAGGCTTAAGCAGTGCAGAGCGCTGCATTGGTAATACAATAGACTCAACAAAAGATTTAAACAATAATCAGTTGTGCCGGACATTCTATTTAATTTACCATATCATTCAAACCACAAAACATAAATTAACATTCATCTCCAACGGCGACATGTCAACTTAAGAAACTAAGTGTCCTTTCTATTCACAGGGTACTTGTTAATAAACAGCTCATCTGAAAATAATTTTATCTTACGTTTCCTTGTTTACTTCATCAGGCAAAAATATTTACAATAATTACTTTTTTTTGATAAGTAAATTTACAATAAGTACTTACTATCCTACTAAATTGGTCTCGAGTCTTAATGTTTTGGCCAAACTAGGTAGAGTATAACATGGTTCCAATACTTTAATAGAGTTACCGATTTGTCCTAATAATTTCAATTGCGACACTACTGGTCATCAGTCATCGCTCATCACAGTTTAAAAAAGTTAAATCTAGTCCCCATAGTTACAAACATTTCAGTAAATTATACAGGTGGTGGTCCCCTTCACTGAGAGCAATAATGTTAAACACGGAAATCATTGTTGCAACCCATTCAATCAATACATGGGGATTATTGACATAACTCATTCAATTTTTGCAGAGACCAAAAGTGTTTCTTTCAGACTATTGCGACCAAAAATAACTTTTACCCCAAGTGTGGGGACCACTAGAATTGCAAATGAAACTGCAGGGATCAAATTGAACTATGATACAAAGTACAGACACTATTCTGTATTTCACCCCAAGTTATATTATATACATGTAAGTTTGGATAATTACCTGGTCTTTAAACCCTCGTGAGAGCATCTCGTCAGCCTCATCCAACACAAACATCTTAATGTTGTCAGAGCGCAGTGACTGTCTCCTAAGCATGTCAAAAACACGTCCAGGCGTGCCAACAACAACATGAACCCCATTTTGTAAGATTCTCTGATCTTCACGAACACTAGTCCCTCCAACACATGCATGTACCTTCATCCCAAAATATATAAAAGAAAAGTCATTATTATTTCATTATTCATTTAATAGTAAGGTAATTCGAACTACCATGTAAAGTTTGGAAATAACATCTATTCATTGTAATCTCATAACTTAATACAAAATCCTCAGTTATGAACAATTATTTTTTAATTCTATTAATTTCGTTAATATCCATGCACCACCAACAATTGAATGAGGTTGTCAATATATTTTTGTAAAATTGCAGTTTTTGCTTCGATAAACTTTGTTTTGGTGTGTAAAAGAGCTTTGGATGACTTTTGCCTTCAACCGCTATCGATAAATGGTATATATTGGCAAAGTTTTAAAAGTAAAATAATTCAAACACAACCAAATCAGTGCAAATAATGCCAGTTCAAAGCCGGGTATGCAGATTGATTCTTGATTGCAAAACATGGATAACATGGGAGATATTTGCATTTTCGCCTCAATAATATTTCAGAAACTAAGTGTACCTTCACACCAAGATAGTCACCAAGTGCTCGCATAACCTTCTCAATCTGCTGAGCAAGCTCGCGGGTAGGGGCCAGAACCAAAGCCTGGCATGCAACCAAACCATAATCCAGTTGCTGAAGAACACCAGAGCAAAAAGTTGCTGTCTTTCCAGTTCCCGATTGTGCCTGTTGAATCACATCAAGGCCCTTAACAAAGGGAACAATTCCCCTTTGTTGAATTGCAGAAGGCTTTTCAAAACCTAAAGAAGAAAAGAAAACAGTCACATGAATATTAATTGACAACTTGCAGTAAGGATGTCAAAGGAAAGAAGACAATCCACTGCAGTTTGAGATTAAACATCTGTGAAAAAGTTATCAATTTGATGGACTTAATAAGAAGGCAGGTAATGGTATGAAGTATGAACTAATGCAGTCAGTGTACAGTCCATGTGAATTATTGACAAATCGTTCAGACAAGTAAAAGACAAGTGCTTGTTTGACTGCAAAGTATAACTAAATAAAATGCATTTATTAGAGATTTAGGGAATATTTGCACTCATGTAGCTTAAATTTCGAGCAAGAGGTCCAAGTGGTTCAGACCCTGGTACAACCCGCTCACCACCAGGGTTCGAATTATGGCGCACATAAAGTAGGCTACCTCCAAAGTGAGGGTTATTGATTAAAAAAAAGTTTAAAGCTTTTTTCCCGGGAAAAAACAGAAAACCTCAGTTTTCAGGCTGATGTAGCATATGTACTTCAATATTAAACCACCCCCACCCATAAAAAAGGTCTAAAAGCCACAGGCAAACGACTAACTGACAGCTTGCAGTAAATAAATAAATGGTGAGAAGGCACAAACTACAGCTGACATTACTATGGTATAAACTGAGGGCGTATACATACTATTAATGAAAATAATAAAAGGAGGGAGCACAATAAGGTATACGGCATACCATATGCATAGATTCCCCTAAGAAGATTCTCAAGCAAACCCATAGAATCAAATGTCTCGTAAACCTCATCATACGAAGCAAAGAAATCTTGTCCATCAGCAGCAATTCTAGACAATAATCGAGGTAAAAAAATTAATATCCAATGCAGCCTTGTTGATATTTTTAACAACCAAAAGAATAGGTTTTTAAAATGAAGAATATTATATATATAGAACTTACAAGTCGTTCATCCTGGCATCATACTGACGTTCATCGTAAAGAGATCCTTCTTGTCTTTCTGCCATGACTGCAACAAACCAATTAACTTCTGGTTAATATTATCAACAAATAATAACTCAACGGCTTCTGTTGAAAATTTATAATCATAAAGGTATTTGTGATATCCAGTTATGCCCCTATCTGTAATTACGTGGTCTATTATACAGGAGAATAGCTATTTTTTTTCCAGGCTATTGTTAAACTAAACTACCACAGATCTAAAATTACTATGGACACACTAAACTGCAAATAACAGAACCTTCAACAACACGAACCTTATCCAGTTCAATTATATAAAAAACAAAACTATGTTCTTTCTTTTAAATGTGAAATAACAATTTAAACTGCAGAGCGCACATAGGCCAACAACACAGGAACCCATCGGTTTCTCTTGATACCCAATCATAACATTGTACATCAATATAACCATTTAAATTACCAATAATCTCACTTGCTCAAAAGTGCAAATACGGAAGCATAACAACATCACTACCCACAGGCCACAAACCCAAAAAAATACAATCTTTTCAGATGAAAGTGCATGCACTTACATTCAAAGCCCTTTCTATGTATTTAGATTCATGCACATTTAACTTTGTTTGATATACTAGTTATATAATGCTTGGATTTGGAGAACTAAAACAGAAGTGAATAACATAAACAAATACTATATAATTTCTACATCATCACCACTCACGGAACACAATAACAATGAATCATCTTATGAAAATTTTATAGTTAATCTCACAACTAAGTTAATCAGACATATAATATACTCCCTCCGTTCTCATTTAATTGTCCACTACGAAACTACATGCAATTTTGACCGGCTTATAACTTGTATCAAAATTGTCGAAATGAATTTTTTTTAAATCTAATCATAAAATTTAACATTTGAACTATATGACCAACTTTTGAAATTTTTCATTCCAATTATTTTGATACAAGTTCTTGACCGGTCAAAATTGCACGTAGTTTTGTAGTGGACAATTAAATAGGAACTGAGGGAGTATATATATATATATATATATATATATATATATATATATATATATATATATATATATATATACCATAGTAATTGCCAACATTAAGATTGACATAAATTTTCAGGACCATGAATATATATAAAAAATACATATGTATATAAATAAATAAAATATTAAAAAAATCATAATTCGACGACAGAAAAAAATTCAGTTATGTCATCTGAAAAGATTCATAATTACATAAATTGTAGACTGTAAAAACGTGATATTACATTGACGATGAACTAAATTCCAATCAGGTTGTTTTAGAGGCATAAGCATACATACTAAACATAGACAGATAGATAGATATAACAAATACTAACATAGGTAGATAAATAAAAATATATAAAAACAAATTAAAATCTAATTAATTTTCAAAGGCAGCTTAGGGTCTGTTTGGTAAGAGATTTTTTTGGTCCAAAATTAGATTTTAAAAATAAAAAACCACTGAAAATCTAGATTTAAAAAATCTGGCTTTTATGGGGTTTTTTTTTCGCTTTTTTAGCCTTTTCAATCTAAAAATCAGATTTTTAGAAGCTAAATAAGACTATCCAAACACCCACAGATTTTTAAAATCAAAAATCCAAAAATCAACCAAAAAAATCTGTTGCCAAACGAACCCATAAATATATAAAACCAAATTAAAACATTGAGGATGAACTAAATTCCAATTAGGTGGTTTAAAAGGCATAAGCATACACACTAACACAGATATATGGTCATATATATATAGATATATAAAACAAATCCAAAACTAATGAATTATCAAAAGGCAGCTTTAATTAGAAGGGAAATAGAGAGGGAAAGAGAGAGAGAGACTAAATAAGATAAGGGTATGTGTATAAATAAATCTACTTTTCATTAAAACGTGATATTAAATTGACGATGAACTAAATTCCAATTAGGTGATTTGAGAGGCATAAGCATACACACTAACATAGATAGATAGATAGATAGATATATAAACATATAAAAACAAATTAAAAACTCGTAATTGATTATCAAAGGAAGCTTTAATTAGAAGCGAAACAGAGAGAGAAAAATAGAGATTACACCCACTAACACACACACACACATATATATATAGATATATGAATTACAAAAAAAAAGGGTATTAAAATCAAATTGATTATCAAAGGCAGCTTTAATTAGAAGCAAAATCGAGATATTACTTATCAAGATTCATAATTAGATAAATTGTAGACTTGTGTATAAATATAACTAGTTTTCATTGAAAACGTCAGAGATTAAATTGACAATAAACTAAATTCCAATTAGGCGATAATAGAGGCATAAGCATACATACTTACACACACATATAAACAAATTAAAATCTAATTAATTAGAAGCAAAAATAGAGAGAGAGAGAGAGAGAGATTATACTTGAGGTGATGAAGAGAGATATTAAAGATCGGAGAAAGATCTGTATATATATATATATACTTAAATAATAGTAAGATGTATGTATATATATATAGATAGAGAGAGAGAGAGAGAGAGAGAGAGATGAAAGACAAGAGAACTCCGCGGATCGATACGCCGTGGAGTTTTGAGAGAGAAAAAATATGAGTTTAGGGCTGGCTTTTATATTACTACTATAATTGTTTTTTTTCCTTTTTTACCCCTCCTTGTAAGTCTTGGAATTACCATCTTAGGCTGTGTAACCCTTTCTCAGTTTAAAAATTTTAAAAAAAAAAAACAGACTCCTTAGCTTTTTAAGAATCGAGTTTTTTCAATATGAAGTGTGCTTTTTAATTAAAAACAGTGTATCATAGTGTGGGGACTCGTTTGTTTACCTTATTAGCAAAAGCTAACAATTCCAGTATAATGTTTTAGAATGTGAATGTAGTCATGAATGAGCCGGAGGCCCATAGCATATATGGTAGTTGCAGTTTAGATGTCAAATTGATTAGACGAGATTTATCAAAAATTAAGAGGTGATTAAATAAATTTCGCCCCATATTTTTCAAAAATTAAATATTTTAATTTCATATGATAGTGTGAGACCGGAGAAAGAATTCAGTAGGGCTGGAGTATCACGTCGTCTTTTTTGTGTGGTGTGCGTCCACCACCCATTACATTACACATGTTGTCATTTAATACATCTGTCTTTCCTACGTGTATCAATTTGTAACGTTACACTTAATTTTGCAACTCCGTTCATTGAACAAACCCATTAATTTTCAACGTTCGCTCCACTTCATGTACAACACAACCTCTTACTTTAGTATATGAATTCTCTAGTTCGATTCGTTCTTGTTATCCTTTGGTTTCTCTTTTTTGACATTTCTACAACCTTCTTGCAATCAAAATTATGGCCTCCTGAGGGTCCAAATTGTCAATGAAGAATGAGATAGGCCAATTAACTTTTCTTTTAATTTGATGTTGATTTCTCGTAAAATATTGCTCTGATTAATTAGCAAAGAAAATGTTATGAATTAATAATTATAAATGAGAGACTTAGTTGTCTCTCGATTTTATTGGTTAAGTATTTACTTAAATTGACAAGCGTTTTACTTATATATCTTTTGTAAGACTGTTATTTTCTTTTTAAATTTTTTCGAAAATAGTGATCTTAAAGTAGCATATTTCATCTTTTTATTGAACATTAAATCCGGCAGCGCATGGAGATGGAGATTATGAATTGAGACTAGGAACAATATTGATGAAAAATCATCTCTTGAATTGTGTTGGTCCGTAAGTGTCTAAACCTTAGAGGGGGGTGAATAAGATTTACGTACGATTTTCGCGGAATAAAAACTATGAGCTATTAACTAAGTTAATTAGTAGAATTTTATAACTAAACACTTGTGTTAACTATTTAATGCTATCTTAAGCTATCCAAGCAAACAAAATAAGCAATAAATAAGTGCGGAAACTAAAAGTTCAAGGGAAAAGAAATAACACAAGATGTATAGAGGTTCGGCAAAACGCGCCTACGTCCTCTCCTCGGTATTCACACTACCGAGTATTTCACTAGAATTTTCTTTCCAAGATTACACTCTAACGAGCTAATCGACCGATTAAGGTCCCCCTCACTCTGTGAGTATCCCGAATGAAAAGACCTAGAGCTTTTAAGCTACACTTGCTTACAAAGCCTCTACCCGATCACTCGCTCACAAATGAGTTTATAATTCACTCTTACAAGTTTGAATTTGAAATGAATCACTCACTAACAAATAATATCTTGGTGTTTATAAAATTACAATAATATTACACTCAAGAATATTTATGAATTCAAGTGAGAAAATATGTAGTATAAGCTTGAAGAATTTCTTGTAGGAATAGCTTAATTGTTGTGTGAATTGGGGTTATTTCCACAATGAATTTTGGGGGCTATTTGAAGGATTATTTGTCTTGTTACCGTTGTATAACGTGTTATGCTTTTATCCAATGGTTTTCAGCAGTTACCCAAATTTCCAGAATAAGTCAAAAAGCACTTTTTGAAATCTGCAGAAAAAGATCGGTCGTTTTCTGAAAAAAGATCGGTCGTTTTTCTCATGGACTTACTGGAAGAATTTTGACCAAAAACGATCGGTCGTTTTCGCCATTTCGATCGGTCGTTTTTCAGACGACCTCACTGTAAGAATTTGGACCAAAAACGATCGGTCGTTTGTCCAAAACGATCGGTCGTTTGTCCAAAACGATCGGTCGTTTTTTTCTGGCAGTTTCTCGGTTTTCTCGTTTTTCTTTGAAAGCTTGTAACTTGTTCGTTTTAAGCCCGATTGAGGTTTTGCTTGAACCGTTGGCTTTGTATTTCAATATTCTATCATTTTGAACCTTTAACAAGCTAGATAAAAGATTAGTACGCAAAACGATCTTTTATCATGTTTTACAAATTTTGTTATCATTAAAACAATCGATTAGAAGAACATCGTTCAACAATCTCTCCCTTTTTGATGATGACAAAATATTGACTTTAAACATACTATAAGCTCTTTTTTCTTAAACAAAGTATAATCGAGATGTGTAGGTGACATTTTACTAGGGTAAAAATTTTGGTGAAAAACAAGTGTTGAAGTTAGAGTTCAATAATTGATTTTGATTATAACTTTGATTATGTTTAATGATTTTACGATTTCTCTATTTCGATGATATAACGCTTTGTCTTTTCCAAAATTAGAAAGTGTAAATTTCAGACGTCAGAAAGATAGAGCACAGAAAAACGAAGCCAACGGTTCAAGCGGAACCAGAATCGGAGCTAAAACGAAGAAGCTACAAGCATTCGAAGGTTAACGAGGCAACCGAGAAACTGCTAGAAGAAAAACGACCGATCGTCTGGGCAAAAACGACCGCTCGTTTTGATCCAAAATTCTTCCAGTGAGGTCGTCTGAAAAACGACCGATCGTTTCTCAGAAAACGATCGATCGTTTTCTGAAAACGACCGATCGTCTGCAGAAAACGACCGATCGTTTTCTGCAGATTTCAAAAACAGCTTTTCAGCTTATTCTGGGAAATTGCTTAAAACCAATGGATAAAAGCCCTCAACCACTACCAACGGTCATATTACAAAAAACAGACTTTGCTGGCCATATAAACCACCCCAATCATTCTCCAAAAACATACATTCATCCTCCTTCAAGCCCTCTAAATCAAAACCCTAAAAATCACCATTTTGGTGAAATAATTCGAAAAAGAGGGAAATTGAAGAAAAAGCAATTCGAGCTCAAACAAAGATCAAACATCATCAAAACCACAAATTAGCTTACTTAAAAGCAATCAAATTGTGGATGTTGTTTCAATTTCAATAAATTGTAAAGAGCATATTATAAGCTCATTTGTGAGTGAGTGTTTGGGTAGAAGCTTTTAAGCCAAAGTGTTGGTTAAAAGTTCTAGGTTAAATACTTGGGTAGTCATAGATTGAGGGGGAGTCGTTGACTCGTAAAACGTATTCGCTTGCACTTGTATCAAGATTAGGAATCTCGGGTAGAGGGTGAGCCAATCGATTGATTGAGCTCAATAGGATTTGTAATATCCGGAAGAAGATTTTTAGTGAAATACTCGGTAGTACCGAGGAGAGGACGTAGGCCATTTGCCGAACCTCTATAAATCGCGGTGTCAATTTCTTTCCCTAAACTTTTACTTTCCGCAACTTATATTATTGCTTATTTTCTTGTTTGCTTTTAGGACTTATAGAATTTCATTAACGTTATTAAACGCTTAAGCTTAGAATTTCAAAAAGTTGGGTTGTTAGTTGCCATTAAGTTTAATTTTGCGAAAAAGCGCCAAAAACCTTATTCACCCCCCCCCCTCTAAGGTTTAGCCGCACAGGCCCACAACAAGTAAATGTCACAACATCCGATAAAACGAAGTTTTTCAAAGCTAAACGTTTAAGGATAATGAACGAACAAATATAAGCGAAAAATTGGCCATAGTTTTGCCTAAAAATGTTCAATCGCCACAAATGAAAAACAACAAATATAACCCAATCAACAAGATAATATGCGCACACGTTTCAATAACATCAAATATGATAAAAACGCATTCATCTAGAATAATCAACGACATCTCACAACGTATTAGAATTTAATAAGCAACATATAAAAAAGGCAACATAAACAACGTTTCATAACATAAATGTTAAAAACGTTTGCTACTTATTACATCAAACACAACGTTGTTCGAAGAAAATGGAAACACATAAGAAATACAACGAAAAACAAAAGAGGGTATTTCTCCCCCTTTGACATCATCAAAAACATAAAAAAATAACCGCCTAGTCGCGGTGGGAGGTCGCGTCCTCGTCCTCGTCTTCGTCGTTGTCATCTTCGCCATTTGGACCGGCAAGGTCGGGAAAATACCCGTTGAACTCCGCCCTTTGCTCGGCACTTAAACGGTCAATTTCGTCGAGCTCTTCTTGTCCTGGATTTAAGAATCGAAACATACGAGGGGTCATTTGCGCATTTCGATATTGGTTGACGTAGAAAGCGTTATAAAATTGTTCGGTGCGCAGGGGAGGGTTGAAAGATCCCACTTTGGCTTTTCCTCGACTTCGAGAGGGTCGAGAAGAGGAAGGGATGTTGGGTGGGGGAAGGGACTCGGAGGAAATTGGCACATCCTCACGAGGAGCAACTTGTGGTGTGGTCTTGGGACCGACATACTCTTCCTCTTTGCGGGAAAGAGGTGTATAGTCGGGGCCGGACATCCGTCTACCGGACCAAGTTATGGTCTTGGTGGTAGTGTTGAATTTGATGTACATTTGGGCGAGATATGCGGTGTCCCAAATGTGCTTTTCCTTATTTTTAAAAGGAGTTCCATCGGGAGCGAGGTGGAGGTCCTTTAAGATAGCGGAAATGAGATCCCCATAAGGGAGCCCATTTTTGGACTTGTTTTTAAGCGAGTCCATCTTGAAAAAGATGAGGGTAGCAAAGTCAATTTTGACTTGACGATGGATGCACCCTAATAGAAAGATGTATTTGTTGGTAACATCCGTGAAATTTGAGGAGTGGGGGAGGACAATGTGGGAGAGGATATGATAGGCTAATTTATTTTGAAAAAGAAAGTCGTGAGCCTTGTTTGAGGGATTGTTATGGGTGGGATGAAATAGCTCGTCTTTGAGATCGTTAAAACTATCGATCTCGAGCACTTCGCAAAGTTCTTCACTTTGCTCGTACACCCCGTCGTCATCGAGGTGTAAAAGATTTTGTAAACGGTCTATACCGTAAACAAAAGGTTGGCCATTGAATGAGGAACGCAAACGGAGTGCGTCACCTTGACCCTTATCAATGACTAGGTTCGCGTAAAATTCATAAACATTTTCAATGAAAAATGGCTCTTTTAGGGTAAGAATGGTTTCGAGTTTTTGAAAGCTAAGATGTTGCATAAGAATAGGAAAGCGTTCACGAAAGAGAGGCATGTCAATGGTAAAGTTTGACAATATACCTCGTTTGGCAATGGAGGATGGATACGGAGGAGGAAGAGAGGCCGAAGAGGCACCGGGGCCCGGTCGTGGAGCGGTGGAAGCGCCGGTGCGGGGAGTGTGAGGAACACGCGTTGGGCGAGGGGACGGAGGCACGTAGTCGTCCTCATGTTCATCGATGAGGGAGGGTTGCGTTTTTTTAGTGCGAACCATTGTTGGATTGAAAAAATTTGGGAAAAATTAGGGGTTTTAAGATATTAGGGTTGTCTAACAAAAAAAATCACTCGATTGGTGATTATAATGATGAATAATGGAATTTGGTTATATATTTATAGATATTTGGGATTTTTAGAAGAATTGAGATGAAGGGGACGAATTTTTTTGAGAGAGAGAGGCTGTGGAAATTGTGTGGAATGAAGAAAAGAAATTAGGGTTTTAAAGTTAAAAACAGAAAAACAGAAAAACGATCGGTCGTTTTGGAATTTCGACCGGTCGTTTTGGGAAAGAATTCTTCCAGAGACCACGGTGAAAAAACGATCGGTCGTTTTTTCAGAACGATCGGTCGTCTGAAGCAAAACGACCGGTCGTTTTGTACAGTCGACCAGTCGAATGTAAACTTTATACAGAACAAGAATTTTTTGCACTTATCGACACTGATTTCGCAAAAAAAATATAAAATCAATAAAATATATATAAATTCAATAAAAAAAAATATATATAATCAATCAAATATATTTATATATATGTTCAAGTCACACATCAAACATGCCTAACTCTCGTCGAATAAAACAAAATTGTTCCTCGTTAAGAGGTTTTGTAAAAATATCGGCTAATTGCCTATCGGTACTTATATATTCAAGTATAATATCCCCTTTTTGAACATGATCCCTTAGAAAATGATGTCGTAAATTTATATGTTTAGTACGAGAGTGTTGGATCGGATTTTTCGAAAGATTTATAGCACTAGTATTATCACACAAAATAGGCACACTATCAAAAGATAATTCAAAGTCATTTAATTGTTGACGCATCCAAAGGATTTGCGCGCAACAACTACCCGCGGCGACGTATTCCGCCTCCGCCGTAGAAAGTGCAACCGAATTTTGTTTCTTGCTATGCCAAGAAACTAAGGCGTTTCCTAAAAAATGGCAAGTGTCACTAGTACTTTTTCTATCTAAACGACAAGCGGAAAAGTCGGCGTCGAAATAGCCAAGCAAATCAAAAGTAGTATCATGTGGATAAAACAATCCTAAATTGCATGTTCCTACAAGATATCTAAATATGCGCTTAACGGCTATAACATGCGATTAGTTAGGACAAGATTGATACCTAGCACACAAGCAACACTAAACATGATATCGGGTCTACTTGCGGTTAAATATAAGAGAGATCCAATCATACCTCTATATAGCTTTTGGTCCACGCTTTTACCTGATTCATCCTTGTCTAGTTTTGTTGCCGGACTCATTGGAGTTCCTAGCGGCTTTTCATCACTCATGTTGAACCTTTTGAGCAAGTCCCTTGTGTATTTGGCTTGATTTACGAAAATTCCGTCCTTAGTTTGTTTGATTTGCAATCCAAGGAAGTAGGTGAGTTCGCCCATCATGCTCATCTCAAATTCGCCTTGCATACACTTAGAAAACTTCTCGCACATGCGAGCATTAGTATCACCAAAAATAATATCATCAACATAAATTTGAATTAAAAGCATGTCTTTTCCATCTTTTTTAATAAAAAGAGTAGTATCCAAAGTACCACGAGAAAAACCTTTTGCAATAAAAAATTTACTAAGTCTTTCATACCAAGCCCGGGGTGCTTGTTTTAAACTATAAAGTGCTTTTTGAAGTTTGTAAACATGATCGGAAAACTCGTGATTTTCAAAACCGGGTGATTGTTTTACATAAACTTCCTCATTTATAAAGCCGTTTAAAAATGCACTTTTAACATCCATTTGAAACAATTTAAAGCGTTTAAAAGAAGCATAAGCAAGCAACATCCTAATGGCTTTTAGTCTAGCTACGGGTGCGTAAGTTTCATCGAAATCAATGCCTTCTTCTTGGTTATACCCTTGAGCCACTAGTCTAGTCTTATTTCTAATAACTACCCCAGATTCATCCATCTTATTACGAAATATCCATTTCGTACCTATGATGGTTTTCTCACGCGGTCTAGGAACTAAAGTCCATACGTTACTACGCTCGAATTGATTTAATTCGTCATGCATAGCTAATACCCAACTCTCATCGAGTTCCGCTTCATGAATGTTCTTAGGCTCTAATTGAGACAAGAATGCAAAATGATTAACTAAATTTCTTAATGAAGAACGTGTATGCACTATTTCTCCCGGGTTACCCAAGATTAAATCTTGCGGATGGTGATTGGCAAACCTCCATTCTTGAGGCAAATCCCCATGAATGTGTACACTAGATTCTAGGTCCGTTTGAAGTCTCTCTATAGTGACTTCTTCAACAACGGGTTCAACCTCTATACTAGGCGCAATCTCTAAGCTAGATGTAGCATGATTAGAGGAAGATGCATTATGAAAAATATCATCATTAATACTATGAACAATTAATGCCTTGTCAATCGTCGGTAAATTCTCATCAAAGGAAACATGTACCGATTCTTCCACCAATAAAGTTCTTTTATTAAAAATTCTATAAGCTTTACTCGATAGAGCATATCCGATGAAAATTCTTTCATCGGACTTAGTATCGAATTTTTCTAAATTATCCTTACCATTATTATGAACATAGCATTTACAACCAAATGCACGTAAGTGAGAAATATTGGGCTTTCGCTCATTCCATAATTCGTAAGGTGTCTTTTTCAATATGGGCCTAATTAAGGCTCTATTTAAAATATAACAAGCGGAATTTACGGCTTCGGCCCAAAAATACTTTGGCAAATTATTTTCACAAAGCATGGTTCGTGCCATTTCCTCTAGGGTTCTATTCTTCCTCTCTACTACCCCATTTTGTTGGGGCGTATGAGGGGCCGAAAAATTATGATCAATACCATTTTCATCACAATAAGTTTGGAATGGAGTATTGTCAAGTTCCTTACCATGATCGGTTCGGATACTTTTGATCATATAACCCTTTCGTGTTTGGAGCTTTTTGCAAATAATAGAGAATTCTCTAAATGCTTCATGCTTATGAGTTAAAAACAAAACCCAAGTAAAACGACTAAAATCGTCAACCATGACGAATGCATATGCACGCCCTCCAAGACTAAGTGTCCGGGAGGGACCAACTAAGTCCATATGAATGAGTTCCAAACAACGAGTAGCAGAAATAATATTTTTAGACTTAAAAGAAATCTTCGTTTGTTTGCCTAATTGGCAAGCGTGACAAAGTTTGTCCTTTTTTATAAGGAGCTTTTGGTAAACCTATTACCAAATCTTTTCTAGAAAGTTTATCGAGTAAATCAAGACTAGCATGACCAAGTCTTCTATGCCACAACCAATCATTGTCATTGATAGTAACAAGACACTTGATCTCATTATCCACCGAACTATTCAAATCAATCATGTAGACATTATTTTGTCTTTGACCCATGAGAATAGTTTTATTTTCCGAAATACAATGAATGATGCAATGCGATTTTTCAAAAATGACTTTGTGACCCAAGTCGCAAAGTTGACTTATACTAAGCAAGTTATGTTTAAGACCATCAACAAGCAATACATTATCAATAATAACATTTCATGGTTTAGAAATACTACCAATACCGATGATTTTGCCCTTGTTATTATCCCCGAAGGTCACAAAGTCTCCGTCTTTAGGTGCAAGAGTAGTGAATTTTGTTTTGTCTCCAGTCATATGTCTTGAGCATCCACTATCCAAGAACCACTTGTCCTCGTTAATTTTTGACCTCAAGCATACCTATAAGATAAAACGATCATTGGTACCCTAATCCACTTTTGGGTCCTTGAGGGTTAGTGTCTCGACCCTTTGGAATCCAAACCAAGTCATTTCTATTTAATTTATATCTATAAGGGCAATAGACATAATCCTCAAAGTGATCACTACGGTTGCAAGTAATACATTTAACATGCATGCTTGGTTTAACAAAACGATTATAAACTAAGTTATTTTTATACAAGTTGTTTCTTACGAGAGTAACTTGGTTCTCTATTTTCATTTTTCGTCATTTGTTTGGTGAATAGATTTTTATGTTTTGCCGTTAAGAGTGGGTTGTACCCTACATCGGTTTTATCATATGCGCCTTGTTGAGAAGCTAATATAGTACTTAGCATTTTACTTCCCTTAGTGAACTTAGCGAGAGTAAGTTCGGCGCTATCCGCCTTAAGTTTACATGAACTAAGGTCATTAACTAACTTATCATTTTCCATGGTAAGTTCGACATTTTTGGAGGTGAGTAGTCATTTTTTATAGCTAAATTTTCAAGTTCCTCTTGTAGAGTAATTAGCATTTTTCTAAATGATTTGTTTTTACCTCTAGCTTTTTCTAAAGAAGCTAACACATCATTTATATCATAACACTCATCACTAGAAAGAGAAAAGTTAGAGGAGTGGAAGCTTACATCCTCGGTATCGTCGTCTCTAGCCATGAGACATAGGTTTGCGACTTCTTCATTGTCGCTATCGAAGCTATCATCATCGCTCCCCCATGCGGCCATGAATGCCTTCTTGTATTCCT
The DNA here is from genome assembly GCA_963920805.1 of Primula vulgaris. Taxonomy (NCBI): domain Eukaryota; kingdom Viridiplantae; phylum Streptophyta; class Magnoliopsida; order Ericales; family Primulaceae; genus Primula; species Primula vulgaris. The sequence continues at coordinate 23,297,539 of OY987218.1, read as the reverse complement.
TTTTCTTTTCGAACTTGTCCTTTTTCTTCAAGGGACATTCGTTTTGCATATGGCCGGGTTTGTGACATTTATAGCAAATGATTTCGTCCTTCTTGTTTGATTTGTCGGAAGGCTCTCCCTTATATTCCTTTTTCCGAAATCGTTGTCCGCCCTTCTTTTTCCAACTTAGGAACTTGTTGTAGCGTTTGGCGAAGAGTGCCATTTCATCATCCTCGCTAGAGGAATCGTTGTCGCTATCGTTATTCGTTGTGCTTTTGAAGGTGATGCCTTTCTTCTTTTTCGAGTCATCCTCATGTTTTCGAGTTGTCATGTCGAGTTCATGAGTGCTTAAGGATCCTATGAGGTTGTCGAGAGAGAGTGTGTTCATGTCCTTGGCTTCTTGTATAGCCGTCACTTTTGATTCCCATTTTCTCGGAAGGCTTCTTAGGATCTTCGTCACCATCTCCTTGCTAGAATACACTTTTTCCAATCTTTTAAGATCGTTAGTAATTTTAGTAAAACGAGTATACATAGAAGCAATAGACTCGTCATCATCAACTTTAAAAAGTTTATAATCATGAATAAGCATGGTAATTTTAGAGTCCTTAACTTGACTAGTTCCCTCATGCATAATAGCTAGCTTATCCCACATTTGCTTAGCGGTATCACAACCAGAAATCTTATCATACTCACTAGGCGAGAGCGCACAAGTTATGGAAGTCATAGCTCTACAATTTAGAGAAAAAGCATGGCGTTCATCCGTGTCAAGTTCTTCTACAAGTTTATATAAGCCATTTCTCCTAGGCGTTTTATAGCCTTTACTAATGCTAATCCATTGGTCTATTTCGTAACCACATAGAAAAATTTTCATTAGGACTCTCCAATACGGATAGTTTGTACCGTCAAAGAACGGGGGCCTAGTTATTGATTTTGAGTCAGCGTACGAAGACATATCGGATCTTTAAACTAAAAATCGTTAGATTTTATAACTATAAGAGCTAGGCTCTGATACCAATTGTTGGTCTGTAAGTGTCTAAACCTTAGAGGGGGGGGGGGTGAATAAGGTTTACGTACGATTTTTGCGGAATAAAAACTATGAGCTATTAACTAAGTTAATTAGTAGAATTTTATAACTAAACACTTGTGTTAACTATTTAATGCTATCTTAAGCTATCCAAGAAAACAAAATAAGCAATAAATAAGTGCGGAAAGTAAAAGTTCAAGTGAAAAGAAATAACACAAGATGTATAGAGGTTCGGCAAAACGCGCCTACGTCCTCTCCTCGGTATTCACACTACCGAGTATTTCATTAGAATCTTCTTCCCAAGATTACACCCTAACGAGCTAATCGACCGATTAAGGTCCCCCTCACTCTGTGAGTATCCCGAATGAAAAGACCTAGAGCTTTTAAGCTACACTTGCTTACAAAGCCTCTACCCGATCACTCGCTCACAAATGAGTTTATAATTCACTCTTACAAGTTTGAATTTGAAATGAATCACTCACTAACAAATAATATCTTGGTGTTTATAAGATTACAATAATATTACACTCAAGAATATTTATGAATTCAAGTGAGAAAATATGTAGTATAAGCTTGAAAAATTTCTTGTAGGAATAGCTTAATTGTTGTGTGAATTGGGGTTATTTCCACAATGAATTTTGGGGGCTATTTGAAAGATTATTTGTCTTGTTACCGTTATATAACATGTTATGCTTTTATCCAATGGTTTTCAGCAGTTATCCAAATTTCCAAAATAAGTCAAAAAGCACTTTTTGAAATCTGCAGAAAACGATCGATGGTTTTCTGAAAAACGATCGGTCGTTTTTCTCATGGACTTACTCGAAGAATTTTGACCAAAAACGATCGGTCGTTTTGGGCATATCGATCGGTCGTTTTTCAGACGACCTCACTGTAAGAATTTGGACCAAAAATGATCGGTCGTTTGTCCAAAACGATCGGTCGTTTTTTTCTGGCAGTTTCTCGGTTTTCTCGTTATTCTTCAAAAGCTTGTAACTTGTTCGTTTTAAGCCCGATTGAGGTTTCGCTTGAACTGTTGGCTTTGTATTTCAATATTCTATCATTTTGAACCTTTAACAAGATAGATAAATGATTAGTACGCAAAACGAGCTTTTATCATGTTTTACAAATTTTGTTATCATTAAAACAATCGATTAGAAGAATATCGTTCAACAAATTGTTTAGGATAGTTATATATAATCAGTTTCTATTTTTTCAAAATGTTGTTTACAATAACATTAGATTCTGGTTTTTCAGAAATTTGTTCAAAATAGTTAAGTATAATTAGTTTCTGGTTTTTCAAAAATGGTGTGTACGATAACATTAGATTCTATACAATTATACATGTTTATCATAGTCACGTTTTTATCATGGCGAGTCGAGTTCACTTACGTGTCTACAATATATGACATCTGTTGGTTTACGGTTATTATTGATGCTTTCAAAGTCACTTTACTGTGTGTGTTGTAACGATCCGATCCTCCAACCAGACCGCCATCATCTGCTTATTACCACTAATATTGTCCGCTTTGGTCCGATTTCGTCCTCGCTTCTCGGGTCGTACGCCTTTAAAAGGCATTGGTGATAGTAAGGAGGGTTTTTTTTAGCTTATATACCGTATAAGTACTCACATATCTAGGCGATGTGGGACAATACTTTCTCTTTACACCAACTTTTTCCTACGAAAATCCGAGTTATTACAATCTTCCCCCTTCAGGCACGCCGTCCTCGTCGGGCACGCCATCCTTCCGAGTGGTTGTTCACACACCATCGGCTAGATAGCGGCTCTAATACCAATTGTAACGACCCGGTCCTCCGACCAGACCGCCACCATCTGCTTACTACCATCAATACTGTCCGCTTTGGCCCGATTTCGTCCTCGCTTCTCGGACCGCACGGTTTTAAAAGGTATTGGTGATAGTAAGGAGAGTTTCTTTAGCTTATATACCATATAAGTACTCACATATCTAGGCGATGTGGGACAATACTTTCTCTTTATACCGGCATTTTCCTACAAAAATCCGGGTTCTTATATGTGTTACTTGAACTGTGTACCGATTACTTTATTCCCTATTTTTGTATGTTTCGTGATTGCATTGGAACCCACAAGTCTAGGTTTCCCTTTGTGTGCTTGCATCACGTTTGCATTCATACATCTTTGTGTCCGTTTTGTTTCTTTCCTTCCTAGGCATGTCGGGGTCCCAACAACGCGGCCTAGTGGCTCAAACTAATCCCCCCATCCCCACCCCACCCAATTTTTTTCCAAGTACTAACAGAAAACTTAATGAGTCATAACAAATAAGCTATATTGATCGATTGGGTTCGGGTGGAAATAGTTTGCCTAAGTCGAAGCCGCTATATTACATTACTTTAATGTATTCCATTTTATCGAGGGCCTTAATGGTTTCGACATTGTATGGAACTATTATATAACAAATATTCGTTATCTGGATAACCCTACCTGTTTTGTTTTTGCTACTTTATTTTAAAGACAAAAATTGTCATTTTTCTAAAATCTCGGAAGTCGTGGACATACAGTCTCGGGTCGCGATGTGTTGAACCACGACTTTTATATGTAACTCCATATATGTAAGTACAATAAACACATCATTGTTATTGGTCTAATATTAAAGAACAAACATCTCGTCTACTTAATTGTAAAAATAGAGTATCTCGCCAACGATGAAGTGTAGATGTAATTTTATTAAAATCTACTCTATTAGCACAATTTAATTGCGAAGTTAGTCCAAAATTTCTGACGAGTTGCATATGAGTCTAGTATTTCTAAAAACTTAGATATTTTGTCCTACATATTTCTATTACCACATACATTATTTTTGTACATACTTTAAGTATTTTCTTTGCTTAAGTTCAAACCAACATAATAAAACGAATTCAAACTGACTTTGATTAATTTGGCTTAGTTACATTTGAAAAACTATTTTTATCAAAATCAAACAAAAAAAACCAATTATTTTTAATCGGTTCAGTTTATATTTTACTCAAAAAACAAACCAAACCGGGTAACGCCTCGTCGGAACCATCTTTTTCAAGTCTTCTAATTACAGCATATAATTACATGTCCTTTAAACATAATTATTGAGAGATCAGGGGGTCCACGTGTAATAAGTGACCCCGGGTAAAAAAGCAAATAAATACCCTAATCTCTTAAGTTTCCCGTTTGGCCAAATTAGGGCTTATATTCACAATATACAGTGAGATATATTCATATATATATATATATAATATATATATATATATATATATATATATAATATAAAGAGAGAGAGATGGGGAATCCAAAGCAGAGATGGACAGCTGAGGAAGAAGAGGCATTAAAAAAAGGAATATCAAAACATGGTATGGGAAAATGGAAAGTTATTCAGAAAGATCCAGAATTTAATCACTTGCTCTTTTCTCGCTCCAATATCGATCTCAAGGTCACCCATTATTTATATCTATCTCTCTATATTTATTTATTTACATACTAGTAAACGTGTCCACGTGTTGCGTGTGCGATGCCCAGTTGTGGTACGAGAAAAGAAAATTAAAATAGAGATTTTTTTAGAGCTAATTGATAAAAGTTGAGGGTTGGAAAAAAATGAATCAGAATATGATCAAATTGGGGCAATAGGGCAATTAGTAAAAAAGAGTACTAGTAGTTTTGGAAAAAAAAATAGGAATATTTATCGGACCCACGCGTTGCGTGTGTGATGCCCAGTTGTGGTACAAAAAAAGAAAATTAAAATAAAGTTTTTTTTAGTGGTAATTGATCAAAGTTGAGGGTTGGAAAAAAAGAAACAGAATATGATCAAATTAGGGCAATAAGATAATTAGTAAAAAAGAGTAGGGGTAGTTTTGGAAAATCTATAGCAACTTCACCCAATTCTTGAGTTTGCTACTAGTAAACGTGCCCATAGGTTGCGTCTGCGATGCCCAGCTGTGGTACGAGAAAAGATAATTAAAATTTAGATTTCTTTTAGAGGTAATTGATAAAAATTGAGAGAAGTTGATGGTTGGAAAGAAAGAAACAGAATATGATCAAATTAGGGCAATAGGGTAATTAGTAAAAAAGAGTAGGGGTAGTTTTGGAAAAAATAGGAAAATCTATAGCATACTAGTAAACGTGCCCACGAGCTGTGTGCGATGCCCAGTTGTGGTACAAAAAAAGAAAATGAAAATTGAGATTTTTTTTAGGGGTAATCGATAAGATTTAAGAGAAGTTGAGGGTTAGAAAGAAAGAAACAGAATATGATCAAATTAGGGCAATACGATAATTAGTAAAAAGAGTAGGGGTATTTTTGGAAAAAAAAGGAAAATCTAGAGCAGCTTCACCCAATTCTTGAGTTTGCTACTAGTAAACGTGCCCACAGGTTGCGTGTGCAATGCCCAATTGTGGTACGAAAAAAGAAAATTAAAATTAAGATTTTTTTAGAGGTAATTGATAAAAGTTGATAAAAGTTGAGGGTTGGAAAAAAAGAAACAGAATATGATCAAATTAGGGCAATAAGATAATTAGTAAAAAAGAGTAGAGGTAGTTTTGGAAAAAATAGGAAAATCTATAGCAGCTTCACCCAACTTGTGGGTTTGCTTATTATAATAGATAGACATAATACATACATACATACTAGTATAGGGGGCACATGTGTTGCGTGCATAACTCGAATTGTAAAATCGAAGAAAAAGGTCGATGTACAATAATCAGAGCGATCATCAGATTGTAATTACAAATGTATCTTGAATCTTCAAATGATGAGAAAAAAAATTGTGTAGGAATAGAAAAAGGCATAGATGAGATGAAAGAAATAAACCTGGTTATGTTTCTTATGTGGCAATTATTCGTCGACGAGGTTAAAAAGAGAATATGGTGGGATTTATCTATTTTTGTTACTGCTACAATTCGAAGCATGCTCACTCGGTTGTATAGGAGTAATTAGAAAAAAAATGTGGCAATCTTTGGCAGCCTAAGGAAGAACTGCATTTTCTTGAATTGAATTATTATAATATAATGATGTATCTGTGTATGCATCTATTTATGTTACAAATCTACTGTTCCAATTGTATAGTCAGTTACTGTATTGTTTACCGAAGATAATATTATTTTTTATTGTTAGGGGATAGTGATTTGCTGTGCTTTTAGTTTTCATCTATTATAGTTGTCGGTTTTGGATGATTTTTCGATATCTATGTGATACAGAACCATGAGTTCCTGTGAAAAACTTTAGTTTGTCCTGATTGGTTATTTTTCCGTAAAGACTGTTGCTTTTTTGTTTCTGTTCGGACGTTCTTTTGTAAAATGTTTGTGGTGTGCATAACTTGGAATAATACATGAGAAGAAGTATGCAAAAGGAAATTTATCATTGTGTTATAAGTTTACCGATGCAGTTCAGCAATTATATAGTCAGTTGCTGTATTGTTTACAAAAGATAATGGAGTATTATTTATTAAGGAAACGTGATATGATGAGCTGTTAGTTTTTAAATTATAGTCAGTTTTGGATGATTCTTCTAAATGTTTTAAATTTGGCACCATGTGTTCTTGTGAAAAACTAGGGTTTGTTCTAATTAATATTTTTTTCGTAAAGACGTTTTTTTTTTTGTTTCTAATTGAACGTTCTTTCGTAAACGCTAGTTTACGGTGTGCATAACTTGGAATAACACACGAGAAGAAGTATGTTAAGTGAGAAGGAGAGTAAATCTACTGATGCAATTTTATAGTCTGTTGCTGAATTGTTTAGAAATGGAAAACAAATAGTGGAAAATGTATTTTCCTATGAAGTTAGAGAATTATTTTTTACTAAAAATCTGAGGCTAATTTTTTTTTTTACGATTACTATGAACTCTCCGTAATGCTCATTAATAAGCCCTCTCTTTTTCTCTTATATTTTTATCGTCTAATGCTCAAAAATGAACTATGATCTTCAATGATATGTGACTAAACTTAAACAAGTAACACAAAGACGGGTATTTTCTCATGAGTCAGGCTACGTACTAAAAATCAACTTCCCCATGAAACTAATTAATATTTTGTAATGAACAGTGATATGCTGAGTTGTTAGCTCTTCGATTACAGTGGTTGTTGATGATTTTTCCTGTTCTATATTATTTTTGAAACACTGTGCAGTTTGGCACCATAAATTCCCTTAAAACCTCAGTCTGTTCTGATTGGATATTTTTCCATAGAGAAATAATTTTTTTTTCTAATTGGTTGTTCTTCAGAGAGATGCCAGTTTGTTGTGTGTAGTCTGGAAATAATGCATAAGAAAAAGTGGCCAGTGTTTTGTCCTTTAAAGATTTGGATGGAAGCGGAAGCGTAAAAAAAGCAAATCATACATAGTAGTTGGTATAAAATAGTCTTAGTAAATGGTAGTGAATCGTAAAGCACTGATAACACATGGTATTTAGTTACATACTTACATTTCACCCTTTTTTTAATAAGTAATGGAACGGCCCCTTGACAATTCAGTTTTCTGTCGGTGGTCATAATATGCTAACTCTAGTAATTGTTGAATTTAACTACTATTTTTGGATTAGAGTGTAATGCCGTTGTTTGAAAACTTTACCTGTTCCCGGAACCTCTTTATAAAGTTAAGCATGAACGAGCGTTTTGGTGACATGTAATTCAATCTCGGTGGTTATTTACTTATCTATGTGATAACAAGTAATGAAAGAGATCCCATGACAATTTAATCCAGTGCTGGCAAGTGTAATCTAGTGTTACATTTAACTACTATTTTTGGATTAGAGTGTAATGCTGCTGCTTGAAAATTTTAACTGTTCCCATAACCTCTTTATAAAGTTACGAATGAAAGAGGGTTTTGGTGGCATACCGGCACATTTTTCAATCTTGGTGGTTATTACTTATCTATGTGATAAGTTGATAAGAGTCCCAATTTTTTTTTTATCGAGTGTTGACAAGTGTGACATACTAGAGCTTCGCTTGGTTAAATTTAGCATAACAACTGGTACGGATATTTTGAGATTACTTCCTTCTGTTTGGTTTTGGGTATTATCGCGAGAAGGTGTAAACTCTTTTGTCATGTAGGTCTACCTCTTGGCCTGTAGACTTTATGATGTACTTCTCAACATTCTGTATGACTATCTATGCATTTAAGTTCTTACATTTCCAGCCTTTTACAGTATGTGATCCTATTCTGGTGCCTCTTTGTTGATTCTTGTATTTGTTGTGAGATATTGGGACCTCACTCAAGGTCGAGGTGTTACTGTATAGCTAATTTACTTGAGACTCAGATGTAGCTAATTTACCGAGTTAGGCTGTGGTATTTTTCCCTTTCGTACCCTTGCCGCTGTTTATAAATATTTCAAGTTACTTGGAGTCATCTAATATTAAGTGAACATATATATGGCATTAGGATAAGTTACAAGTTAAGTGAGGTGAATAAATCTAAAATTATGACTAATAAGAAATAGAAATTCTCGTTGCATCTGAGGAAGATCATCGTTGTTGTGCCTAAAAAGTTGTAATAATCAACTTCATCCAAATGGTGCTTAACTCTGTTTCTCTTTTGTCATGCCAAGACAGGATAAATGGCGAAATATGGGTGTCGCCAGTGGCCAAATTCCAAGGGGCGATTTAAAATCACGGGTATCTAAACCAAAGGCCAATCCAGATGCTCCTGCTACTCCATTGCTTATTGGCCAGGCACCTGATTCTACTGATCTAGTTATGTTTGATACGCCATCAGATGCAGTCATGGATGAATCCCATGGGAAAACTGCTTCTAAGTAAGTAAACATTTTCTCTTTTGGAACTCAAATATTCTCAATTTATAAATACTAAGTGATAAGAGAATAGTTTTTTTTCGAAATTAAAAACAAAAACAAAAAACAAAGCTTTGTAAGAGCTGTTCTACAGTGGAGATTGACAATTGGGTATACACTTTGATTTCACTGTTAACTCAGGTCATCGGGGAGGTGTTGGGTCTAATTTTGCTAATTAAAGAGTGGAAGATTTTATTTGTCATTTACCATGTCCAAAATTTCAACTTTAACAGCAACAGTTCTTCACTTTCTATGCATACAATCATAAAGGTTTGAAAAGTTTTAAATGCTGACCTCTATATCATGTTAATTTTCCCTGGAAGAATTTGTGCCTTCTGGGTTTGGCATCTTAGTCCAGTAAAACTCTAGCTCATTTCCCCTAGAAGTTTTGGTGAAAAGGAATATTTTCAAAGCCAATCAAGAGAAGTTTGGAAAGCTTTTGATAGATACGTGGTTAGTGTTCTGGAGTAAGGAACAGTGGCGAGTCTTGTTATATAACAGCTAATAGACCTAGTAACCCCTCTTTGATATGATTTTGAGCATCAATTTCCAAAGAATCTGACATGTAGAACTGTCCCACCCCGAAGTCCAGTGGATTCCATTATGGACGATAATGTCATCTCCACTGTGGGAACATACTAGGTTGCCTGTTTTATGATTCCTAGCGTTCTAGGCATAAACAGGCTGCTCATTTACTTGATCATGGACAGATACAAATGTCATCTTTTGGATTTTGGACATTTTAGGTGGAGTGTAGCTGAATGCTAACATGGAAAATTTTCATTTATAGCAATTTTAGCCCCCCGTAAAATATGAAAAACAAATTCACACAACTTAAAGCCCCTTCATAATCAAATTCTGGCACTGGTTGGGAATGTAATAATTAAAGGGAATGTAATCCCTACAATCATCTGGGAGTTTTCTTATCTAATATATGTCTGTATATGATTTTTTATTTTATTTTTGTAATGGCTTGGAATTGCTTCATTTGGCGGCTTATTTCAGGTACGACAGTTTGATCTATGAAGCTCTCTCAACCATGCAGGACCCAAATGGATCAGATATTGGTTCAATAGTTAATTTTATTGGGGTAAGTTGGATCATATCCCGTATCAATTTACCCTTTGTATTCATTTTACATTTTTGGAATCCATGTGTGATGTATGCAGTAATATGTTTGTTAAATTTGTATGGGAAAATATTTGAAATGGCAATAGTGACGTATTCCATTTTTCAGTTTCCTTTATTTACCCCTTCTTTTTTTATTTTATTTTTTATAAAATTCAGGTAAGAACAGACCTCAGAAACGTATTTGCTTATATTAAGTGAGGGGTGTAAATGGTTGGGATTGAGAGGGATTAAAATTCAATCCTACACTAAACCATTATAGAGCGGATTTAAAATTTTCGAATCCAAACCGAACCATTTATATCTTCAATCCAATCCAAACCAAACCTACGGATTTGATTGGTTTGGTTCGAGTTTACGGATTCAACAGTGCGGGGAAGATGGTTGGGATTGAGACGGATTAAAATTCAATCCTAAACTAAACCATTATAGAACGGATTTAAAATTTTCGAATCCAAACCAAACCATTTATGTTTTCAATCCAATCCAGACCAAACCTAAGGATTTGATTGGTTTGGTTCGAGTTTACGGATTCAACAGTGCGGGGAAGATTCGTATTATATTCAGTTAATGTTTGTCATTCGTTCTTAAACCTATTTCAGAGCATATACAAATAATTTCAAACAAAATATAATGAATTCTAGACCATTTAATATCAAAACCTAAAACAAACAAACCTAACCACCAGTTCGGATCCGGATTCATAGATTTTACAGCCTTATTAAGTGTAGCATATGCTCTTATTTACACAAGGAAGAGAGGATTAACTTAATTATTTTGTAGTTTAGGGAAGAGTATTAAATTTTTTGCAAAAAGAGCCTTTTACGCTTGACTCTTTCTTGTCCATAGTCTATAGATGTTAGTTTTATTGGTTTAAGGCTCAAATTTTAGTCTGAACTAACTTCTCTTTCTATTTGAATTTGATTGTGAATGGCTGCTCCATGAGTCGATCTATATTTTATATATTTTTTTCTTCACTGGGCTTGTAAAGCAAAAGCGAACCAGTTTCTCAAATATTTTTCTTTTTTGGTGTTTTGATTACTACTCGATATCTCTCTAGAATAACATGTTCTTCCAAATCGATTGAGCAAGAGAGCCATTTTAGTTGTGCACTGAGGCAGTGGTGGAACCAGGATGTGAATAAGGGAGGGACTAAAATTACATGTGTGGAATTTTTCTTAATATGCGGGGGGATCAAATGCTATAATTAGAATTTTTTATTTTAAAATACATGGTAGAAGGCCAATATCTGTACTATGTTGCTTGCTTTAGTCTTCACCTAGTTCCTCCCCTTCATTGAGGCCACATGAACTAATACCATTTAATATTTGAGAAATAAATTCATTCTGAGACCTCCAAAGATAAAATGTTATGTACCAAGGTCAGTTGGTGCATTCAATGCACAAAATAGTAACTCTAGCTTGGAATCATGCTCTTTGTTTTTATTGTTCTAAATGCCGGAGATTTATGGCCAATCAATATTGAGACTATTGTGAGACCTTGTTGAATGTGTTTCTCTATAGTTTGCAAATCAAAGCATTCTGTAGTTGGAGAATTTTGACAGCTTTCATATTTCATACGTTTAGCTTGTGTAGCCTATAACTCATTTAGTATTTTAAGTGGATCGAAAGGCTGGGAAGAAATATGCTCGTTTCTTAGACAGATATTCTAATTAAATGTATTTGGTTGTCACTCTACTAATATTAAGAAGATTCCGAGGTATGTTACTATGTTTTAGTTGTCTCCCCTAGTTATAACTTGTGCCCATGTCATTGATTTCATTCCCAATTTTTTACTAAACTATAATATGAATTATCATTACCTTTCAGGACCTGTGACATTGAAATCCTTTGATAAAACTCTCAATGTCTTATCTTATTTTCTGGTTAGGCACAGTAGTATTTTGCAGTGTTATTTTAGTTTTACACCGGGAATGTCTGGGAAGTTTTAGCATATATATACCCATCCTTTATTATCCTTTCCCTTTTGCACCTGTTATTGTCTTTAATTATGGGTAATGTTTTGATGAATGTTTCATTATGTTTGGGAATAATTTTCTATTTGCATTGGTACATGTTAGGACTGGTCTCCTTTTGCGCATATCATTCTGAAGCTAAAGATAATGACTTCTATCATTTAGTTCTCAGTTTTTTTTTAAATTTCCGTTTTACTTCATACTGATGATTGTAATGTTTGTTTTTAATCATATGCAGCAAAGAAATGAACCTCCGCCTAACTTCAGGAGATTGTTGACTGGTAGGTTAAGAAGGCTTATAGGGCAAGGCAAACTTGAGAAGGTGATCTCCTTTTCGTATTGTTTCCTATAACATTTTACTTATAGTTACTTCAACTGGCATATTTTCTTACTGTTATAATCGTTTTTCACATTTTTCATTGATGAATAAGATTCCATTTCGCTTCACCCCAGTATTTTACACCGAACTTCCCCTTACTCTCTCCTAGTTTAGTACTTTAGAGACATTTCGGTCAATACTGGTTAGTCCCTCTCTTAATTTACGACTTAGTGTTTGCAATTAGCTGTATAATTTCATGTGACAGAGTATTGGTATTTCATTGTCATGAAAATGGGCTTATTTGGTAAAACCTAATCAGTGTAGTGTTTTATTTTTCAGAAAATGTTTGGTTGGACTAACAACTGTTTTTCATTACTCCCGAAGGCACAATACAGAAGATCATAATTTTATATTTACTTAAAACACTTACATTTCATATATGCCGCTAGACACACCTACTTGGTGAAATTATAAGATTGTTGATTTTTGTTACGTATGTTGGATTAGACTCAGAACGGCTATAAAATTCCCGACATTGTCATACCCGAAGAGAGAATACCCGTGGAGAATACACCCATACCTAAGCAAACGGAAATTATCCAACCGCATCCAAGGCAACCTGAGTATATCGGCGGTTATCTTGGCGATTCAGTGAAAGAGGCGGCAACCTATGCTGCATTGAAAATTGCTGAAGCAGAGAATAAGTCTTTTGTAGCGGCTGAAGCTGTTAAAGAAGCCGAGAGAGTAGTTGGGATGGCTGAAGATGCAGATACCCTCCTTGAATGGGCTAAGCACCTTTATGAGATATGTAAGTGTTGACGGGCAAATGTTTTGTCTTGCTAGGGCCTTGTTTGGCTGCATTTGTTTTTTTGGCTTAGAAGCTGGACTGTACTTGGTTGATCGGCTTCAAAGCCAAGTTCGTTTCTTTTTTGGTTTGATGGAACTAAAAGCATTTAGATGGATGAAGGCAGCTTTATTCTCAACGTAAAAAATTCCAGCTGATTCGACTAAAACCTGCAACCGGAAAGTGTGGTTGCAGATTCTAAGCTCACATTTTTTTTGCTTAAAAGCTGGACTCATTTGGTTAGCCGGCTTTAAAAAATTTAGGTTCTATGTGTTTTTAACCTAAATTGCTATATAAGCTTCAGGCCTGAATAGATCTTTGGTATCACTAGATCTTGAGATCTTGGTGGAACCACATGGCATATATGATATACCATGGTTACATTTTCTTCTTTCCCCAATGTTTTTAACTAAATAACCCGAAATAAGAGCTAGCTTGCGCTGTAACACATAACACTGGATCTTAAATCAAGCTTTTAACAAATTGGTCTACATGTTGTCAAATCATTGGTGCAATTGTCTTATCAAACTTTCTTAAGTATATATGTTCTTGCTCATCTGTTTTTTCTTCTTGTTTGTACAATGCCGCTTTTTTACAGGTTGCCAAGGTGAAATAGTGACGATAGCATGAGATATGGAGAATTTGGTCATCTTTGTTTTTTTCGTCTAGATTTACTTTCGTTACACATACTATTGTCGCATTGTGCAAAATGTCTGCAGCTGCTCCCTATCTTGGAAGAAAGTCTCATTGTTTTGGAACTTGGATGTTTATATGGAAGATAAAATTTCTGCCTTTGGATTCTATTTAGAAGTAGTCCTGTCTATACAATACAAGAATTCTTTTTTTTTTTTTACTTGGGTTCCATGTAGAAATTATAGAGATTGAATAATTTTGGCACCACAACTTATAGTGAGGTACCTCAAGTTAAATTTCTTCAGTTTTTTTTTCCTTCTGAATTTCATATCAGCTCGTCTTTCAGTAGAGCAAAAATAGTTTGAAATCTCCTCTATGCATGCAGTAGAGCAAAAAAACTAGTGAGTGACTAGATTGCTTTACAAAATCAAAATGATTAAAATAATACTGCAGTGGACTGAGGTCGTTGTTACTGTCATGCGAACCCTTTCATCCACTATTAGTATGCGTCGCAGTCACTGGTCACTCTCTCTTCTCTGGACTAGGTTCGATCATTACGTTGTCTAGTTCTATGAGACTAAGGTATTAAGGCGTGACGCATAGACTTTTGATAAAGGTCTACTTGATAATAAGATTATTATTATTTTTGGTAATCAAACTTGATAATAAGAAAACATTTCGTTGAGGGTAAACTCTTTTATACACTTGAGTTTAAAGCTGGAAAGTTGATTTTAATTTTTAACCAGCATCGGGGCACTGAACTACTCTTATTGTGAAAGCAAATGTCATAAATGAACAGGAAAAAAACGAATACCGGCTCTCACATACAATATAAGTTGCTGTATCCTATACAGGAATGGAGTGAGGATCCTAAGTCCTAACATCCAAAGCCCTCTTATTGCCTCCATGTAATCCCCTTTTCTTTTTGTTCTATAAAGACAAAAAAACAAAGAATGTTTCATAATGGAGGAGGTGATGGTGGCGGCGCAGTTTGTCAAATGTTTTGAGGATATTGTGAGGAGAACCCAACGATAAAGCACACCTTCGGTAATGGAGAATAAAAAGAAAGAGAGACACATGAAAATATTATTGGTCGTATGACAAAATAAATATAAGAGAGTACGTATAGAAAAAACTAGGCAGGTATGGTTAGCGTCATAGTTGTTTCGTCTAATAAACGCGTTATAATTTTCTAATTAACAAATACGTAGCTATTTAAATCGAATCGGCGGCGGATACACTAAGAGGGGAGGGAGGAGAGGGGAGGGTGTTTTGTGCTGTTAAAAGATAAAAGGAGGGTCGAGTTTAAATTGGCCATCATCGCAAATGCTTATGATAATATCGAAAATTTAAGGATCAACAATGGCGTTACCAGATCAACAATTAAAAAATCACATGAAGAGAGATGAGAGAGATATGTATGTGTGAGTGGGTAAGGTAACTAAAGGGAAAATACGATATCTAAATAATGTTTTAAAAAGATTACTTTGGACATTTGTATTTAACTTAATTTTTGTTATGTCCGAAAAAGTAAAGGCAATCTAATTGATATAGCTATATATCAAACGTAATAAATATTTTATTTTAGAATTCGACAATATTTGACCAAAACATTTGTAACGACCCGGTACTCCGACCAGACCGCCACCATCTGCTTACGACCACCAATACTGTCCGCTTTGGCCCGATTTCGTCATCGCTTCTCGGGCCGCACGACTTTAAAAGGCCGTCGTGATAGCAAGAAAGACTTTATTAGCTTATATACCGTATAGATACTCACATATATAGACGATGTGAGACAATATTTTCTCTTTACACCAGCATTTTTCTACGAAAATCCGGATTTTTACACTTTTCCTCCCTTCAGGCACGACGTGCTCGTCGGGCACGCCGTCCTTCCGGAGGGTGGTTCACACACCATCGGCTAGATAGCGGCTCTGATATCAATTGTAACAACCCGGTCATCCGACCAGACCGCCACCATCTACTTACTACCACCAATATTGTCCACTTTTGCCCGATTTCATCATCGCTTCTCGGGCCGCACGACTTTAAAAAGTCTTGGTGATAGCAAGGAGGATTTTCTTAACTTATATATCATATATTTACTCACATATTTAGACGATGTGGGACAATGCTTTCTCTTTACACCGGCATTTTCCTACGAAAATCCGGGTTTTTACAACATTAGTGCATGAATGTTTGATTGTGAAATTGGAAGAGTGGCGGATTGCCAAATCATCCTCGTGTCCATATGGCTCGTAGGCCCCAAAACAAGAGGATTCAACTCGATTTTACAAAACAATTTATCTGTAGGGACGACAAACGAAGAATACAACACAAGCATCCGACTCAACCCGACACTACGATATGATTTATTCATATATATAGTAAACATAGAATATAGAACCTAATCTGGGCCGATATGACCCAAATCGACTTGCAGAACTATAAGAATATCCATGAGTATGGATGGCATATGAAAACATTCGACATAAAAATCCAATGACACTATAACACCGTTCATGTCAGGAGTGGAGTTAATAAAAACTTTAAACACTTGATTCTGAATGAATAGATATATAATTTACATATAAATATTAATAAAAAATAGTAGTTTAACTCTCTCGTATTTTATTTTAGAAATTTCAGAATGCTCGGATCCGAGCCCTAGCTCGGCCACCGGTTCATGTATCGTCCGGAGGGTTTTGTCATTGCCACGTGTAAATCCCACTCAGAAGTCATTAGAAACCCTAGACAAGGGCAAAAGAGTAATAACAAAAGAGACAACAACGAATGGGACACAACATACATAGATACATTTAACCCTCAATCACACACAAATTGATACACTTTTGTCTGTTTCTCTCTCTCTCTCTATCTCTCTCTCTCTCTCTCAACTCCACGCCGCGGAGTCTGAGAATTAACCCTAATTTCTCTTTTTTCTAAATCTCACTTTTTCTCTCTTTAATTCACAGGTTAACTTTTTATCCCTTCTCTTTTAATTATTTCTTTATTGTTGAAAATAACTTATTAATTGGTTGGTTTACTACTTTATAAGTTGGTTTTGTTTGGATTTCCTTTTTCTTTCAGGTAGGGTTACTTTTTTTTTATCCCTTTTTAAATATTTGTTTATTGTTGAAAATATATATTGATTGGCTGGTTTAGCACTTTATAAGTTGGTTTTGTTTTGATTTTCTTTTGCTTCCCATTATCTTTTATGATTTGTAGGTTAATAAGTAAAATTCAGTTGCTAATGGAATCTCAGTATGCTTATTGTGAGAAATTACTCCTTTTTTTTAATATCACTTCTCTCTCTTTAATCGACTGGTTAATTTTGTATCCCTTCTATCTTAAATATTTATTTATTGTTGAAAATATATATTACAAATTGTCTGGCTTAGTACTTTATAAGTTGATTTTCTTTTGATTTTCTTTTTCTTTCAATTATCTATTATGATTTAAAGGTGAATAATTAAATTCAGTTGCTAGTGGAATCTGAGTTTTATTTATTTATTTTATTTTACATATAACGAAGACTTAGAAAAGTAGGGTATTTATAGTAGTTACTTGGTTTGAAAACTTAATATTGATTGATTGGTTTAGTTGGTTATGTGGAATTTGTTGCTGTTTTGGTTGGTCTTTTCCTTTCCATTAGCTTTTTATATTTATTTTTGTACTTTAATAGTTGTTAGTGGAATAGTATGTTTATTGTGAAAAGAATGCTACTTTTATTAAAATATAAAGAAAAATAGGTCAAGTGCATTTATACCAATTAATTGGTGTGAAAACGTAGTATCAATTGATTGATTTAGTTGGTGAAGTGAAATCTTCTGTTTTTATGCTGTTCTTTTTTCCTTCAATTACCTTTTTCTTCGTAGCTTAATAAATTCTGGTAGAGTACTATGTCTATTGTGAAAAAAATGGTATTTTTATTTAAAATACAAAGAAAAATAGGCAATAAGGTATTTATACTAACTAATTGGTGTGAAACTTAGTATTAATTGATTGATTTAGTTGGTTAAGTGAAACCTTCTGTTGTTTTTCTTTTTCTTTTTCCTTCACATGCTTTCTTTTTTTTGTAGCTTAATAATTGCTGGTAGAGTAGTATGTTTATTGTGAAAAAAATGGTATTTTTATTTAAATATAAAGAAAAATAAGCAAAATAGGGTATCTATACTAACTAATTGGTGTGAAAACTATGTAATATTTGATTGATTTAGTTTGTTAAGTGAAATCTTTGGTTTTTTTTTTTTTTTCTCCACTTAACTAGTTTATTTTTGTAGCTTAATAATTGCTGGCGGAGTAGTATGTTTATTGTGATTTTTTTCTTTATATATGAAAAATAAGGTTTTTATACTGATTACGATGTGTGAAAACTTACCATTCATCGATTGGTTAGATGTTTATGTTGTTCTGTTTCTTTCATTTTTGTCCTTTTCAGTTGACTAAAGAAGTTATTTGCTAGTGGAACAATACCTTTAATTGTGAAAAAAATAGTATTTTCCTTGTTTGCGTTACATATATAGAGATAATTAGTGTTTTACGAAGTACGTACCTGTGATTGGATGTAGTTTTGATATTGATGTGCTTTGATGATTAAGGCTTTGTTTGGTAGCCGCATTTAAACCCAGATTTTGGCCTTTTGGCTTAAAAGGGCCGAAGATTGGCTATTCGTCATAAATACAGTCTTTTTAAACTTTAGACCTGGAAAATCTAAAAGCGGATGCATGAACGTACGTAGCTTATTTTTGAATCTCAAAACACCCAGCTTATTTTCTTAAAGACTACAACCAAACAAACCCTAAATGATGTTACAAATTAGACTTTTATTCCATGTTATCTAGAAGAGTGGTTATTTCATGGCTCGTTGGGAGTTGGATCAGATTTTAGTATTATCTTATAATTATTGTTCCAGTGTCAAAATCATTATGCTGCAGTCCTCACACCTTTCGAAAGGACGTATATTAAGGTTTTGCTACCAAAACACAATTATTTCAAAAAATACACGCAGTAAACTACAGTCAGATAAAATCTTTTCTCTTTTTCCATATAATGTTGCAAGTTTTTTTCTTCTTCTAACAAATATATAGTAGGCCACATTTTTTCTTCAGTTATTCTCCCTAATCGATCACAAAACTGTAGAGATCCATATATCTCCGTTTCTCTCTAGTGATCTATTGAGGTTGAGGTGTTTGCTTCGTACTGTCTCTGGTTTTCTGTACTTTTTGTCTGATCACTACGTTTACAATCTGATCGGATATATATGGAAATCCAAGCTAGGGTAATCATCCGTGTCTGAGTTAGCTTTCAATTGATTGTGGGTTGATATTTTTTTAATGTTTTTTTCTCATAAAAAAATTTCGTAATCGAGCTTATATTTTTAGTTAGCAGTTGTACATTATGCAGCTTAGAAGCATTTAAAGCTTTCTATTCTACCATGTAGAAAAAAAACATTCAAAAGTATTTATCTTCAAGCGGCAATCCGGAGTGAGCTGGTGGCTGTTAAGTTAGCTTATAAGTCAGACTTAATCAATGTAGATTTTTCCGTGTAGCTTTAGGGTAAACTTGCCGAGGTCATGTGAACTGTTTAACCTCCCTCTGGTCTGAGGTTCTGGACATTGGTGTTGAATGATGAATGCAATACTTCATATTAAACCAACCTTTTTGCACCTCTATTTAGAATGGTGGGTATGCTATTTATTGGCTCATAAGACGAGATATTAGGAATGAACATTGTTTCGTAATAATGGTTGATCTATTCTTGATATTTTAATGTCTTTCTGCATGATAGTATCCTTGTAAGAACTCTATCAACTTAAGCCTCCCACAATGTTTTAGTGGAGCTTATTTTTTGCAGTGTACCTGTATAGCGCATTTATTTTGAAAACAAAATATGTTTATAGGTTTTACTTGACTAGTGTTCTAGTCAATCTAGTCTAGTTAGGAAATATGAAATCGAAACATCATATGAAAGTAAGTGTTTTGTTAATTTCCTCCTCTGCATAGAACCTTATTAGATTTGCGTTATAGCTGCTTCAACTTACTTTGCAATAGCAAATTGATTTGAAAAGCAATTATCTTTAGTAGATTTACTTGACTGGTATTTTAGCCGATCTAGTCACGAACAGTTCTGATTTTTTTAATATTCAAATCTTAGTTTTCCTTTTAATGATTTTTTAAACAAATTTTTGTTTTTAATAATTGTCTTTTATGATTTTTTTGGTGGTTAAACTCTTGGCAGTCATGGCGGATGGTGCACCAGAAGGATCATCATTTGATGAACGTCAGTATGATGCCAAAATGAAAGAGTAAGGGTTTTACCCTTTTTTCTTTTCTTGAAATCTACTATTTTTTCTTTTCTTTCCGTGGAATCTATTTGTAGGCTTGAAAAAACCGCCTGTATGGATTTTTATGATCAATTTGGAGTTTTACTAATGTCAAATGACCTGTATGGATTTTCTGCAGACTTACAGCTGATGGACAAGATTTTGCATCGTATGACGAGGTTTATGAGACTTTTGATGCTATGGGTTTGCAGGAGAATCTTTTGAGGGGTATTTATGCGTATGGTAGGTCTAATGATGCTTTGCCATTTTTATTGGTATAAATGTGTTACCCAGTATATGTACTTTTATGTAAGTATTATTGCAGTCACTGATTAGCCTTTTTCTTGATATTTATACATGCTAGGCATCCACTACAGTTTCCTGAGATCACATTTTAACACAAGTTCAGATAATATCACCCAAAAGATTATTCTTTTACCAAAACAAACCTTCAAGCTCATTTAACTTGTGGTCGTAAAATATGGTTCCTCTAATTTAAGTTACCAACTGTGGTTCCAAAAAAAAGTTCCCATCCATTACAGTTTCCTCTCTCACATGCTTATATATTATAATTTAAAATGGTATTTTAATTTTCAAAAGTATTTACGAGAGAACAACATAAAATAAAATGAAGACATAGAACTTGACAAAGAAGCTTGTTTATGGTGTTATTATAAAGTGATTATGCAAACTGAAAATACTGATTTTGCTTTAACTTTATGGAAGTTATTCGGGAAGCTGTAGTGAGTTCTTTGGAATTCATTTGAATTTTTTTTTCCCCAGTAGAAATTGCTTATTAATAGATGCAGGACCGTTCAGTACCATGGAAAATGCTTTTGCATTTGTTTATGCTTTGCACTTGTTGTGTTTATAGGTTTTGAGAAGCCCTCTGCAATTCAACAAAGGGGAATTGTTCCGTTCGTCAAGGGTCTAGATGTTATTCAACAGGCACAATCTGGGACTGGAAAGACAGCAACCTTTTGCTCTGGTGTTCTTCAACAACTCGACTATAGTTTGGTTGAGTGCCAAGCCTTGGTTTTGGCTCCAACTCGTGAGCTGGCACAGCAAATTGAGAAGGTTATGAGAGCGCTTGGTGACTATCTCAATGTTAAGGTACATGCCTGTGTTGGTGGGACAAGTGTCAGAGAAGACCAAAAGATTCTGTCCAATGGGGTCCATGTTGTTGTTGGTACCCCTGGTCGTGTTTTTGATATGCTGAGAAGAGGATCGCTTCGTCCCGATAACATTAAGATGTTTGTGCTCGACGAGGCTGATGAAATGCTCTCCCGTGGTTTCAAGGATCAGGTCTTTCTTCACAACTTTATTTACTCTTTTGTTGATAAGGTGTTAATTTTCTTTTAGAACTAGAAATTATATCTAAAACTTTGTGTATGACCGATCTGTTGGTAGATAATTAGTTAGCTACTGGACCCAAGTTACAAGTACGTTCCTTTTGGATCATACTTCGTGATTTTATCGTGAAAAGAAAATGACATATGTTAAGTGAGTTTAGATTAGTATTTAAAAAGCGTTAGTTATTGAGGCAGAACTGGGTTACAAGGTCAAGTTTTAGTGGATGTAGTTAATGTCGTATAGAAAAACTAGCTTGTTCGGTGGAAAGTCTTGGCTGTTTTGCTAACTTTGTCATGTAAAAAATCTTGATCTTTTTTCCTAGGAACATGTATTGGGGTCCTTGTTCTGCTCAATTCATTATTCCCATGTAGCCTAAACTCAAAAATAAACAGAGACAAAAATAAGATGATTAACACTGGTTGCAATTTTTCAATTGTTCAAGCTGAAGTAGTTTTGTTGCTGTTCATAAGTTGTGGTTAATTTATTTTTAGAATGTGTCTATAATTCTCTTCGTCTGAAGTTCTTATGTCTTTATATAGATTATTACTAGTTTGTCCTGGTTTCTTTTAGAGCTCTTTTCTTATCAGTGTTCTGTCAACACCATTTTTCGAAAACGTTGTTTTTTGCTTGATTGGTTAGATTTTGTGATTTGTTTTCTCGGGATACTATATTACTATTACATAGTAGCTCAATTTTTTTAGAGGTCTTCTCAACTAAAAAGATTATATGATTTTAAGAGTTGTTGTGTTTACAGATATAATTGTTTTTTCCCAGTAGAAATTGCTTATATTACTATATGCAGAACTCTACAACATGCTTTGCAGAATCGTCATAATCATTGGTTGACATAATAATTGCCTGTTTTGCCAGATATACGATATCTTCCAAGAACTTCCCTCGAAAGTCCAGGTGGGTCTTTTCTCTGCCACTATGCCCCCCGAGGCCTTGGAAATCACCAGGAAGTTCATGAACAAACCTGTGAGAATCCTTGTTAAGCGTGACGAGCTCACTCTGGAGGGTATTAAGCAGTTTTACGTCAATTGTGACAAAGAAGAATGGAAATTTGAGACCCTCTGCGACCTCTACGAAACCCTAGCAATCACCCAAAGTGTCATCTTTGTTAACACTCGGCGAAAGGTCGATTGGCTTACTGATAAGATGCGCTCTAAAGACCACACTGTCTCAGCCACCCACGGTGACATGGACCAAAACACAAGGGATATTATCATGCGTGAATTTAGGTCCGGTTCTTCTCGTGTGCTTATCACAACAGATCTTTTGGCTCGTGGTATTGATGTTCAGCAGGTTTCTCTGGTTATTAATTTTGACTTGCCAACTCAGCCTGAGAATTATCTCCATCGTATTGGACGTAGTGGTCGTTTCGGGAGAAAGGGTGTTTCTATTAATTTTATCACTACCGATGATCAGAGGATGTTGGCAGATATTCAGAGGTTTTACAATGTGGTTGTAGAGGAGCTGCCTTCAAATGTTGCCGACCTTCTCTAGAGAGAAATAATGATGAAAGGGGTTAAATTGAAATATTATGATAAGCTTTTTCTTCCTGCTCTTTTATTGTTTAATGGGTCATTTTCTCTTAGGTGAAGAATTCTGAACTTATTAGATTATCTTTTGTCTATTAGTATTGGGACGAAGTGACATGTCCGGCTTCTGGTTTCAGAGTCCAGACTGCTTCTGTATTGATTGTTGAAATTTTTGCAAGTTATGTTTTTCATTATGATTTTGGATTGATGTTTAATTAAGGGTTTTGATTTTTTATTGAGTTTTACTTGATTTCAGGTATATTATTGATTCTCCCCAGTATTTCTTTTTATTTGAGCTTTTTGTCTAGTTTGGTGGTTTGTTTTATTTTTTTGAAAATTAAACGGACCAACTATATTAATAATAAAAAGGGATGCCTTGGTGGTTTGTTATTTGTTATACAATGTTGGTTGTGGTTTCTAAGATTATAACTTATAAATAGGGTGGGAGTTTGCTGTAAGAAAGGGCAACTTGGTGCCTTTCCTTAGTTGTCGAGAAGTTGGGAATGAACTAGGTGGAGATAGTTGGGGATGAGTGCGCTCCATTTTTATCAAAATGTATGAAAAAGTAAAGATTCTATGTATTTTGAATAATTTTTTTAAATTAGTGATCCACCCCACATTATGGAAAAAAAACTCGTAGGATATGAACAAAAAAAAATAGAATATCGGCCTTGCATTTAAAGAGAGTATTACTGAAGCATTTCGTTGTTGATATGGCGTAAGCTTTACTAAAAAGTCTTCAATTCATTTATATGCTCTAAAACTCATAAATACACGAATAAGAATTATATCCATAGTTTATTCACATAATATTCTCGATTAGAGGTCTCATTTGTTTATATATGTTTTGATATTCATTTTTAGTACATAATTAAAGTTGTAGCCATATGTTGCTCGTGTCCATAGTACATTATTATTTTTTCTTACTACACTTGAGGCCTTGTAAGTTTTGATGCGGGTTTACTTGAGCTTTGGCTTGTTAAAACACAGTTTTTTTTAGCTTTGAAAACGAAATATGTAGTAACGATTAGTAAATTTGCTGAAAACATAAATGTGCTCGCTTGCAATTGTTTCCCTTCTGAATCTTTTCACAGTTTTTGGCCTGAAATTTAAATTGCTTCTTTATTTTCACAGTTTTTATTGGTTTCTTTTCCCTTTTCCTCTAATTTTTAAAATTATTACATGCTGTCTTTGAAAATATTAGGTGTAAACGGATGATTGTATGACGTGTATATATATCCACAATTCTAATTTCCACCGGTTTAGAATTTTGTCGAATAATTGGCTGCTCCCTCTATTCCTATTTAATTGTCCATTACGAAACTACGTGCAATTTTGACCGACCAAGAACTTGTATCAAAATTGTCGGAATGAATTTTTTTAAAAGTTGATCATATAGTTCAAATGTTAAATTTTATGATTAGATTTAAAAAAAAATTAATTTCGATAATTTTTATAAAAATTATAAACAGTTAAAATTACACATAATTACATAATTTCGTAATTAACAATTAAACGAAAATATAGGAAGTTTAAAACTTCCAGAACACAGTTGGAAGTCAATATCCCTTGCGCATACGAAATTATGCATTACGTCAGTATGTTTGACCGACCATAAATCAAAGAAGTGGACAACAATTAGTTTTAACTTTGATTTCAAATACAACACGTTTATTTTCGTCCTTTTTCCAAAAACAAACAAATACAACACGTTTACGTTCATTCTTAACAAACAACGAAACACCGCTGAATTATCGGATTCACATATATTAGTTGACTCCATTTTGTCACAGACCAGTTTAATTTGTGTTTACTTTTCCCATATAGTTAGCCGTTGTGTTATATATTCGTCAACACATAATCTGAAAATTTTAAATAATTAAACCAAGTTTATAAAGTACACAATAAAGAAGATGTTCCAGAAACACGAATCTTAACTTGAAAAGACATTTGACTATTGAAATGATGAATTTAATCTTTATAGAATTAATAGATACAATGAAGCACAAAACCACTACCAAAAAATGGCATTTGATTATTACATAACATGACCCTTGACAAGCCATGGAAAAAATTGAAGACTAAAAATAAACAAACAAAAAATCTTTCCCAATATTTTTTAATGTAAAACAAAAGCGTGACATCCTCTAAGCCCCATCACTAGAGACCACTTCCAAGATTATGATGTAACAAACGGTGAGCTATCTGATCTCTAGCTTTGACTGCCCCGACAGACCTCGGCCCCACTTCCGTCACCACCGCATCATCAAACACCTCGAACGCCACATCACCATCCGACTTTTCCCCTCTCATTTCGCATATATTATGCAAAACGCAACACGCCCCTAGCACGACCGGTAAATCCTGTAATTTCACCTCCGTTCTTTTTTGCAAACAACCCCAACGCCCCTTTAGCCTCTCAAACGCGCTCTTTGCCACATTTTGAACCAAATCCACTTTCTCGTTAAACCCGTGTTGGGCCCATGTCCGTGAAGCGCCCACGTAAGGCGTGAGAACCCAATCCGTTAATGGAAAATTAGAGTTACCGATTATCCATCCGTCTTTTAGTCCTCCTCGAACCGCCCTTTGATACAATGCCGACTTCTCAAGTATTTTTTCGTCTGGCATGGATCCTGGCCACCCGATACAAACGTCGTTAAAAACTCCATCCGGACCCACTACGCCCTGTACCGTTATCGTGTACGTCGTTTTCTGGTTACGCTCTGTATGCTTCTTGTTAAAATACGCTGAAACGCTCACTTTGGGCGCTATAATAGGAATGTGTGTCGTGTATATCGCACCAACAACGTTAGGAAGTCCAGAAACATCGTTAAATCCCTTTTTAACTCCCTCCATCTTTTCGACCCCAGGCCACCCAATGAATTTAGGCATTAGGACAGTTTTAATGGCAGAGCAAACCTCGAGCACTAGCTTGTGACACGTGGATATCCCGAGCCCGAACTTCTTGGATACTAACCTAAGCGGCTCTCCAGTCGCCAGGCGATAGATACACACCGCCACGCGCTGGCAGACAGGTATCGCCTGGCGCAGCATCGTGTCCTTCTTGAACACCGCGGCGTCCAACTCGTCACACACGAGGTCGAACGTAGCACGACTCATCTTGAAAGCCTTAACAAACTGGCTCTCAGGATAATCAGGCCTGTTCACTTCTTCCCACCATGCTTTAGACCGGTTCTTAACCCATAGCCTTCTTTGATGCCCGGTTTGAACAGGTACAGGTTCACTTTGGTTCTCAGTCTCGGACCTGGAACGTTTGACCCGTACCTGGCTTGTTTCGGTTGGTTCTTGGAAATAAATCTGACCCGAGGAGCCGACTAAGGAGTGGAAGTCGAAAGTACCGGTAGAACCAGGTGAGGAATCTGGTTCAGAAACAAGACCAGTTTGTTCATACTTGTCGAACTCGAAGAAATCATTCACCATGATATTACTATTATCGAAAAGGGATTCGCTTTCGTTTTCAAGCTTAGCACGTTTCTTGGGAACGGTGTCGTTTTCGTCGGTATCAAGAAAGAGAGAGTAGAGACTTGTGAAGCAGTCTTGTTCTTGGTTTAGAAATGGGAAAGGAGTGGTGAGTTCCATTATATTATATAAAATGAATGGAAATATATATATATATATATGATTGTTTGTTTGAATGTGAAATGATTAGTTTTGAAAAAAGTGAGTATGAACTGAGTTGAATTTTGAAGAAATGGAAGAGTGAGGGTAATATATGAGGAGGGAGAAGGGGAAGCGTGTGATGTTTTACGCGGGGGATGAGAGAGAGAGAGAGAGAGTGAGGCGAAGTTACATATGTGGGCTTTGACTAAGACTAGGACTTTGTTTCTTTTTATATATATGTATATTACAATAGTGGTTACATGGTTTTGATTCATGTCAATTTGGTTTTTTGTGTTTGTGTTTTTGATAAGTGAAATCTCCTTCTTTTTAATTCACTCCTCATTAACAAAAGCACTTCATCATGACTGATAGCAAAACAATCTACGAACCTTATAATGACTGTCCCAATAAGGACATCGAGAATGACCGTAAAGAACAAGGCAGAGAAGCTCGCCCACTATTCCAACCTGTGAAGGCGACGCCTCACTACTAACAATACGAATTGCATTGATTCCACCCTCACTACCAAATAAGCCGAGGTCTCATGGTGGCAAGGAAAAAGAGGAAGCGCTCTTGTTGCGCTGACCCCGCAATAAAAAAAGATGGAACATTTAGTAACTCTCCTTTTAGATTTTGAGATGCGCCAAATTTTGTGGTGAGAAGAGTATACTAAATTACTAACTATATGGTATGTTGCAGATTTTTTTCTCTTCTACCAAAATTAATGGATATTGTACGCATTTTGAGACATGACTTATTTTTTTACTGTTTTCTTTTAGTAAGTTGTATTTTTTGATGCATTTTAGTTTTTTTTTTATAATATTAGATTTAACATAAAATGAATATTATTTCTCTTTTTAGTCTCAAGAAATCTAGTCTAATATGTTGTGTCTCGTCTTAGAATGGTCATAAGGTCATAGGCATGTTGCAAGAATTGCAATTAAGTGTGAAAATATGATGTACATATGCACTTCAACGATTTTCATGATGTTCGTCTTTGGTTTGTTGATTATGAAACATCATGCATCTCGAATCAAAGTAATTGGCATGCATTACAATCCATGCTAGCATAACTAATTAATATACTATATGACTAATATATTTGATAACTCATCACAATTGTTTGCTCTTACTAGTATTGATGTAATTTTAGTAATTAATGAGTGCAAACATTATTTTGGAGAATACCATAAAACACCGATAATTTATTATCAATACACGAGATTAAACAAATGGGTTAAACTGACATTTCACACATTTTCTGTTTGAGATTTGAATATTCACAATTGCAAAATTTCTTGCAATTATTAGGACATTATGGTTGTCTACATGAATATGCAAGAGATCAAGATTATCCTGAAAAGGCTACATGGTCACGAGATATTGTTAATACTTTATGGGACCATAGGACCATAACACATTGGAGAATAGAATTTTTCCTAAACTTGAGGATAGTTAGGCTTACTAATTCGAATATGGGGACTATAAAGTGTTTTTCTATTGGGGATCATTGCTGTGATTACATATTTGTTTTGTTTTAGATTACTATGATTGCATTTACGCGGTTGAGATATGAAGGATTTTTTTTTGTTTTTTTATTTTGTACGACGAAATAATACACGTTTCAATAAAACAAAATATGAATATAAACACGTTCCGGGAAAAGGAAAATTAATATGGAAGCTTCGGAAGTTGTGAACTATAAAAGTAAAACAATTACTCCACTGTTCAGTAGTTATAGACACCAGTAAATTTAGGACTGTAATCAAATAAATCTTTTAAAATATTTTATTAAAATTATACGGGTTAAAACGAATTGTTAATTAAATTGAGATATATCCGTAATAAAGAAAATATATTAAGGATAAATTATTAATTAAATTAGTGTAAATTGATAATTATTAGAATAGAGTGAGAGCGTTTTGAAAAAATAATAACAAAATTTTGTAGACTTAGCAGTTTGTTTATTATAATAGTATGATGCAAGTGAGATGAAAATTTTGATTAAAGTTTGTTTGATATATATTGATTAATTTATTTCATAGAAATTTGTTTGATGTAATTTTTTTTAGGATGCTCGTTAATCAATGTTGTCGGAATTGGTCTTTTATCGTCTAATTCCGTTTAATCACACCTAATCCTAATTCCTATATAATATTATGGGCTTCTAAGATTCGTCTACTGCCTATACTTTACCTAATTTTATATAGGCTCGCATTTTAGTGCCGTTAAACAACATTAATTTATTTACTAATTATACCATGCAAATATTTTCAAAAATAAAAATAACCTCTACCAGGGCGAAACCTGATAGTTGCCCTTTTCCTAGGGCTTATCCTTCAAAAATTAAATGACCATAATAAATTCTGCGGTTTCAGAATACTCTATAAGGAGACAGGTTTTCCCTCATATATCATACACGAAAATAATCTCTCTTATCTCTAAACAACATTATTTTTTCATAGCATTTAGAAACCAGAAAGAACCACCCACCAACAGCTCGACCTTGACTCGTCGCCAGTTTCTGGCGAGTCATCCGAGACGTTGTACCTTGGGATCGAAGCGCCAACGCAACCAGAAACATCAAGGTGGTTGGGCGAATATCGGTTAAGGGCATACTGTTAACAGTAGTCTCGTCTATTTTAATTTCTATTCGGTCCATTTCAATTTCCGCATTTAAATTCTGCTATTTATATTATGTATTTTAATTCAGTATTTTAATTTGCTGTACTTAGCTATAGTTTTTCTATTCTGTTTGTACCTTTCTGTAATTTCCTTAAAGTTCTGTTTTTTTTTTTGCTGTAATTTCAATTCTGTAATTTAATTCAGTAATTAGAATAATTTCAATTTAGTCATGTAATTTCAATTTCAATTTCAATCAGAACAGTCCGGCTGTTAAGTTTATACTTTCCAGTCCGGCAGTTTCTATTTATTGCAATTTAGTACATCAGATTATTAATTAATAATAATCTGATAACGTTTGCTTTAATTACTATTCAGTACCTACATGTTGTAATCAGTAATTTCTATTCCAATTTGAAATTAATAAAAATTACACTGATTTTTGTTTATTGTATTTAGTCCTTTTAATTATTGTCTAATTGTTATTTCGTAAACGGAAACCAACATTAAATGCATATTCAAGTGAACTAGATGGAATTGAACTAGAGAACTTTTATCATTTAGTTTTCTCAAGTTGATTATCTCACTTTCCAGCCTGAGTATATTTTGTATTAAGCTGCATTATTGAGGTTTTTTGGGTTGATTAAATCTTGAAACGGGACCATTGCCGACTTAACGATTTTGGTTGTCATTATAGTGCTTTTTTGATCGCATCGATAAGAAGTTATAAGGGGTGATATAAGGATAGATGTCATGAGGTGGAAAATAGCACGTAATGAGCTCATTATCTAAAGTCGGTTTGGTGATGTTTTTAAGTTTTAGTTTTCCTATTTTTTCCTCTTAATGTATGCATAGGCCTTAATAGTATATGTTGTATTTGGTTAGTTATCAGACTTTGTGTTGTACCTTATCATTTTCGATATCCTTGCCTATTATGGTGTTTTGTCCCACAATACGGATATGCTTTGCTTATGTTATGCTTCAATAAAAGTTTGTTCTTGAAAAAAAAAATTAAACTATATACACTTTAAGTAGAAGCTGAATGCATTTTAAAACGAACTCCGTGTACTTGAAAAATCCTCGTTTGATGAGAAAAAACCCATTTTTTTAAATATAAATCCCGTTTTTTAATCTAACAATATTAAGAAGGATGCGAAAATACAATGTTATCTTGGGGTAACTAGGGCGAACGACTCTTAAGAAAACCCCCGAAATTTAGTTAACACTCTACTTATTCAGTTATTCTGTTGCACCATCATTTAAATATATTAATGGACTGATGTCAAACAATTTTATCGAATCATTTCATAAGCTCGAGACCATGTAAACTCATTACAAGATACTCCATGTGAATACGTTCGTTGACTATATAATAACTTATTTTCTTCTTAGATATTACATAATAAAAGTCAAGTAACAAATTAATTACAATTGCCAACCTTATGCTGAATATATAATTGGTTGAGTTCACATTGATTTTAGTTTAAGAAATAAATACAAATCGGACGTTGAAGTTTGAACAGTCTTTTAACTCCAATCAATCTCTTTTTAGCTTAGTTTGTAATTCTTCGGTGTGAGCGCAAACTTTAATATTTTGTTTCGTCGTGATTTCCTTGTCCAAACTCGATGGATATATTATTCTATATGCCTTATCGGTTGTCCAATTCCCCTCTCATCCATATTGAAAATTGTTGGTAATATAAAAGCTATCTTAGACTAAGTCGTACTTAAGTCAGTATTTACTCTAACTACCATTAGTTAAAAGGGTTAAATAATTATTGTATTTTAGTGTTAATTCGATCATCTCTCTTTGCCTACGTGATCTTGCCTACGTATTTAACCATTTGCAAGTATACTTATTAATTTTGTACATATAGTATTAAGAGTTATAAACAATAAATTAGTAGGATGAAGTTAATTAACTTAAATATAAGGTCAACTATAACGCGTTAATTTGATCATACATGTTAAGCACATGTTTGATTACATATTTTGTTTGATTACCAAGTGTCTGTAGTATATATATAACCACGAGTGTCAGACTCAAACATCTTAAAACAAAACTTGGCTTAGAAGAAAGAATTGAGTTCACACAAACATTCTTTAAATTTGTTGACAATATCAGTGTTTAGTCTTCACTATATATACTTTTCAAGGAACCAAAATTTTATAAGTTATATTAATCGGACTCGAGTACTAATTGAGTTATGATTTTAAATAAACAAAACACCGGTAGTAAGACATGGTTGCAAGGAATAAAATGTGACTTATAATACGTATAAACACCCAACCATATTAATGATTAAGGGCTAGCTTCTGAACTTAACTTGCTTGTCACTATTATTTTGGTTCATATCGTTTTTTTGGGGGGGCTCGAAGTGATATTAGTTTTTTCTAGCCTAATCAAATAAATAGTAAGTGTTATTTTCGCCTCATCAAATTTCTGAACCCCATTGTCGAACCCGAACACATCTGTTAGTACTTAGTCCCAGTCCCTGTCCACCCCGTTTAATCAATTAAAAATGTTAGATTTAAAAGTCCTCATAATAAGCAATGCAAAATAATATATAATAAATCGTGTTTTTATGTGTCAGTTCAGTATTTAAAAAACCGTTGGGTCGGATCCGGTAAAATTCACACCCCTAGACTTTCGCCTATGTTTTGCTTTAATTATTATTTAAGTTGTGATGTTATTTTCCAACCTCTATGGATATATATCCCCTTTCACATATGCGTATTGGTGATCTAATTCCCCTTTCACATTTTGTGCTTTATATGTAAATATTGAAAATTATTGGTAATATATAAGTTATCTTAGATTAAGTCGTATTTAAGTCAGTGTCTACTCTTAACTGCCAATAGTTAAAACGGTCTAAAAAATGATTGTATTATGATATTGGATCATCTCTCAACTAACATATATTGATCTTGGCAGGCGAAGCCAGGAATGCGAAGCGAGGAATACGTTATGGCCCATAACTTATGGGGGTGCCAAAATTTAGATAAACTAATAAATTAATTAAAATAAAAAATACGTTATGGCCCATAACTTATGGGGGTGTCAAAATTTAGATAAACTAATAAATTAATTAAAATAAAAATATGAGGGGTGTCAATTGCAAATCATAATTTTTAACATATTTTAGTGAAATAAATTGTTAAAAATTAAAAAAATCCGAATTTTGGGAATTATAAAGATGCCGTTATCCCCGATAGTCTGTACTTAACTTCTCTGTTTGCCAACGTATCTAACAATTTGCAAGGATACTTATTTTGTACATATAGTATTAAGAGTTATAAATTAATTAGTAGGACGAAGTTAACTTAAATAAAATGTCAACTATAACACGTTTTATGCATGAGAAGCACATGTATAGTTACATATTTTGTTGGCTTCCGAGTACCTGTCGTATATATATTATAACCACGAGTGTCAAACTCAATCATCCTGAAACAAAGAACTTGAGTTAGGAAAGAGAATTGAGTTCACACAAGAGAAATTCTTCAAATTTGTTGACAATATTAGTGTTTAGTCTTCACTATATAATAAATGTTATCAAAGGAACTATTTTTTTTTATAAGTTATAATGTGACTGACTAATAATTGTGTTATGATTTTAAATGAACAAACACCAGTAGTAAGATATGGTTGCAAAGAATAAGATGTGACTTGTAATCAGCTCCGCAACGATGATAGTGTTGGGCGTCTAGAAAAAAACAGCTACTACAATTTTTTTAAAAATAATGTTTAAAATAATCGAAAGCCGACAATAAAAATTTATTATGAAGTGTTAAAAAGATTGAGTTGATAATTGTAAAAAACACAGTAAATTTAAAATTATAATTTTTTTTTTTACTAACATCAAGTCTACAAGTATTCGAAGAATATTTGTAGATTTTAAGAAGAAACGTAGAAATATAGGCTTGTTATTGAAAATAATGAGCAATGAGCTGTTACTCATTTAACTAAATAAACATGAAAGAAATAAAAAATAATAAGTTGCGATAGTAAATAATCGAACCAATGACCTCTTGTTTAAATTTAGGTAGTATTACCAAGTGAGTTAAGAATGATTATATATCTTATGAGCCTATTAATATCTATAACCTAATTTTCTGAAATTTTCCCTATAAAAAAACTCATTTTTAAAATTTTTGAGTGGTAGCTTATAGGAAAAAAATTCTAAAATTTTTCCTATAAGGCGGGGTGTAAATCCGCCCCAGCTTGTAATACGTATAAACACCCGGCCATTATTGATTAAGGTTTACACATTGCCGTGCTATAAATATATACACCCGCATGTGGTAGCTTTTTAACTTAATTAACTTGTTTTTTTTTATCCATTCACGGGAGTTAAAACCTCTGAAACTTCGCAAGCGACAGAGTTCGAACCCTGACGGTGAGCATGATATACTCGGATAACAACC
Source organism: Primula vulgaris (assembly GCA_963920805.1). Lineage (NCBI taxonomy): Eukaryota > Viridiplantae > Streptophyta > Magnoliopsida > Ericales > Primulaceae > Primula > Primula vulgaris. The sequence continues at coordinate 23,263,965 of OY987218.1, read as the reverse complement.
ACATGAGTACCGAGTTAATTTACTTGCTTGTCACTATCATTTTATTTGTAACTTGCAATATATTTGGTTCATAGTCCTTTTTATATTTTTGGTTTAGACGTGATTGGAGAGTTTTTTTCTTCTTATCCTAATCAAATAAATATTTACTAACGAGTTTTTTAAGCCTCATCGATTTTCAAACCCCATCGTCCAACTCAAACCCGAACACGTCTGTTAGTCCTATTCCCCCGTTTAATCAATTATAAATATTAGATTTACATGTCCTCAGAATAAGAAAACCAAGATAATATAATACAAAATAAATCGTGTTTTCATATGTCAGGTTCAGTATTTCAAATATGAAATATTATCACTTGAGATCAGGGGTGGTTACGGGAGGGGTGGTTACGGGACGCATTGGGGCGGATTGATCTCAATCATAACCCGTCCCGTAAAATAAATGGCGGGACGGATTGAGACGGATTAGTGAAATTCAAATCCCAACCCAACACAACCCAACCCATTATAATTAAAACCCCAACCCAACCCAACCCAACCCATTATCAAGCGGGACGGATTGGGTGCGGGTTGTTTCTTTAATTTTCATTTTAGTCATTAATTTTTCATTATTTCACATAATTTACCTAAATATTTAAATAAAAAAAAATCTTTCAAATAGAAATATAAACTAAAAGCCAAACAAAATACGTTTAGAATGTTCGGAACAAGTAACAAAGCTAAGTCTTTTGTGATGAAAGACTTATGGTGTATACATAAAACATATAAGATGATAATATTTCATATATCAATCAAATTATTAAGTTTAAGTCACTTCACATATGGTGTATACATAAAACATATAAGATGTTGTTAAGTCTTTCGTGATGAATATTTAATTTGGGCAGAACATGAGTTTGTCAGACGATAAAAGAAAGGGATAAAATGTTTCATATTTATTTAAAAAAAAAATACTGTTTTATATTTTTTAATTAATTGATTTGATCACAACCATTGAAAACCAAAGAATATGAAGAATGAAACTTACCATTTTCAGAGAGAGAGGAGCACAGAACTGGAGAGATGAGTAAGAATGGAAAGTGAAGAGATGAGGAATAATGGAAAGTGAATAGGTTATTTGGAACCGGAGAGTTTATTTTGAACATTGAGAAACGAAGAGTTGGACACTGACAGCTTATTAAAAAAAGATCTTGAGAAAATATATATATATATATATATATATATATATATATATATATACCTTTATGTGAAGAGGGCTTATGAAGCCTTGAAACAATTATTTATAAATAAACCTTCATAGTTTGAAAAATTACAGACACACGTGTACTATTATTTACAAATAAAACAGTTTTAAATTCAAAAAAAAACTGAAAAAAAACTGAAAAAAACTGCTTACACGTTCAAAAAATAACTCCTCTATTATTCTCTCTCTCTTCCTCATCTACGGATTTATATAAAATTACTTTTGATTTCAATTTATTTATTTTTAATGCTATATAAATAAAATAATTGATAACAATATTTTTATCTGTTGCCACCCATCGGGTGGGCTTTGCTGCTAGTATATATATATATGCGGATTGAAACGGGTTGGGATGGATTAACCGCGGTTTGGAAACTCCAACCCTAATCCAACCCACGAATTTTTTTACGAATTGGGACGGGACGGATTAAATTTTTTTTGACACCCAACCCTCTCAATCCGCACGGATTGAATTACGAGACGGATTTACGGATTTACGAATTTTTTACCCACACCTACCTAAGTGAGATCATGTGTGGTAGATATGTCTAAAAAAAAGTGTGGCCAAAAAACGAATATAATGGGGTCTTCAATACAGTTTGAAAATATATGTATTCCTAGCTAGTTGCTGACACGATATTTTATTTAACATACTCCTATATTTTTCTTGTTGAAAGGAAAAAATGAAGTTGACATATATAGCTACTGTTCATTACCAGAAACTTTAATATTTACAAAATAATCTTGAGATTGTCATTTTGAGCGAGCTAAGTTTGCCCATGTTGTATAATTTCCAATTGCAAGTTAATTAATATATGAAAGAAAACCTTGAGAAAATTTATTGTGGTGCTCCTTAATTTCCAAGTCTATCCAAATTATTGATTACTGGTGTAAAATTCATGAATTATTATAGTATGAAAACTTCTACAAAAAAATAAAATACAAACGAAAGACTTGTTAACACATCAATGGCTACTCTCTCTCTTCCCCTTCACAACTACCACAAGGTAACACACACACACACACACACACGCACTTTTTTTCTACCTTTATACTGTGTTTTCCATTTTTAGACTATTTGTTTGTATTTATTCAAATTTAAATTGAATAAGAAGTTGTACTCCCTTTACATATGCTGAATGGACCTTGTTTGTATACTTATACTATATGTTTTGCATTTTTATTTATAATTTTTCAAGGTTGATATTGTTTTGAATTGCGTTACTGTGTGTGACTTGAGCTATATGAAATGAAGAAAATGTGAAAAGGGTTGAATATGAGGCCCTTTTGGTATCAACTTTTGTTTGTAGCGTTTCGCTTAAAAAAAGCTAGTTGTTTGTCTTGACAGTTTTTTTGGGTTATTAAAACCAAGCTTTTGGGGTAGAAAAGCTATAAAAGAAAATAGGAAAAGCAAAAGGCTTTGATTTTCCAGGTTCTAGCCTTTTCGTCGTTTTTTGGGAACTTAAAACAATATTTTTTCGTATGATCAAAACACCCTCGGTGGATCGCTCGCTGTATAGACTTTGATTAATCAAAATAGCGAATTATTATAAGCTTATTCCAACACAATTATACGCAAGCTAACATGTTGCCAAACACTCCCCTGCATATATATTAAAGCCTAGTTTTTGGTCACTGCTTTTTTTAAGCAACTTTTACGAAAAAAAAGCTGATGCCTAATGTGCTCATAATCTGAGGCGTGTGGAGTGCTAATATTACTGACAACTGATATATAGTTATATTGCTTGTGCAACCGATACATAATAATATGCAAGGGAAAGCGAGGTGCTTCTCTTGCGAGGATTATGAGTGGACAGTGTTTCTGAAAAGACTTGTTCAAATTCTACATTATCGAATTAGTAGCAGTAAATATTTGTTTCGACATTAGGGTATTAGTAAAAGAAGAAGAAGGAAATACTTAGGTTTTTTAGTAATGCCTTCATAGCACGCGATCTTAAGATGTGCACAAACCAGTGAATGGATTTACTAGTATGTATATTATGCAGTTCACCCATTATGAACTGTTGAGCTTGAGTAAGGCCTTTTATGTACTTTTCTCTTGAGATCATTTTGTCAAAGTTCTACAAGGAAACCTGTAAAGTTGATGGTAACATAAAATGGAGACATGTGATTACAAAAAAAAAAATAAAAAAAAATAAAAATGGAGACATGTGTGGTATGCGTTGAGTTTATGAGCAAAAGGAAAATTTGGGAAATTGTTAATGTGCAGCTTTAGATCGTACACTTTCCTGATTGGGAAACCTGTAAAGTAGATGGTAACATAAAATGGAGTCATATGATTACAAAAAAATAAAATGGAGACATGTGTGGTATGCGTTGAGTTTATGAGCAAAACGAAAATTAGGGAAATTGTTAATGTGCAGCTTTAGATCGTGCACTTTCCTGATTGAAAATGAAAAGTAAGCTGAGCAGAATATTTTTCTTGCGAAACTTATGAGCAGACTGTTTGGACCAGTGTTGGTCTAAAGTTTTCTCACTGCAAAAGTATGAGGCCAAGCAGATAAGGCTAGGCAGTGAAGTTCTATAGCATACTGATCTCATCGTCAGTAAAAAGTAAAGATATACACAAGTCTGGAAACAAAAAGGAGATTTTCGATTATTGACAATGGCAATATATACGCATATTCAAAATGGATGGTTTTACTTTCTCTGGCTACCTTGGCTGCATTTAATTACAAAACCTTTACAGGTATGAATATAATCAGAAAACTTAGTACCCTTGTGTTTGGGGACTTTTTAGGTTGACCATGTCCATGTCCATGTCAGCGCTATGGTTTCAAATTCACCGCCAGCTACAAATTTCCACAATATTGTGAGAAACAGTAGAAGCCGTGGGTATTATATATTGATGAAAGCTAAGGTTTCTTCAGAAACTGATGTACTTGCTCAAGATTCAGTTGGAGTTGCTGGTATAGGTGATCCTCAAGGTAATTCTTGTGTTTCTACTGTTCACTGCATTAGTTTAATAGATTCTCCTATGAAAAGAAAATTGCAATTCTGATACCAATTATTATTACTTTTTTTTTTGGATTCTCAACATCTTGGAACACAATTCACATTCAAAAGCAAAAAAGCTGACATATTTATAACAGTCCTTAGCATTTTCCAGTATAACTTGTTTGCATTCTTGCGTTGCAATCATTTTAGGAGAAGAAATGACCTTCTTTAGAGGACTATTTCAACGGTTCAACCACGTACTTTGTTTTACTTTCGTAATGTAGACTTTTGGATCTTAAAAAGACTATTTATTTATTGTGATGAGATAAGTTGGGTTAGGCTCTCAACTTCTCATGAAACGGGTTCTTGGGTACTTATCTTAATCATGTTTCTTGGCATACCCCTATGTTCTGTAACTATTGACAATCCCAATCCATACTTAAATAGTAAAAATTAATGTAGAACAGGCTAAACAACAATTGGTTTGCCCATCTTTGGTAGTTCTAACAAAAAAGTTAGTATTTGTAGCTACGAGTGTCTTAATTTACAAGCTTTTCGGATATCAAGAGACTTCCCAAGTGGGTATTATTAGCTAGCCTTATTTTCAAGACTTGCTAGGATTACTCAAAAAAATTATTGTCGACAACTTGGCTACTTTACACTCTTGTCAAAATATGCTTCCCTTTTCCCACACTGACTATATCTTCAACTTCTTAAAGCAATGCCTTTGGACCTTTGTCTGCAAAGTGGTATTTAATTGTACCATTTTGGTTAATAGGAGACTACGGCTAACGTAAAGTTTGCTTAATTGATACAGAATACGGAATAGTGGGCATGCACCATGTTGGGATCCTGTGTAAAAACCTTGAAAGATCACTTGATTTTTACCAGAATGTGCTCGGTATGCCAAATATTCGCCTCTTGTTATGTAAATTGCAGAATTAGACTTGTGAACTTTTCAGTTTTAGTATATCTTTATTCAGGATTATTATTAGCGAACATGACAGACCATTTATATTATGTAAGATGTTCTTTTTGCAGTTCAACATAATTTTTTTGGTAGCTTATTCAAGCATAGACGATATATCTCTTGTACAAACATAGTAATTTCCCTTAATTGAAAAATGTCAAAACTAAAGAAAGATGTAGCTTGTATTTTAGCTCCAAACTATTCAAGCACAAGGTTTTGCTGGGCCAAAAGTAAAAGAAAAGGTTGAGCCATAACCGAGCATCTATTGGCCTATGCTTTCTGCCCCCATTAACATATTCTAATAAAAAAGGAAAAAAATATTATCATATTTTGGATAAAACTACATTGAAATCCTGGGTCAAGCATTTCATTCTCAGTAACTTCACTTTGAATTTCAGGTTTAGAAATAAATGAGGCAAGGCCGGATAATAAGCTTCCGTATAGGGGTGCTTGGCTTTGGGTGGGATCAGAGATGATTCATCTGATGGAGCTACCAAATCCTGACCCTCTATCTGGTCGGCCCGATCATGGTGGCCGAGATCGCCACACCTGTGTTGCTATCAAGGATGTTTCTAAGCTCAAACCAATCCTCGATAAAGCTGGTAGGTACCCTTTTTTTCTTGCAAAATATTATACTATTGGTACTATTTTCCTGTGTCCTTTGAACCAAATTTTTATTTGTGGTAAACTGGATTTGTTTTTGTGTCTGTGCTTCATTTAAAGATTAACTTTTATTTTCCTTTAGTTTCTGATAATTGTCGGAACGTCATTTTCAGGAATCCCCTACACACTTAGCCGTTCTGGGAGACCAGCGATCTTCTTTAGAGATCCAGATGAGAATGCTTTAGAATTCGCACAATTTGACGATTGATACTACATGTAGTGTTTCATGATGCTTTGTCATAGAATAATAATTGGAGTAAAAATCAGAGGATTCAGTGTATCTGGCTTATGCGTATCTGCTTTTCTTGCTTAACTTATTACTCTGTTTATAGGATGATATTGTGTACTTTTCGCTGCATTTTCCTGTCTGTTCCGATTCGTAGGATGATAGTGTAAGTACGAGCTGCACTGCTGCACCAATTTGTACTAAAGTGTAATAAATTTATCAAGGTATTTTGGGAATTGCACCACTTTTAGTTTCGGGTTCATCTAAATTATTGGTACATAAAACTGAAAGACGACCTGCAATCTAACTGCAAAACCAATTGTTTTTTTAACAGAAAGAAATGAGGCTGAGTCCCATACAAAAACAAAATGCTACATAGCTTTCAGTGCATATTCATTTATGGTCTGGTGGCTTATAAAAATGACCTTCAGAACCAAAATGCACAAAGTACCCTAATCGCTTTTATGCTGGTCATTTTGCATTGCAACTGGAATCTACAACAATTCTTAATTATGATGGTATATTTTCATTACTTTGTTCAGTAAGGATACAATAAGGGTGATATGACATAAAAAGTACTCGGCCCAATTGCAAGTGTTAAAACTATAAGCCCATCTACAACCTCATGTAGAGGGCAAAAACTAACTCTCTCATCGTATAAATAATAGTATCACCAAATCACCAAAAGTGAGGTTAAATTCCACCACCCTCTCTACTTTAGTTACACAAATATACTCCGAATAATAGAGATAATTCATACTTACAACCTCACATACACATATATATCATGAATATCATATCAGATATACATAAAAAGGAGAAATACATAGCTTCTAAATAAAAATTCGTGATAGCCCTGCAGTATGTCACGGAAATGGCTCGTGCGAGAGTGTCAACCATTGGATCGGAACAATTCATGGTCCGATAGCTTTTTAATTCAATGATCTTTGATATGTGTGGTATGATCGTTGGTTATATGTGTTTTGATACCTCCTCCGAGGCGTTAAGGTTACTGCTGTGTAGATGATTATGTATAAAGTAACGGGATCGTCTCCTCGGTTAACCAACGATGAGCCGCATCTCGTCTAAACCGTTCGGGCCTCGTATATCAGCTGTTTGACCCTCTCTCTTACCCGATTGGGTCTCGTTTTGGCTAAACCCTTCCTACTAATTATTGGCGCTACGATTTATATTTAAAGATATATAACTTAACCCGCACTAAAGATTACCGACTTTACTTATAATTACCGAGTAAGACTTATGACTCTTATTATGAATATAAAACATATGAATTATATATGGAATTTGGGAATCACCAAGATAGGTGGCCGTAGTATCGTTTGACAGATCATACACGGTCACCGTTAACATCTCGACAGACCATTCTTCCTTAAATAAAAATAATAACCCCCATGAAGCTTTATGCTTCATCGAATGACGCCGTCTGTGGGAAACCATCTAACAAACCAGTTTAGTGGCACTTTAGAGCCCGATTATGTAGTTGGGTTTTCCGAACACACGAACTCAACAAGCAATTTTTTTTACTCATTAAAAACTCTCATAATTGTATTTGTATCATATTCAAAAACACTCTTTACAAGAAATAAACAAACGACCCGAGCTACTATATTCCTTACGTTATTTTTATAAACTTTGATGTGGAGCATTTTTCCTATGATCACCTTTTATTTAAAAAAATAAATTTGGTCTAGGAACCGAACAGTTTCTAAAATCTCACGGGAATCAGCTTGTCCGAACGACTGGACTCATATACTGAACTGTTTAAATACTCATGGGAGTAACAACATTGATTGTAAACATATTACCTGTATTGAGATTCTGAAGATTATTGTCTTATTTTTTGGCCGAACAAAACCGTTTTACATAATTTTCAATAATTGCTAATCCAGTCTTAAAACACTGATTTCAATGAATGAAACGACCGGATCACTAATCTGAACGATAGATCGGGTCGACTTTTTAGATCGGTCTTAGTAAACATGTCTTATATAGTTCGGCCTCCGGCATAACATGTTTCATACAGGGATAGCTCGGATTCAGGCCTAACATATTTTATGCAGGAGCAACAACAAAAATAAATGCCCAAGACCCTAAGAGGCAACACAAAGCATACCTCCTTCAGGATCGCACAAAAAGAAAAAGAAAAGGAAAAAAAATAAAAAAATATCGGTATTGACAAAGAACGACATCGAAGAAGAAGAAAACAAAAAAGAAAAGGAAAAATCAATCAAGAAAGATCGGAGAAACAAAAAAGAAAAAGAAAAAAGCAATACCAAAGTCCTCGAAAATGTAAAGGCACAAAAGTTCTTTCAAAAGAAAAGGCACGTGCCCCCGCTGGTGGGCACAAAAGACGTCCTCCGCTGGCGGGCGCACTTCGGGTAAAATCCCACAAGACCTTTTTATACAAGGCACGAAAGGAAGAAATTTCCCTTCTAAAATGGAAGCATCTCGGGTAAAATCCCACAAGTCCTTTGGTACAAGGCAAGACACTAAACAAAGTAAAGAAAGTAAACCATACAGCGTCGCAAGAAACTAAAACACTAAAGTCCTCTGAAAGAGAGGCACAAAAGTCCTCCGAAGAGAGGCACTAAAGTCCTTCGAAAGAGAGACACAAAAGTGCTACGAGAGATAGGCACTAAAGTCCTCTAAATTAGAGGCATCTCGGGTGAAATCCCGAAAGACAAATATAAAAATAACTTGAGGACAAGGAAAATAAAGAAGCAACACAAAAGTCCTACGAGAGATAGGTACAAAATTCCTACGAGAGATAGGCACAAAAGTCATACGAGAGATAGGCACTAAAGTCCTCCGAAAGAGAGACATAAAAGTGCTACGAGAGATAGGGACTAAAGTCCTCCGAAAGAGAGGCACAAAAGTCCCACGAGAGATAGGCACTAAAGTCCTCCGAAAGAGAGGCACAAAAGTCCTAAAAGAGATAGGCACTAAAGTCCTCTAAATTAGAGGCAACTCTGGTGAAATCCCGAAAGACAAATATAAAAATAACTTGAGTACAAGGAAAGAAGAAACACGAAAGTCCTCCAAAATGGAGGCACAAAAATCCTCAGAAATAGAGGCACAAAAGGGTAAATCCCGAAAAAGAAAAAAAGCAATGGAAGAAGCCAATCAAAAGAGTTCGGCCTCAAAAAGAAAAAAAAAAAAGAAAAAAAAAATATATATATATATATATACCAACCCTTTTAAATTAGAGGCACCTCGGGAAAAATCCCAAAAGACAAAAATAAAAAGCCCTTAAGAGCAAGGCAGAAAGTAACACCTAAACCCCTCTCAATTAAAGACAACTTGGATGTATCCCCGAAGAAAGAACTAAAAAAAAAACCTTGAGAAAAGAAAATTCTAAAGTCCTTCGTATCAGAGGCAACTCGGGTAAATCTCGAAGAGAAAGAAGACAAGTCGTTGAAAATAAGGCAGAGCAAAAATCAACAACTAAATTACTTAGAAGTGAGGCAGCTCAGGTAAATCCCACCCGAACAATATATACAAATTTATGAGAAATTCCTTTAATACAAGGCAGAGGAATACGCAAAAACTAAAGTCCTCATAAGTGAGGCACCTCGGGTAAATCCTGAGCAAGAAAAAAGCAAAAATAAAAAATTCTCCAAAATGAGAGGCAGATCGGATAAATCACGAACAAGCTAAAGGAAACTTACCAGTACTCCAAAATTGTAGGCAATTCGGGTAAATCCCGAACGACATGTGTTAAATTACAAAGCCTTCATATACAAGGCAAAGCAACAAGCAAAAAACTAAAAATCTCATAAACGAGACAAATCGGGAAAATTCTAAATAAAAAGCAAAAACGCAAAAGCAGAAAATAAAATAAAACCTAAGATAAAAGGCATATTAGGCAAATCCCGACAAGATGAAAGGTAGACAAGAAAAAATTCAATAAATACAAAGAGATGCGAAGAAAATACTCAATTGCTCATGTGTAATGAGAAACAAACGAGATTAATAAGTTAGTCCACTATAATCAGTAGAAACTACTGAGAACAATGGACTGTGGGAGTAGAGGGGACACCCCTACCTGCGTACAACAAATTCCTCATGATTTCCGTGTACAAGGGATGTGTTTTCACCAATTATGGTCGCCAACCTGCTCATCGTAGACCATCACCTGAAGATCACAGATCGTGTTGGGCCTTCAGCTAACGGTCTAGGGGGAATAGGGGGAATACCTCACGATGTCCTGACCGAGATAACAAATCCATTCGGATTTCGTTTCAAAAATTGTTCAACAAAAAATACCTCTTTTGAGGCAAATAGAGGAATAGCCCGAGCAATTACAAACGCTAAGAGAAAGAAAAGAAAAAAGAAACCAATAAGGGAAAGTCAGACAGAACCAATCAAACCAATATTGGCAGATGCAAATAAGTCCATTGTCCACAGCAGAGGCTGCTGAGAACAATGGACTGGGGGAGTAGGGGAGCATACCACAGGATCACATAAAAAAATAGGTGATTTAGGATAACTCTCCATCATCAAGTTGAGTGAAATATATATAACAAAATACATAAAAGAAGTCAAAAGACTCATTACCGCACACGAGTAATGAGCAATTAAGAAATAAATTCGGGCCCTGTGATCTCTATGAGACATATTTGCCCGGGAAGAATAGTTCGACCTTAACAAGCCTGTTTCTCAAAACAACAGCTCGACTTAAGCCATAGAGTAAAAATGATAGTCAAGTCAAATAAGATCTGGTTACCACTTTACAGAACCAGATTAGTCACGCTAGTCGAGAAAACTGTCTTTAAGATATCATAATCAACTTGCTCGGAAAACCATAAATCTGTCCTAATTACCGCATAATTTCTCGATAAGCCGCGATAAACTTAATGAATATTTAGACTATTTCAATCGATCAATTTACTCCCATAGAATAAAGATACAAGTAAATTTTTGGACTTTCGAAGAATTCTAGAAGAGGAAGCCGATGTCGAAGGAAAGCCAAGATCGAGCAATACATTCTCCAGTTGGGGAGTCACCGAGCAGAGAGCTCCATAACGCAAATGAACTTGGTTATGAAGCTGGTGAGTACTTGATACGACATAAAAAGTACTTGGCCCATGTAGAGGGCAAGACCCAATCCTCTCATCATATAAATAGTATCACCAAATCACCAAAAAAGACGGCTCAATTCCACCACTCTCTATATATCATGAATATCATATAAAAGATACATAAAAAATGAGAAATACATAGCTTTCAAACAAGAATTCGTAACAGCCCTGCAGTCTGTCACGGAAACGACACGTGCGAGAGTTTCAACCGTTGGATCGGAACAATTCATGGTGAAATAGCTTCTTAATTCAATGATCTTTGATATGTGCGGTCAGATCGTTGGTTATATGTGTTTTGATAACTCTTCCGAGGCGTTAAAGTTACTGCTGTGTAGATGATTATCAATAAAGTTACGGGATCGTCTCCTCGGTTACCCAACGATGAGCCGCATCCCGTCTAAACCGTTCGGGCCTCGTATATCAGCCGTTTGCCCCTCTATCTTACCCGATTGGGTCTCGTTTTGGCTAAACCCTTCCTACTAATTATTGGCGCTATGATTTATATTTAAAGATATATGACTTAACTCGCCCTAAAGGTTACCCGACTTTACTTATAATTACCGAGTAAGACTTACGACTCTTATTATGAACATAAAACAAATGAATTATACATGGAATTTGGGAATCACCAAGATGGGTGGCCGTAGTATCGTTTGACAGATCATACACGGTCACCGCTAACATCTCGACGGACCCTTTCTTCCTTAAATAAAAACAATAACCCCCGTGAAGCTTTATGCTTCATCAAAGGGTGATTTTCCACAGCTCTATGTAACCGGATAAGAAATCAACATAAATATTTGGTTTGTGATGTCCATTCGACTTCTTGTTTATGGTACGGAAGTGTGATTCAGTGAAATGAGTCTTGGTACTGTTTGATCTGCTCGTAACATAAAGTCAGGGCCTCCAAACATAATTAATACACGGTGAACTTTGATCTATTGACAAAGTTGAGAAACGTATTAAAACAGTACTATTGTTCTTTTTTTTCTTTTTTTTTTTCAAACTCATTCTTTCATACTAGTGGAAATATTATTTAGTGTATGTTCACATTTATTCTTGTATCAACCGGTCGTTAACGTCGTTATTGGTCACTCACTGACCAATGTGGTAAGACTGATTTTTCGTTTCAAATTTAGAGTAACGCTGTGTAAGCGTATCAGACTCTTTAGTCTTCATAAGAAGGTGCAAACCGTGTAAACGAAGCACTTTTTTATAATTTGTCAAAAATTATATGAAATGATTTACTTGAATGAGAATTTGTCGATTACATCATCATGTCCTGACTTTTGAGTATCAATGTATTCCGATAATTTTTTTGGGCCAGAAATGCGATAGGAATGATATCAGTTCAAAATTTCAACTTGTTGTGTTGTGAGACAGTGCAGAATCTTTGGGGGAAAAAACAACGAAGGATATTTTTGGTGTATTCTAATCCAGTGCAATGTATTTAGTTAATTTACATATACAAAAAACTTCTGCCAAAGTTTCTAAAACAATACAAACACACTCAAAACTATTCACAAAAAGGGCCAACTTTCACTTTGTCTCACTCCAAGTGAGATACAATCATACAACAGACCAGTCCATTTCTTTTCTTATCTTCCATTAGTTTTATTATCTCAATTTTGTTTGTATGCAGTCATGCGGATTATGTTTCCAAGTTGCTAAAGTTTTTTAGCTAAAGTTGTGTGGCACCGTCCCCCGTTCTGAACGCAATTTTTTTTATATAAGATTGTCCGTCCTTATTTTACTGCTTGAGAATCATGATGTAATGAAACTTAACAATTAAACGGTTCAGATCTGTGCACTTTTCATTTAACGATACCGAGCAAACCGAAAACAACTAACAGTGTCGTAAAGGACGAAGACGGTTTTCGACCATTTCAAAAGGAGGTGGCATATTTCTCATAGAAACCAGCTGGAAATAACTCATTATTTAAATATTGCCAGAATGCTATGTGGCACTTCAATGATTAATAGGATTATTCTAATTATTCCAAACAGATTAATGTTTGGTGCAAGTTACAAGTCTAAAAGCCAAACTTATTTAGAGCACTAGTAAAAAGATCCGTGCAAGGCACGGGGTTGTTATATTATTAATATGTTTAACTATGTTAAATTTAAGTTAAGAACTTAGCAATTTTCATTTAACTTTGTTTAAACATTTATTTTAGTTGTGTATTTTTGTTTGAAAAAATAAACAATAGATTATCGATTAAAATATGTACAAAAATAAATGTCTTACACTTATATGACACTACTCGGTTTTCTCACATTGCCTTGAAGAAAGGTAATTTATAAAAATATCATAATTATCATATATTCAGTATGTACTTAATTTTAGTACATTAATTTAAGTTGTTAAAGTATTACACTACTATTTATTTATTTGACCGTAATGGCCTTTTTATTTTATTTTTAAGAGAGAGCCATTTCAATATGTGATTATACAGATAAAATATTAGAATAATATTGGAAATCGCATTCGTAAAATGTCGCAACATAAAACTTCTTAAAATCAATAAGAAACCGGAATGAAGAGTAGTTTTATAAATTAAAAGTCAGCTTAACGTATCGGGAAAATGCGGAATAGAGTGTACTAAGATGGTAAGTTAACAATTTTGTATGTCGTAATCATGAGAACATTAATTTGTTAATTTCGGACTATTGTTCAAAGAACATGTTAATAAGACATGTCGTGTAGTAGTACGTATGAAATAAAAACAAGACAATGAACGATAAACATCATATTAGTTTAAACTTATTTTACGAAAAATGATACAAGAGTTATTTATTTCTTGAAATAGGTACTTTGTTGTTGGTTTTCTGAACTTTTATCATCTTATAAGTAAGTAAAATTATAAAGACTAAGTGAAACAATGCATTTTAATACAGGGCCCACTTTTGTAATTTATATTAGTTCAACAACTTAGGAGAGATAAGAGAGGAGCCCGCTATATTGCAACATACTTCATCCGTCTCATTTTATAATTATTATACGAAAACATGTGCAAATTTGATCGGATTTGAACATGTAGTTAACGTGATGATTTTTAAAATAAAAATAAAAATTATATCATATCATATAGTTTAACATTTAAACTATATAGAAAAAAATTAAAAATTTTGAGTTGGTAAATTTAGTTAGAAAGTTACACGCTGTTTGTGTGACATATGGAGTATTAAATTTGAGACTACATGTACTAAATAAAATAAAATAAAAAGGAATGTGATGAAGACTATTACTGTAATTACGCTTTTTTAAAACGCTGATATGTGAAATGGACGGCAAGCAGACAAGTCTTGAACCAGTCATGTCAACCCCTATCTTTTTATATAATAGAGATCTATAATTAATAGTCTCCGTCCTTTTTTTTGCTAGTCATAAAATGTTACATAAGCAATAAAGTGTACGTAATTCAACTTACATATTCATGTGTTAATTTAATTTAAGTTACTTTTATATGTTACATTGACCATTTTAGTTTTAACTAAAAAGATTTATTTTTGTATTTTATTGACTTGACACCTCAAAATTTGTAGTATAACTTTACACCTCAACATTTAAGACGTGAATGAAAAGAACAGAGAAATTGAATGTGACATTTATGAACACCCATGTTTTTAATTTCATGTTTTGGTAATATTATCGTTTTTTTCATAAGTATTTATAATTTTTTTTGATTTTTTTTCTTAAATTAACATTTTATTTTATTTATAAAGTGTTTGTTCAAAAAAATATGTAAAATTTGACTTTTTATATATATTTTTTGGTATTTATTGTTTGTTAATTATGACAATTTATAAGGTAGTAATATTAATAAATACTCAAAAAATATATATATAAAAAGTGAATTTTTACAAATTTTTCTGAATAAACACCTTAGAAATAAAATAAAACGTTAATTTAAGAAAAAAAATATTAATTTTTTTACAACTACATATGAAAAAACGATAATATGACATTACAAAAATAACCAAATATATATCCGAGAAAGAAAAATAAAGTTAGAATACAAACATAGAGATACTTTTTGTTTTTTGATACCAACTTTGGTGTTAACATTTCTGCCAACTGTATTAATATTTTTAAAACATGTCACTTGTTAGACCCAACACCTATTAAAAATCTCTAAAAAATATCTAATTGGGATAAAAAAAAACGTCATTTTAACTTATATCTCACACTAGCAAATTAATCAGCTAGTGCATTGCAGATGATCTTAATTTGTATACGTGCGCAACGGACGTTTTGAATTCATTCATTTCTTTTCGTATAGAAGGAAAAAAATTGCTTCTTTAACTAAAAAGGCAACAATTGTACCTTTATTTCAGTTATGGCAACTTTGCCTAATTTCTCCGCAACAACCTGATAATGTTATCAAAGTAAATGCAAAATTATTCATAGCGACAAGTTTTTTTCGATAACGTAGCAAAGATAGTTTGGTATCTAAATTGGACTTACTTTATTTAACACGACCAATAAGTCTCGAACATATAGGCCACGTCATCCTGTCCAGGCATTTTATATTTAATATATGTTAATAGAAATAAGTACAAAAATAATAATTATAAAAATCCTGGAACGTGGCAGATAGCTATTACGCAAATGGTCCACGTTAGCTCAATTAGTTCACCGAAAACAGAGAAAAAATAAAACATGGTCTATTTAGTGGGACCCACTGGACAAAATATCGTATAGGTGTGGAATAAATAAAAGATTGAATTAATTACAATCAATGGTCTATTGTTATCAGAAACATTCTATTTGGTCGTATAATTTCAATTACCATTGAAATGATAACCCAAGTTGTGATAACTTGAGCATGGTTGCTTTTCATTATTATTTCTACAAAAATTTCATAAATCATACAAAGTGATATAAACAAAGGTGCAAGTCCGGTGCTAAATCTTTCGCAATGAGTAGGGTCCGGAGAGGGATCAGACTACTTTGGGGCTAATGTAGACAACATTCCCTTCACATGACAACAACTTTATTGTTATGACCAAATCCACTCACATGATACAAAAATCGATTATTTAGAAAATACGAGAGAAAAACGTAATAAACTTATTATCAATCGATGTTTTTTAATGGGTATATAATTTCAATAATTACTATAAGTATGGTATTGAAAATTATATCAATCACATAATGATGATAACTAGTAATTCTGAAGAAACAATAAATTGCAAAATCAATAGGTTAATTGATTTTTTGAACCTTGTATTGTTGACTTTTTTTGTTTACCACTTTTTATTATCAAATTTTCTATTTTGTACCCTATTTATTTATTATATATATATTTTTTCTCATCTGATTATGGATGGAAAACCAACATATATAATTGGATGGAAAACTAGCATAACAGGAATGTTTTACATTTATAACTAGATAAATTTTTTAGAATGTAATAAAACACGAATCGAGGTTACTATTTGGAAAAAGTAACGACGTAAAATTCTAATCCAAAAACACGTAACAATACAAGGTACAAGATTGCTAAAAACCATACATTCTTTTTAAAATAGGGGAACAAATTATCACCACCTTGAAAATTTATAGAAATATGTGTTTTTTCAAAATATGGGATCAAATTTGTAATTTACCCACACAATATAGAATATTAACACAAATGACCCTAAAAAAAATAAATCAAACTTTCGTTTTCTTTCAAAACATGGACCTCTCTCTTGCTTGACACGTGTATGTGTGCGTATGTATCTCTCTCTCTCTCTCTCTTTCTATATACCAACCTTCTTCTTGGTCTTTTTTTCTCATAAGCAACTAACTCCATTTCATTTTATAAATAAAAAAAAAAAAGCAACTCCATACCAGCTTGCACAACAGATATACAATATATACATATGCAAAAAAGGTTTTGGAATTTGAGTTCTTTTGTAGTTTGAAAGAGACCCTTTTGTTATTTCTTTATTTTCTTTAGTTTAGATTACAAAAAGGTTGGTTCTTGGATCAATATCTTGGGTTGATTTTGTTTTTTGAGGGTTTTATTAAAGAAGAAGAGGGAGAAAAGAGAGCTTATAATCAGGTTTCAACTTTGTGACTTGTGAGTTCTAATTCATAAAGCTATTTCGTTTATTTTATTTTCAATGCTTATAGTTCTAGATTATTATAGGATTAGTATTCAGTGGTGGATTTTTTAGTGTCATTGTTTTGGGAAAGTCTTTTGAGTACGGTGATTTGAACCTTAATATGATGAGATGAGCCCAATTGCAGCGAAAACGAGAGAATGTAAAAGGTTATTGTTTAACTTAACTTGTGACGGGTTGTTTGGCTGCAAAATTTAAGCAGCTAAGACGGTAAATATGAGGCTGAAATTTGATAACCTTGGCTTAATGCTTTTGTTTTTTAGGCTAGGAAAGGAAAAAAAGCTTCATATGTAAGTTGAGCACTCAAATGTAGGGGTGGGCAAAAAAATCCACAAACCCAATCCGTAACCCAACCCGCACGGATTGGGGCGGGTTGGGTTAGGATTGACATCAGTTCGCCCCAATCCGCTCCGTGCCCACCCTTACTCAAATGTATCGCAACTTATGTAGAAATCACAAAAAAAGGTGATGTGAATTAGTGCTTGGTCGCTGTTTTTTTTATCTTTTCAAACAAGTGTTTGGTTATCTATGTTAGATTGTTATCAGAATGTACAGTTTTTGTCTGTTGAGGTTTTAGTTTTACTAAAGTTTTCTCTCATTTTAAGTTATATTGCGTTGGCTAATTAAGGAAACGTGAAACTGTTTGGGAAACAATACACTAAAACTGCTGTTTTTCATTCCAAGGATACATTTTTGGAAACAATAACCAAAGTTACAAACACAAGAGGTTCACTATTACGATACAAAATGAAGGACACATCATCAATTATGGTGCCATTTATGCTTGGGAATTTAATTTACGATGATCTCAAAATGAGCTCATTGGTACCAAATGGGAATGGAAACGAAAATTTTGGATACTATAGTCCTAAGTTCCAATCTAGTGGAACAGAAGTGCTTTTAGAATCAGATATCAAGAAAGATGTTAATGATTTTGTCGAGAAAAAAGGAGATTTTGGCGGGGTAGCAGGGGAAAAACTTATGGATTGTTCTGATATTGGGGAGGGGAATATTGAGGTCGAGAATACAATATCTGTGCCAAAAAAGGTTGAGTTTAGTTATTTACCACTTTGGGGATGTACATCAATTTGTGGAGGAAGGGCGGAAATGGAAGATACTGTTGCTACTTTACCGAATTTCCTAAGAGTTCCTATGCATATGTTTATGGACGGGCATCAGGATCTGAACAGTGTGAACTGTAATTTACCACATGTTTCGGCTAATCTTTTTGGTGTCTACGATGGGCACGGTGGCTCTCAGGTATTAATTTCGCTACATTACCAACCTTTTCTTAAAGTTATTGATTGCGAGCTATATGTAACTTTACTTTTTTCCAGTTTGTCCAACAAATAGTTAGTCCCACAGCGGAAATTTGGAAGGATATGTTCAAGTGATATGTAGGGCTTAGCTAAAGGAAAAATTCAAAGATATTTAAATAATCATGAGTGAGTAGGAAGAGGATAGCAAGTACTTGCTGCGTTTTTTCTAAATTTTCTTGCTGAATTATTCAGGAGTAAGTTCCAAATTGTGTGAAAATTCCCTTTAACAAAAAAGCAATCGCCAAATCTCAGCAATTTAAACAAATCCTACCCCCTCTGACCTCTGGGATTTACAAAATGCTATTTTCTTATTTGGCAGAACCCTGTAGAAAATTAAGTTTTTAGTGGTCTTTTGATAATAGGTTGCCAACTATTGTCGTGATCGTATTCATGTGGCTTTGGCCGAAGAGATAGAAACTGCAAAAAAGATTTGTATCGGGGAAAGTAGGCAGAAAAAATGGGAGAAAACATTCTTGAGTTGTTTTACAAAGGTGGATGCTGAGGTGGCTGGCTTGCACACAGGTAACCCGATTGCTTCAGATGCAGTGGGGTCCACTGCTGTGGTGGCGATTGTTTGTCCTAAAGTAATCGTTGTTGCAAATTGCGGAGATTCAAGGGCAGTTTTATATCGAGGAAAACTAGCTATGCCTTTATCAGAAGACCATAAGGTAATGAGTGCTCTATTTGTACTTATTACGACTATGATTATGATTTCTGTAAAGAAGTTTACTTGTCGATTTAAGATTTAGTCATTTTACAAACAAACAAAGAGGAAAAATAGTAGTCGGTCACGCGTCGTGAAAATTGAAAACTAAGAAAATTGAGAAACATTTGTCTGATACAGTGAAATTTCTACTCAATACCCTCGAATGCTTTACAGTTCTTTTTGTGACCAAAACTATTTTCTCATAGGCTGTTCTGTCTCTGCCTGTTGGTTTGGTTTGGCCCCAGTGAGAGAACTTAAAGCAACTTTTTGAAAGGAAAACAATCTCGTTTATAAAAAAATAAAATAGAGAGGGTAAATATCATTTATTGACTGATATCCTGATTAAAAAATTATTTGGCACTACTTTATGATAATTTTTTGTACTCAAAGCATGTTAAAACAAATTTGTGGTTTACTATGAAGTACTCAAAGCTGCTCGTTCTATGCAGCCAAAGAGGAAAGACGAGCATGAAAGAATAGAAGCTGCAGGTGGCAAGGTCATTGATTGGGATGGTTACCGTGTTTCGGGTGTTCTTGCCATGTCAAGATCAATTGGTACTTATCCAACATACATACGAGCCTTTAGCTGTCACTCAAACATGACTATTTTTAGTTTTCCTAATTTGAGAAGCACAATATTTAACTTCACACCATTGATCACCGATGCTAAAGGGATGTCAATTAGTCGAACGAAAGGAGATGCTTGAGAAATGATTATGAAAAATAAATTATGGGAGTTGCATCGATCTCTATCGTTTTCTTCCTTTATTTCTTATTATCAATTATGTTCTCCACTGAATCATTTACAGATCTACTTTTGATTTGAGAATATTTCCATCTCAAATTGTCTCTTATCTTCTTCTTTTTTTGGGTTTAGGTGACAGATATTTGGAACCCTATGTTATTTCGGATCCTGAAATTACCATCCTTTCAAGAACCAAGGAAGATGAGTGTCTTATCTTAGCATCTGATGGCCTATGGGATGTTGTGAAAAACCATGAAGCTTGTGAAGCTGCAAGGAAACGGATTCTTCTTTGGCACAAGAAAAATGGAAATACTGTTCTCGAAAGAGGAGAGGGAGTTGATCCGGCGGCTCAAGACGCGGCTGATTATCTCTCTAAGCTTGCTTTGCATAGGGGAAGTAGAGATAATATCTCAGTGATCGTTATCGATTTGAAAGCTCAAAGGAAGTTTAAGAAGAAACTTTGATTTTTACTCATTCATAACTGTTCTATATTATTATCACTATTCTTTTTTCTTTCTAATTTTGGTTTTTACATAAACTAAGGTGGGTTAGCCAGTCCTCAAATGTGGAATTTATTAGGCTAACCATGACAATTGTAGAACAATATTGTTGTATATACTGTATAATGGAGACATATATTAGTCATTCTTCTATTCTCCTCGGTTTAGCTTATATTTCATTTTGCTTCAGGGTCAGTTCTGTGTTGATTCATTCTACCTTTTGATTTCCATTAATATATTGCATAAGCGAATCAATAGATTTTGCTAGGTCTGGGTCATGGTCGGGATTCCATCCGTAAACGTTCAACCCGTATCCCGACCCGATTACTTTTGTAAATGAAAAAAAATCTCGACCCCGATCCGAAAAAAGTTGGGACCCGAATTTTCGGGATCCCGTAGGATCGGGATAGGTTTATCCCGAATCTCCCGATATATTTTTTTATTTTATGATGTCATTTTTTATTAACAATTTTCATTTGAGAAGTCTAAACATGTTATTAAAACGAAACATAATCTTAGTTTAAAAATAACATTTCTAATAAATGAAAAAAGAAATTAACATGTAATAGAAAAAATAGTATGAAACTACAAATAATGAAGTAAATAAAAAAATTGATACGTTTTTTTATCAGATTCTTTTGGTATTTAATTTTATTCACACAAAAAACAATTATCATAATAAATGAGATACATTATCATTATAATTTTTATAATCGAAAAATAATAATCATTCATCTTTCTTGAAAATAACAATATAATTTTTTAATTTAAGTATATTTTTTATTTTAATAGTTTTATATATTCAAAAGTACAAATTTATATTATACTTATATAATTATAACTAATATATATAAATAAAAGATTGTAACTCATATGATAGAGTGCTTACATTGTATGTTAGAAGTACAATGTTCGATTCTCATCATTTGCATTTGATATAAATTCATTTATATTTTTATATAAAATATAAATTAATTAAAAAATCGGATCGGGTCGGGACAACCGACGAAATTAAAATTGTCACACGATCACGATCCCGAAGTTTGTCGGGTCGGTACGAAATCCGACATTTTCGGGTCGGGACTATTATCGGGTCAAGAAATTTCGGGTCGGGTGCGGATCGGGATTTCGAGATTCTTTCCCGGCCCTAAATTTTTCTATAAAAATGTTTAAATCAAATGTAATTAATAACAAGTGACGTCAGATATTAAGAAATCACATCCATTTATCAAAATAATGTACTCAAAATTAAATAAAAATCATCAATTGTTATAAATAAGAAGTGTTAATTGGACCAAAAATTCTACAAAAATGTGCCTCGCATGGCATATGACAGGAGCCCAAAAAATGAGGCAACAAAACAATTTGTAAAGCAAAACCCAGGTTTCCCGTACCAGCATAAAATAAGTAAGAAATAGACTTAGAACTAGTAAGTATTTCTTTATCAAGGGAAAATAATAACGCGATCATCAAAGATTCAACAACTACAACAGATATCAGCTTCCACCAAATCAGGATTTCCTTGGAGGCAACAACTTCTCACTGTTTGGCCATCAGACGGACGTATTTGCCCTCAATCATGAATTTCGAGCTCGAGTTGATCTGCATAAAAATAAATTACATTATACATTATGAAAAATACAATTCAAATTTAGTCTATTGTAAATCGTTAGTACAGAGATTGTGTTACCTTTTGCTCAAGTAAATTAGTGATCCGACTCTCATCCTCTGTGGAACAGGACTTTCTCAGAGCCTCTGTAACAAGTTTTTTCAGTTTCCTCATTTTAAGAACACCTTCTGGATTCTGTCACAAGTAATTTGGATGGTTAAATAAAAAATGAAAACAAGATAACAAATAGCTACTGTTCATTGTGCAACTCATTACAAGCTCAAGCTCGATTGTCAATATCATCTAAGCCACTTTGTTCCAGTTACTTACTAAAGATACGCAATAATTAACAATTTGCTTTGACTAATGCTACACACTCGGATATGCTATTCATATTATTTACAGAGATAGGTTTATAAATATTTACTGGATATTGAGTAGAATGACGATCATGCATTTCAAGGTAGGACTTTCGAGTTTCGAAAAGGTTTCGTATTTTTCTGCTATATAAAACCCTGACTATTACAGTGTTGATTTTTGATAAGTAGCAGTTATTTAGTCCTCTTGAGGACTCCTCCTCATGAACATGAATAACATATTTATTATTGTTTATTATCATCGACTAAGGACCTGGTATGTGTGTGGTTAAGAGGCCATATAGAGGAGTCCTCTAAATGGTTTTCTTACACTAATGTAGGAAAACCATTTAGTAGTTGAAGTGTCCATTATAACTTATTTAAGTATTTTTAAAAGGAAGTCACAGTTTTAATACCCACATAACTCACAATTTACACAACAAAACAGTGAACACGTTCCTCACATCACGCATTTCTACTTTAAATTGCTATCTGTATTGTTCTCAAGAATGACCTTTGACATTTTATCCTATGAAACAAAAACAAAGTAAACTAGCAAGTGAGATGCTTGAAAACAGAATCGAATACGTAAGACATACTGATTGAAGGGATGATTTGATCAATTTTTTCCACTTTATTTTCTTTATGGCATCATCTTTCTGAGCAGAAGGCTCTACCACCACCACGCCGTCTTCTTCACTAGCACTGCATTTTGCTTTCTTCACCTTCTTTTTACCATTCCCACCTTTTTCTATCTGAATTACTTCTCCATTGCCTGATTCGCCCTTGCTATCATTTTCAGATACTACAAGTTTCCTCTTTTTGTCCGATGGTGGATTTCCATTTACCACCTCAGAGGTCTTATTTACACAAGCAACCTCACAAGGGATTTGTACTTCCTTGCCCTCAATTTTTGCATTGGTAGGCAATTCATCACTTTCATTATTTTCTTTTAGTATATCGGTATTTTGAGAAGATTCATTTTCCTCTTTGAGTGGTTGATTTTTCGAATGAAATGCCCGGGCTTTTGCTCTATGTTTCTTTCCGTCGGCATGGAGCAGCAGAGCTTGTTTACTGGTAGCCTTAGTATTACATAGACTGCATGTACCAATAAAAATTATCATAAAAATGTAATCGACTTAACAGAAAGGAAGAGAAACTGAACATCATCCAATTCCAAAACAGCCACATTAAACCATATCCAGCCAAACTGGTATACATAAGATCCGGCATCGGAATGACGTGGAACGGAGCGCAATTCAAATGAATTGACAGGGTGGTTAGAAATTCTGTACTATGTTTCAAATGTTCCAACCATACACTTCAACATAATTCTATATGTCAATTCTGTGGAAGCATATAATTTAGAAAATAAAACTGCCATAATTTAATAAATTGACCCAATGATAAGTGAAAAAACACCAACTTGATTAAAGGGGTGAATTTTGACGCTCAACAGCGGTACTAGGTAAATCTAGGTACTTCATTTCATTTCATGGAAACAAATACATCAACGTTACCACAAACCTTTATCCAATCTATGTACCATAACAAACTGCTTTCCATCTTACATGTACTAACACCAGAAAACTTTTCAGGCACTAAGAAGCACATGACTGAAAGATCGGAATTTAGTCAGAATTGTCGATATTACCATGCTTTTACTCGGCACCACATGATACTAGTATCACGTATCGGGCTTTTTACTGTTCAGTGAGACAGTGACTGAATTGGACGATTTTATGTACTGAAGAATCATATTTTTGTACGTGATATACTAATTTAAAGTAAATAGATCAATGAGCTGCCTCTATTAAGGAGAAATCTAACTTATTATTAACCACATTTGGACACTTAACATTTTGGTAATTATGACACATGTACTGATGTACACTAACCTAATGGTAAAGTATCACTCTCTTACAATAACATATATGCTAAATTTAACGGGAGTGTACTGATTGAGCACTACAAGTTCGGTTAGTGTACTAAATAACAAAGATTGTAGGTTTGGGTACAAAATCGAAAGGCATGATGAGTTGGTATAAGTATAACAACTGTAAAAAATAAATAACGGGTTTGATGAAGGTGGAACCAAACAGTTCATATTACTAAAACGTATCTGGAAAAAATCACAGCATATACATGCAAAACATAGTTTTAAATACAAGGACAAATAAGCAACATGTAGAAAGAGCGAACAACGAACCTGCAAAACCATGGAGGGCGGTCAGATAAGCCAACGTTGATATCTACTTCGGGTTTCTGTTTAGCTTCAGTTTTGGGTGTTGTGTTGGTGCCATCAGGAGTTTTAGCTGCGCCTTTAGGTCCATATTTTTCCTGAATGACAAGAGGACTAATTTATCGATACTGTCGCATAAGCCCACGAATGAAGCTCACATGAAAAACAAATCTGAACCAAATAAATTCGGCTCTTTTCAATTATACTACTTTTTTCTTGAAAGCCTTATTGATAATACTTAGATTGCTAGTATACATTTCATCATGCTAAACTAAATGAACAATCACCTTAATCCTTCTAATTCACTAACTAAAAAGTCGGCAAATAACATATATTTCCACAGCATTAATTGGCACCTGGATCACAATGAATTTTAATGCAATGTTATTTACAGGAACAATGCATTGGTTTGTTATCTTGCAAAGTATGCTTCTGAAAACGGGACGAAGCAAATTAGTTGGGTCGATTCAGGGATCTATTGTAATAGTAAGTTGAGGCACCAATTAGACATTATTATAAAAAATACACAATCTAGCAGCACTGACTAGCTCTACTAGGAAGAGTAAGGGCTTTTCTAGGTGCACATTGTAAGCCTATAGCTGGTTTCATTGAGGACGAAACGAAAGCAACTTTTATTCATAATGAGTATTGAGTAATAGTTTTTTATGGCAGAAAGCCAACAAAACTACGCTTTCATATTGGAAAACCAAACGCGGTACTAAACATAAACAAAGGGCTTGATTCGGCTTGCAACTTCTAACAAGAAAAAGGGTGCTCTTTTAGGGTTGACAAAAAATCTGGTTCATCCAGCTTAAAGCTTCTATCTTTTTCAACCTAAAACCCATAAAACTCAGCAAAGCTGCAACCATACAGGGCCAAATAAAGGAGCTCAAACCTACAACAGATTATACCTTGGTGAGACAATTTGGTGCAGTAAAAGACTATAAACCAGAAAATCTAAGCTTTTAAGCTGGCCAACCAAGAAAAAAACAGCTAAAATTTCTGAATTAAGAAAAAAGTGGATTCATCCAGGTTAAATTTTTTATTTTTATGAGGATAAAAACCAGAAAATCTCGTCTTTTAAGCTGGTCAACCAGAAACATTTGCTTTGGAAGCAGGAAAACTGAAATCAAAAGCTGCACAACAAGCCTTGGTGAAATAGTTTGGAGAAGTAAAAGACTGCAAATCTCAGCTTTAAAGTCGGTCAATCAAATAGAGCCTAGGAAAACTAATATTAAAAGCTGCACCACACAGGACAATTTATATACATAAATATAAATGCAGGAACTTAAACCTGCAATGAAAAACAAGCCTTGGGGAGACAATTTGGAGCAGTAAAAGACTAAAAACCAGAAAACATACCAAGAAAAAACCCAAAAGGAAACTGATTTTCAGGGTTGAGAAAAAGGAAAGTTTATCCAGCTTAAAGCTTCTATCTTTCTCAGCCTAAATCCCATAAAATCTCAGCTGTTAATCTAGTCAACCAAACACAACATAACTTCTAAGCAGGCAACTACTCCCTCTGTCCCTCCTAACTAGCTACGAAACTACGTGCAACTTTGACCTTCGAAAATCTTGTATCTAAATGGAAATTTCCAAAATCTAGTGACATAGTTTAGCCATCAAACTATATGATGAAATCTTACAAAAAAACATTTCGGCAATTTATATACAATACTTTTGTAAGTCAAAGTTACACAGTTTCATAATTATCAATCATTTAGGGACCGAGATTATATCAATAGCTGCAACCAAACAAATCCAAAATAATAAAAACGTAGCATAAAGTTGCAAGAAAACAAACAAGCCAAGGTGAACCATATCAAGTTTTTAAGCGGCAACTACTTCCTACGTCTAGCTACGAAACTACTTACAACGTTGACCTTCAAAATCTCGAATCTAAATGGAAAATTTCAAAATTTAGTGACATAGTTTAGCAATTAACCTATATGATGAAATCTTATAAAAAGAAAAAACATTTCGGCAATTAAGATACAAGACTTTTGCAAGTCAAAGTTACACATAGTTTCACAATGATTAATCATTTAGGAACGTAGATTACATCAATAGCTGCAACCAAACAAATCCAAACAAAAAACAAAAGACGGAGCGTAAAGTTGCAAGAAAACAAGCCTAAGTGAACCAAATAAACTTAAAGTAGAAAAAATACTAATAAGAGTGACATAGTTTAGTAATTAAACTATATGATGAAATCTTGAAAAAAATACATTTCGGCAACTAGATACGAAACTTTTGCAAGTCAAAATTACACGTAATTTCATAATTATCAATCATTTAAGGACACAAATTATATAAATAGCTGCAACCAAACAAATCCCAAGAA
This sequence comes from Primula vulgaris, assembly GCA_963920805.1. Classification (NCBI taxonomy): domain Eukaryota; kingdom Viridiplantae; phylum Streptophyta; class Magnoliopsida; order Ericales; family Primulaceae; genus Primula; species Primula vulgaris. The sequence continues at coordinate 23,236,871 of OY987218.1, read as the reverse complement.
AAAAAAACCCGAAACGTAAAAATTGCAAGAAAACAAACAAGCATAAATGAACCAAATTAATTTATAGAAAAAACACTAATAAAAGTAGTAAGGTACCGTCTCAGAGATACATTGAGTGTGCGACTGAACACTTTGCTGATTAAATACTTGGTTGCAATCGATACACGACCACTGCACCCAAAAAAAAAACCCAGAAATTAGAATATTATTTGTAGTAATAATAAATAAAAATAATAAAAACAGAAATAACAATAATAAATGAAAAACGGACGGTGGAGGCGGAGCATCTGTGGAAGTGGTTTGGTAGCTTTGGTTTCTTTAGATTCTCCCCACAATCCTCACATTGAAACCACACCATTATTATATATATATATATATATATATATATATATGTTTGTGTATATATATATATATATATATATGTTTGTGTATATATAGTGAGAGAATGGGTTTTAGTTAGGGATTTACTGAGGAGGATTTGGAATAAATGAAAAGGGTTGTGGGCTTAATAGCAAATGGGCTCTTTTTCATTCATTTATTTATTTATTTTTATTTTATTTTCATTGTAATATATTTTTCATTTATTTCCTTGCTAGTAGTTTTATATACCCTATACCGCACCGCCAATCGGACCGTGCTGTGAGTGTTTTTTTTTTCCGGACGCAAGTTTTTTGCATCAATCAAAATATCTAACGATCGAAGTCTGTTGTTGTTGATTGATGTTACGAATGACGTCGAAGATCGTTTTGGCCAAACAGACATGCTTGAATGGTACTGTTTTATATAGTAGAGATTGTCCGATTAATGTTACAAATTTTAATTACTTTATGCCCAAGGCTCTACTTGTACTATTAATCTATTAACGAATTGGAAGCTAAAAAAAAGATTTACTACACAAGAGAAACTAAATTATTTGAACTACAAAATTCTTAGTTTTTTATTTTGAAAGAATTTTTTATTTTTTCCATGTCAAGTTTTCTTGCCTTTTCCTGATAATCATTTGAATACACTTTAGCTAGATCGAGCTTGTTAATTAGACAATGTAGATTGAATGTCCCTAGTTCTTTTTAAAGTCGCCGTGATTTTTTAATTCCGCTAGTTGAGGCGATGGATTAGCTATTTTTATAATCTTTCCCTGGTTGTTGTTCGGTGGCATGCGATAATAGAAAAATCATAAGATCTTTATATATTGTAGGGATAATTGTACTGTTAGAGCATCCACAATCGTTTTGTTAAGTTTTTCTTGTTAAATGTTGACATCAATTAAAAGTTTTTTAATTAAATGACATATGTATATATAGATTAATTTTAAGTCTTATATTAGTGTTCATAACAAAGTTATCTATGTGTTTTGTATTATTATTTTTTAGCATTTATATTGGTGGTCTTTGATATTCAGATTCTTAAGCAGGAAAAGCGGAAAAAAAGTGGGTCAAAATCTGTTTATGCCTATAAAGAGGTAATAAACGGTTAATTTGGGTACAATTCTTTTAAACTTTTAATTTCTCGATATATTGGGAACTTGACTATAAAATATTATAAGATTGGCTCATACTTTTCGTTTCTTTTTTAAATTATTTTTTAAGGTGCTTTTTTAATATAGTTTATATAAAATAAAAGTATACATTCGATATACCTTTGTTAATATATTTTATAAAAAACAAAATGTCACATCCTGAATATATATCACCGTTTTCTAGTAATGAAAGAATAAATGCCCCTGATATCTTGTATGGAAGTTCAATAGTTGGATTCGTTGTGTAATTTAAAGAATAACATGTAAGCTTGAAATTTTAATTTGAGAAGAGAAGTTACACCACTGACCACACCACCAAATGGGACGGTGCTGTTACGAATATTAATTACTTTCTGTACAAGGCTTTCACTACAAAATAATTTTTGATTTAGTCAGAATAAAAAACTGTCACAAGTCTGTCGCTAATTTAAAAAGTTGTCACAAATCTGTCGCAAATTGACTAAACTGTCACAAAACCGTCAGAAAAACCGTCGCTAATAAGCTCGTAACAAAAAATACCGTCACTAATCCCGTCGCTATTTGGGTATTTTTTTGTAGTGTTACTTGTATAGTTTTGTACTATTAATCCAATAACGAACTGGAAACTAAAAGATTTACTTCCAAATATTATTGAAGTACATAAATACGCGCTTATATGAGTTTCCCCATCCTAATGTAATAAGGAATAGGAAGCTTACAAGATCCTCAAAACCTGATATATAGCCTCTCTTAATATTTCCTATATATACATCGTCCAAAACTTTGTTTTCTTTTCACATAATTGATATCTTCCTTCTATATAATTGGCTTTTAGTACTAAAAAACACACCTTTTTCATCAATATGATGAAACGTGAAAGAATTGAGGATTTGGCAACATACAACACCAAGAGGTGCAAGACTACATTATGCACTCATCGAGTCTTTCTTACGGGAATTTGTCTGCGGTGTGGGCTAAAGGCAGACGAAGAAAGTGCCCTTTTTTCTTCATACGCTTCTTCTGCTCCATTAGACTACGTGGTTAAAGGTATGCGACTTTCAAAAGATACCATTGCACAAGTTAAATTCAACAACACGACGAATATACTTGCACAAAGAAAGCTCTTTTTAGTCCTCGATCTGGACCAAACGTTAATCCATACAATCAAGCTACCTAAGCATGATCCTGATGTGGGGCGGGCATTTCTTCAGCAATCTGAGAATTCTTTAAAAGGAGAATTATTTCACTTAAGTTTGAAGAAAAAGTTCACGAAATTGAGGCCATATGCGCGCAACTTCCTTGAAGAAGCAAATAAAATATTCAATATGTATATATATACGAGGGGTAAGCGACATTATGCTAATGCAATTGCGAGTTTGCTAGATCCGGAGGGTATTTATTTCGGTTCTCGTGTGATTGCAAGAGAAGATTGTACTCGGGCATATCAGAAAGGGCTTGATGTGGTGATGGCGCAAGAGAGTGCAGTGCTTATACTCGATGATGAAAAGATGGTGTGGCCAGACCATCAGGAGAATTTGATACACATCGAAAAATACTACTTTTCCCCCAAATTTGGTGAGAACGATGAGTGTGATGGAACATTGGCGTCTGCTCTTGAACTCCTAAAGAAGACGCATACCAAATTCTTTTTGGAATATGATCGTGCAAAAACTTTGAACACTGATGTAAGGGAAGTGTTGAAAGTGGTTCGGGATGGATGTGAGCAGTAGGGTGGTTTTTCATGATTCTCTGTGTGTGTAATAACAGTAATTGCAGTTGATAATAGCATAGGATGATGTTGCTTATTCATGGGAAGAACCTTAGTTTAGTTCTTGGTTTCGTGATGTAATATTTCATTGACTGCAGAGAACATTTATGTCTTTATGTAATTATTTATAAATTATATCACACATTGTTGCGCTTTTTTCTACGGAATAAACCCGGTAATGTATTTTAGGCTAACTATATGGGTAGACATTGATGGCGTGAATTTGCATAAGGTTGTTAAGAATCTAAACTGAGATGAGCATTAATATATTAGTTTCAGCGGATCTAAATTGCATATGGAACGTAACTTTCGGGTTCTTTCATGTATCATGGACCTGAATTTCTATGTATGCCAATTGGTTCTTAATAAAACACCGTAGATCTTGCTTTTAGTATAGAATAATTGTATAATCTTACTTGATTCATGGATATATAACTCTTAGTTGTGCATTGCCATTTTAAACAACAGATTAATGAAAGTGTCTTCCCTTGAGCTTGCTAACGTTCTTGACTCTGTGCATATACTTGTTCGGCTCCTTCGCACTATGTAATCGAAAACATTAAATGCTCTAATTTGGAAAAGTGGATACGTGTGTATAAAATTTACATAAAAGGTCAATAAAAGTGTATACGAGTGCATAAAATATGCTTAAAATGTCAATAAAATTACATACGAGTGAATAAAAGTGGATACAGATGCATAAAATGTGTATAAAAGTTCATACGGGTGCATAAAAAGGTTCATACGTGTCAATAATAATGCATAAAAAGTGTAAAAAAAGTGCATACGTGTGCAAAAAAAAGTGCATACGAGTCAATAAGTACACAAAACGTGCATACGAGTGCATAAAAAGTACATACGGGTGCATAAAATAAAAAAAAACTCAAAAATTTGAAAGAAAAAAAAAAGTATAATCACAAAAGTGCATAAAGTTAACTAAATTACATAATAAATTGCATAAAATTCACTAAATTGAATAATAAAGTACACTAAATTGCATAATATAGTGTATAAAGGTCAATAAAGTGCATAAATGTCAGTAAAGTGCATAAAATTGCATAAAAACGCATAAAAGTGCATACGAGTCGAAAAAAGTGCATAAAAGATGCATAAAAAGCGCATAAAAGCGCATAAAAGTGCATAAACTGCATAAAAAGTCATACGTGCCGATAAAAGTGCACAAAAGGTGCATAAAAAAGTGCATAATGATCGATAAAAGGTGCATAAAAATTGTATAAAATGTGTATAAAAAGTGAAATGCATAAAAGTGCATATGAAATCAATTAAATTGCATAAAAATGCATACAGAATAATAAAAAGGGCATAAAAGCTGGATAAAAAATGCATAAAAAATGTACATGAAAAGTGTATAAAAATGCATAAAAATGCATGCAGAATCAATCAAATTGCATAAAAATGCATATGTATCAATAAAAAGTGCATAAAAGATGCATAAAAAAATGCATAAGACTGTATAAAAAGTACATACGGGTCGTAGATGTGCATAATAGTGTATAAAAGTGCATAAAAAAACATAAAAAATACATATATGTCAATAAAAAGTGCATACATCTAGATAAAAGTGAATAAAGTGTATAAGAGCATAAAATATGCATAAGAGTGCATATAAAGTGCATAAAAAGTACAGGAAATTGCATAAAATGTGCATAAAAGTGGATACGAGTCAATAAAAAATGCATAAAATGTGCATAAATGTAGATAAGGGACAATAAAAAGTGCATAAAAGTGGAGGGGATACGGGTCAATAAAAATATGCATAAATGTGGATACATGTCAATAAAAGTTGCATAAGCGTGTATACATGAAAAATGCATAAAAATGGATACGAATCAATAAAAAGCGTATAAAAGCAGATGAGTCAATAAAAAATGCATATAAGGTGCATAAAAGTACAGATGGTCACCCAAGTGTAAAAAAAAATTCAAGATCCGAGTGGATTCGAACCACCAACATTTTAAATCGTCGGATTCAAATGCTCTTACCATTTTGAGCTTACGAATCTATCACTAAGCAAACTATAAACACATTAAATTCAAACGAATCTAAAAGAACACAGCTATCAAACATTTCATCGAACACCTTGCCTGCACAATTTTACATACCCATAAATAAACACACAGTTGGATTAATTCAACCAAACAAATTAACTTTTTCACACCAATCGTATTATTAATAAAAAAACTTTCAACCGCATCAGCAAATTGCTACAAATCAACATATACAATAAAATTTTACTTTTTCAACAAAAGGTACAAATCAGGTTTAAATTCTAAAAAAAAAAATTAGAACTCCACCAAAACTGCTCAAGCTTTCATAACCATTCAGCTAAACCAAAAGATGAGGTCGATTTGATCGACTTTTCCTTGAGGTCAACACAAACTGGGCACAATTGGCTCTATTTTCGTCCTTCTCGTGGGTCCATTCCTACGAAGGGTCTATTTTTGTGTCACGGGATGGAGAGAGGGAGAGATAGGCGAGAGAGAAATAGATTAGTTTGGAGAAAGAGATAGTAGTTCGCAAAGATATGAGATTAGTTCCGGTAGGTGGGATGAAGAGTTCTAAAAATTAGAATTGTAAGGGGTATTTATATTATCATAAAGTGTGACCAATTTGTGAAATTGAACTTATATATATGACTATTTGGGAATTATGTTCAAAAAATGTGACTTATAAACTATTTTTCCTTTTAACTATTTGTCATAAAATTGAATATACATGTGGTAACAGGTCATGAGACTAATGCGTACAAGTGGGAGAGACTAAGTTAGAACCCCGGGCATTTGCCCCTGGAGATATAGTCCAACTTTAAACAAAAAAGCTGAATATAAAAAGCTGCAACCAAACAAGGCCTCAAACTACACAATTATATATTTTAATAGAACACGCATTCTTTTACACAATACAAGAGTAATCTAATCACTCCCACTCGAGTTTGGTGTGTTCATTCATCATAAACGGAACTTGATATATTGATATGAGATAGCAGTAGTAAAGTAACGTTCAATTGGATGTAGCGTGTAGAATCTTATCACATTGTCTATGTGTGATTATTCTGGAACCAATTTATGTAACTTAAATGACATTCCAGTGATTTGGTAATTATATTTGATAGCATGCATTTGAAAATTGCAAAATGAAGTCTTGGTACTGGAATAATCCATGTGCATTAATTTTTTACTCCAATATACGACTCAAACGACAAAGTATGATACTTGTAAATATAGCATTGATATTTCCATTTGAGAAATCTTATTTTTAAGATGAATCAATAAATATTTATTGTCAACAAGAATCAAAATATCAAATAATAATTGCAAATTCATCGTTGCTTTACGATAGAATTACTGAAAATCCCCCACTTAGAAATGTTAATTGATTCATAGTAAATATAGCATTGATACTTTTGCCATTTGAGAAATATTATTTGTAAGATGAATCAATAAATATTTTTTTGCCAACTAGAATCAAAGTATCAAATAATAATTGCAAATTCATCGTTGTTTTAAGTATATAATTACTGGAAATCTCCCACTTAGAAATGTTAATTAATTCATAGTAAATTCATACACATGCTTCCTTGTCTGTACATGGATGGAGTTTTATAGATTTAGTATATCAAACTATGTGCTTTAAATGATTTGGGTACCTATCTTTCAAAATTTTCAATTTAGGTAACACACTATAATAACTTTTCAATTTAGGTACCACCGTCTAAATAAATCACGAAATCATGTCACGTGACATTTGACAAACATTAATTTGAGAGACTAATTTGACAATTTTGTACAAAAATATGTCATTCTATAAAACCATTTTTCCCAATTTCACACATAACAAAAATTTGGATTATATGTTTTTTTTATGTGTGAAATTGGGAGAATTTTTTTTCTAATATGACATATTTTTGTGCAAAATTGTCAAATTAGCCTCTCAAACTAATGTTTGTCAAATGTTACGTGACATGATTCCGTGATTTATTTAGACGGCGGTACCTAAATTGAAAAGTTATTATATTGTGGTACCCAAATTGGAAAATTTGAAATGTGTGTATCCAAATCGTTACCAGTACTATAGTTTGATGTAGTAAATGTATTTTTTTCCCGGGACCAAAAGAATTGCTGGTTATTAAAATTTTCAGCCCTTGCTCTATAATTTGAAACTAGATTAACCTCCCAAGTTTCAATAAACCTAAGTTTAAACCTCTAATAAACTATCATAGCAATTAATTTACCCCTTTGTATATACTTTCAGTACCATAGTTGAGAGACTGCTACTATAAATCTTAAATAAAGTACTATAGAATAAAGATGAATGTTTTTTCTGTTGTGGGTTACTAGTTACTACGTAGATTACCATAAGAATAAAGTATAAGAACAAAGATGCATAAATGGCAGTTGGTATTTTAGACCAATAATGAGTTTTTACTTGATCAGAAGAAAATGATGATTAGATTCTCGAGTTAAAGAGAATACTGTAAGTGGATTTGTTGCGTTTTATACAAGAGACTTGTCATTTGGTCGGTACAAGATCCCGTGTAATGAGAAAATTAACATCAACTCATCAGTTAATAAAACAAAGGTGGCAGTTGCCGTTAGCACGTGAGCTGCAACAAATCAGTGAGAAAAATTGCATATAAAACTCTTAAAATAGATTTCCGAACATGACGAGAAGCAACTTATACAAAAACCCTAACGGTTACATGAAAGGCTTCTTTCGCAACCCAGTATATTGTATCATCCTTGTACATACAATCTAGAGTACCATAACACATAGTTTTCGCACTTTCTAGTTTGATGTGGAAAATAAAATAGAATGAGGTCTACATGTAAAACTTCCCAAAAATTCATGATGAAAAGAATAGTAACCCAGATACAAAGGATAAAACGGATTTTACAACCATACTCCCTACAAACATCCATGACATTTACTGATTTACCAAATGTTGCAGCGAGGTCTATAGACTTCTTGTATGTAAAAGAGCTATCATACATTTTGTATTCCTCAATCTTACCTTGCCAAAGAGACAAAAAAACTTTCTTGAACTTTATTTCCAAATCCCCCCAAAATGGCCACCACCAGCAATCAAAACAACAACACTCAAGAAGTGGTTGTGGAAGTGAGACCCAATGTCATGGCCTTACTTTGGCAGCGAGGCAAACGTATACGAGATAGCCATTTTCTGAAGCCTTCTTTCCCTACTAAACGCCGGTCCTAAAACTCAGTGCCGTTTCTAGTATTTTGGAGATCCAAAACCAATAAAATATGGGCCATAAATACTAACATTAGTTTAACCATTAAAATATATAAAAAAAACACTCGAATTGATAATTTATTATTTTTCCCACCATGTTTTAAGTAAACAATTCGGCACAATCACACCCGATAAAGAATAAATCACTGAATCAATCGTATACACAACATTTGAGATTAAATATACCCAATTAAAATATTAATTTAAAACCCCCAAATTTAGTTGTCTAAATCATCATAAAAAATATCATGAGTCATAGGCCCATATGAATAAACCAGATTCATTTTTGGTGTACGGCATTGTTTAGGCCAGCCTATCCTATTTTTTTGGGGTAATTCAATCAAAATTAATTTCATCCAATATTCAATAAAAATTATGGAAATATTAATATATAGGATTGCCTACATACAGTCCTCGGTAACATGGGTAGTTAAAAAAAGTTATTAATGCGATTATGGTACGTTATTTTATATTTTATAGTAACACTATCGTCAACCCGATAAATGGGTGTCACCCACTAAAAACCCAACACTTATTAATGAACTTAAAATTAATTAAAACTAAAATATTATATTGGTTTACACACCATAAATTATAGTGCACCATATGAAAAAAAAAATCAAATTTATCAACCGTACCGAAAAAGTATCAGATGAATTTCAAATACGTTACGTAAAAAATAAAAATCAAATTTATCAATCGTACCGAAAAAATATCGGATATGTAATCGTGTCAATATTTTTTTATTTACCTTTTTTTCATAAGTTTTGTTGACCATTAGATTGGATTGTTTTTAATTCAATAACCCATAAAAAACTAGGATAGACTACCCTAAAAAAATTAGTGCAGCAAAAATGGACCCAAATAAACCTTCAATTAGAATTCTAGAGAAGATTAATTTTGTTTAACCTATTTTGATTTCATCAAATCAAAATTAATTTACAAGTAGTGATTTAAATACTTTATTTACCTGAAGGAGAAGAAAATCAAGGAAGTTTGTTACGATTTGTGAGAGACAGAGACTGTAATGTGTTTATTTTATTTTATTTGGGAATAGAAGTGCCAACAAAAAAAAAGAGGATTGTTAAGTTTCTTTATTCGAGTCATTATAATATCCATCACTAAATATTTCGTCCATCAAGTGTTTTAAAAATCCTGATACTTCAAAAGAAAAATCTGATCACTAACCATTTCGCTTATATAAACTCTACGATGAGAATCTTGTGATTTATTAAGTTCATAGAGAACCTATAGAGGAAACTAAGAGTGGGTAAGGCTGAGTGAGTGAACTTATATTTGAGAGGAAAAAGGCAAAGCGTGTGAAATCATTTCAGGGTAAAAGCCAATTGAGTGAAACACGAGTAACGAGTGCATATTTTTGAGTGTAAACACGTAAGGGAGTGTGTGAGTTCCATTGTTTTATTCTAATATATTTTTTGTAGCAAAATATCTTTGAATGGGGGCAAAAGGGGCTGATATGAAGTTACAAATGGAGGCGATGATGGGAGAAAAATGAAGGATGTTTGCGGCTGAATTCGATCAAATAAATCAACGAATTGATGAAGTGCAAAATGTGTAGCGATGGAATGAACCTAACAAAAATGGAAGTCAAAGAGAGCGACGTAGGAGAGAAGCAGAAAATGAAGATGTAGAAGGGAAAGGTTACGAGGAAGGGGAAGATGATCGAGAATCGGATGCTACTTTACCTAGGAATGAATATCGACATAGAGATAGGAGGGGTAGACATGGCGATAGGGTCGACAACAACATGGGTAGTATTAAGATGAAAATCCCAGCGTTTCAAGAAAAAAATGATCCGGAGTTATATTCGGAGTGGGAGAACAAAATGGAGATGGTGTTCGATTGTCATAACTACTCAAACTTAAAGGAAGTAAAGTTAGCAGCCGTTGAGTTCATCGATTATGTTATTGTTTGGTGGGATCAGTTGGTTACTAGTAGGAGGAGAAATAGGGAGAGGCCGATTGAAACTTGGGAGGAGATGAAAGTCATTATGAGGAGGTGATTCGTTCCTATTTATCACTATAGGAACTTGTATCGGCGTTTGCAAGGCATCACCCAAGGGTACAAGAGTGTTGATGATTATCATAAAGAGATGGAGATAGCAATGATTCGGGCTGATGTAGAGGAAGATAGGGAGGCTACTATGGCGAAGTTTCATAATGGGCTAAATAGAGAAATCGCTAACGTTGTGGAGTTGCAACACTATGTCAAGCTAAACGATATGGTGCATATGGCTATCAAAGTGGAACGACAATTGAAGACGAAAAGTTCCACACGAATGGGGCAAAAATCTGGTTCGACTTCGTGGAACCAAAACTGGAGCAAAAATGAGGAAAAATCTTATTCGAAACCTAAGGTTGAAATATCAAAGGAAAACAAGGAGAAAGGCACGTCGAGTCAAGGTAAATCTTACCCTCAAGCTTCTAGAAATAGAGATGTTCAATGCTTTATATGCTTAGGTCGAGGTCATATTGCTAGTCAATGTCCAAACAAAAGGGTTATGATTTTAAAAGATGATGGTGAAATAGAATCCGAATGTGAATCGGAACAAGAATCTAATGAAGATAATAATGAGAAAGAATATTCGGTAGATGGAGGGATATTAGTTGCTAGGAAAACTTTAAGTGTTCAGATTAGGGAAGATGATGAGGAGATGCAACGCGAAAACATATTTCATACTCGATGTCATGTGAATGACAAAGTTTGTAGTATGATTATCAATGGTGGGAGTTGTGTTAACGTGGCTAGTATTATCACTGTAAAGTATCGCCACCCTATACATCGATTAGATGATATGCTTGATGAATTTCATGGTTCTTCTTTATTTAGTAAAGTTGATCTGAAAACTGGATAACATCAATTTAGGATGAAAGAAGGTGATGAATGGAAAACAACATTTAAAACTAAATATGGTTTATATGAGTGGTTAGTTATGCCATTTGGATTGACTAACGCACCTATTACTTTCATGAGATTAATGAACCACGTCTTAAGAACATTTATAGGCAGATTTGTGATGGTGTACTTTGATGATATTCTAATTTATACCAAAAACTTAGATGATCATGTTGAGCATTTAAAACTTGTTTTAGATGTTTTAAGGAAAGAAAAGTTGTTTGCTAATATGAATAAGTGTTCCTTTTATACCGATAAACTTGAATTTCTTAGTTATATTGTTTGTGTTAAAGGGATCGAAGTAGACGAAGAAAAGATAAAGGCATTTAGAGATTGGCCTATTCCTAAAAGTGTTTTTGAAGTTAGAAGTTTCCATGGTTTGACAAGATTTTATAGAAGATTTGTTAAAGATTTTAGTAGCTTAGCCGCACCTCTAACTAAAGTTATTAAAAAGAATGTTGGTTTTAAATGGGGTGATGAAGAAGACAAGACATTAAACTTAATTAAGGATAAACTGATTAATGCGCCTTTGCTTACACTATCCGACTTTACTAAAACTAGTGTGATGCTTCAGAAATAGGTATTGGAGCTGTTCTACCACAAGGAGGACGTCCCGTTGCTTATTTTAGCGAAAAACTAAGTGGGGCAGTCCTAAACTATGCAACATACGACAAGGAGTTATATGCATTAGTAAGGGCATTGGAGAATTGGAAACACTATCTTTGGCCTAAGAAGTTTGTGATTCACATTGATCATGAATCGTTGAAGCATTTAAGGGGTCAACACAAACTGAACAAGAGACATGCCAAGTGGGTAGACTTCATCGAAATATTTCCTTTTGTGATCAAGTACAAGAAAGGTAATGAAAATGTTATGGCCGATGCGCTCTCGAGAAGATATACATTACTTTCAACTTTAGATGCAAAATTACTTGGTTTTGAATACATTAAGGGTTTATATGTCAATGATTATGATTTTCAAAATGTATTCGTTGCATGTGAGAAAATTGCGTTTGGAAAGTTATATAGGCATGATGGGTTTTTGTTTAGAGAAAATAAATTATGTGTGCCTATTTGTTCTTTGAGAGAATTGCTTGTCAAGAAGGCCCATGTGGAAGGATTAATGGGGAATTTTGTTGTAACTAAAACTCTTAATATTTTACAAGAATATTTCTTTTGGCCTCATTTAAAACGGGATGTTGAGCGTATTTGCGAGAGATGTATTACTTGTAAACAAGTTAAATCTAAAGTTAAGCCTCATGGTTTATATACTCCTTTGCCTATACCTAGTGAACCTTAGATTGACATTTCTATGGATTTTGTGCTAGGTTTACCAAGATCTAAAAGAGGCATGAATTCGGTTTTTGTTGTGGTTGATAGGTTTTCAAGAATAGCTCATTTCATTCCTTGTAATAAAACAAATGATGCCACACGAATTGCTGATTTGTTCTTTAAAAAAGTTGTAAGATTGCATGGCATGTCTCGAACTATTGTTTCTGATAGAGATGCTAAGCTCTTAAGCTACTTTTGGAAAACTTTGTGGTATAAGTTAGGAACTAAACTCTTATTTTCTACTATTTGTCACCCTCAAACTGATGGTCAAACTGAAGTAGTTAATCGAAGTTTATCAACTTTGTTGCATGCTATAATTCAAAAGAATCTAAGAATATGGGAAGAATGTTTACCACATGTTGAATTTGCTTATAATCGAAATATACATTCTGCTACTAAGTTTTCACCTTTTGAAATTGTTTATGGTTTTAATCCTTTAACTCCATTGGATTTAATTCCATTACCCATGGATGAGCATGGAATTTAGATGGAAAAAAGAAGGCTGGGTTTGTGAAACAAATTCATGAAAAGATGATGCAAAACATCGAAAAGAGACCTGAACAATATGCTACCCATGCAAATAAGGGTCGTAAGAAAATTGTGTTCGAACTTGGTGACTGGGTTTTGGTGCACATGCGAAAGGAAAGATTTCCCGCTCAAATGAAATCATAATTATTGCCTAGGGGAGATGGTCCTTTTCAAGTGGTTGAAAGGATCAATGACAATGCTTATAAGTCGGATCTTCCAGGTGAGTATAATGTTAGCGCAAGTTTCAATATTTCTGACTTATCTCCTTTTGATGCAGATGACGATTTGAGGACAAATCCTTTTCAAGGGGGGGAAGATGATGTGATCATGGTTCCTACACCTGGACAGTCAATACAAGTTCCTATTGGGCCAATAACAAGATCAAGTGTCAAGAGGTTCAATGAAGCACTTAACGGGCTAATGTAAGACATATGAACTGATTATGGAAAATCAAAGCTCGAGACGAGTCCAAACGAAGCCCAACACTTGGTGAATCTGATTGGAGCCATTCAAGACACTAATTTGAAAGATAATTTCGTGGTTATTAATGCTTGATCATGAAGTGCGTGAATATTGAAGATATTAATGTATTGTATTAACTTTTATGTTGCTGAATTTTAGTATTTGAATAAGTTAGAAGGTCATAGGTCAATTCTACATTGAACCTATGTTTATTTATGTTTTCTAAAGACTTTTCATATGCTTGGAGTTTTTTTCCAAGTATAAATAAGAACCATTTCCAGGCTTGTAAACTCAGATTTGATTAATATAATTGAGAGTTTTCTTTTTCGTTCTTCATTGAACTTTTCGAACTTATCAAGATCTTAACTTGTGCCGTTCACCCCCGACTTATCATTCGGTAGTCCATAACCGTTTGTGGCATCTTCACATACCAAGGTTCCCACCTCTATATAGCTAACGGGTCGCGGTTACATACCAAATATTCATACCAAGGTTCCCACCTCTTTATAGGTGACGGGTCGCGGTCTTTAGTTTGGATTTTAAAAAACCTGATTAGATATATCCACCCTGGTCGAGCTCGTATTATCTACCTTGTTTAGTTTCTAGGATCGTCCATTCATAACATGATCAACCAAAATGGTCAACAAACCTCAGCCTGATTTCTTAAGATCTCAAATTGCGATAAATACAAGTGATACCGCAGAGGCCAAAGTGACTTTTCGCCCTTTGGATAGTTTCACAGCAATAGGGTAAATGTTACTTCTTACAGACGTATAAGTTATAGAGGAAAACATAACTGAAAAATCACATAAAGGGAAGAACTATATGCACACTCGCTAATTTTCTTTGTCCATACAAATACACAATGGTTAAACAAACTACAGTGTTATACCTTTTTCACTTTTTTCTTTTACTCATACTAATTTTATGATCCTCCAAGCCTCGCCCGATTTTCATTATTTCTTCATCAAGTATAAACTTTTAACAACCTCTTCAAGTACCTAGATTCATGGTATCTTCATGAGGAACTGACGAACTGTTGTTTTCCCTAAGGGACCAAAACTTGGATAAGCCGAGTTCGTAATCTTGGTTATGACTTATAAGGGCCTCTGTAAGTGGAACTAAAAAATGTCGTCGCAACATAGAAGTATTTTGGCAGATAAGTAAGTGAAGCATTCTTTCCATTTTGTCGCGAGAGCTTTTAACTTTTTTGATCGAAATATAAACTTACATGATCAAGAGATGATTTTTTAGGTTCTAGAGTAGAGATATATATTCTAATATTATGTAACTTTTGGCTTATATATGCTGATATATTACATGGTTTGTGCCATTATATATAGGAATAATGCAGCCAATAAGCTGTTAACTTTTATGTAACTTTTGGCTTTTATATATGGAATATGAATGGAATAGGATAAGCTGTTAACTGTCTCATTGGTTACTTTTTTGAATCCCAAATATCTTTCTGATAGTTATATACAACCTTACCTTAGCAATTGGTAATTAAGAAAAAGGAATTGGATGGGTATAATTGTTTTGATGATTCTCTTTCAGCATACTTTATGATATAGTTTGAACTTTTGTCACGTTTTTTTCCTGTAATTGTTTTTTTAAAGTATGTCTTTCAGCTCAGTCGATTTTTTGCGTATCCAATATCATCAACCTGCCATTATATATATCCATGTTTGTCGACACTGCTAACATTGATTATATGGGGCTTATTTGTTGCATTTTATTGCTTGTCGTGTTCATGTAATTCATCTGGAAGGCTAATATTGATTACAACGAGTATGCCAATTCATTGAGAACATTGTATTCATGAACCAATACGTTTTTTTTTATAAACAGCGATGACCAGGGAATTAAAATTTTCACTAGTTATCTACCTCATCTTAAAAAACGTGTTTTTTTAATTTATTATGTTCGTATAATCGTTATATAAACTATCATTTAATCAATTAAATAATAGTTTATATCAATTAATAGAATCACAATAAATAATTAACTAGCAAAACAGATTTTATTAAAAGATTAAAAGGAAACAAAATTATGAAAATATAACGATTATACGAACATAAAAAAGTTACAAAATTAACTACCGCCTACGGTTTCTCAAGTTTCTACAAATTTGATAACAAATTTCATTTCAATTAAATTGCATATAGTCATCATCACTTAAAAACTCTACAATCTACATCATCACTTAAAATTTCAATAAAACTAACAATTTCGCTTATGCGTCCATTACACATTAACTTGTCATATTCTCTACCAGTAAAATTTACATTGTCTTTACGGATAAAGTTGTGCAAAGGCATAAACGTTCCAATCATATCGATTTTTCGAATATCGTAATAACGTGTTAGAAATTTAGGGTATGATAATCCTGGATAACTTCGAAGAATCGTGTTCGTACACTTTCCGAACAAAGTATTTCGACCCTATTATTGCCTGAGTTCACGAAATCTTTGTGGGGATAATTCTTGAAGAACAATCTGTTTCTGGCAAGGAGAATAGATTAGGAAATGTAGAGAGAATTTTCTTATCTGTTTATCTCTTTGAAATCGAGGCCAAATGACTTCTTATATAGGAGATCAATAACTGAAACTGAAAGCAAGCAACTGTTCGGAAAGGAAGCAACTGTTCGGAAATGAAGCAAGCAAGCAACTGTTCAGAAAGGAAGCAAGCAACTGTTCGGAAATGAAGCAAGCAACTGTTCGGAAAGGAAGCAAGCAACTGTTCGGAAAGGAAGCAACAGTTCGGAAATGAAGCAAGCAACTTTTCGCTCTCGCCCCTTGGACCCCAGCCAGGGGCTCTCGCCCCTTGGACCCCGCCAGGGGCTCTGCCCCTAGGACCCCGCCAGGGGCTCTGCCCCTTGGAACCCCGTTTCAATTATTCATATTCAATTATACGTTGGCTCGACGAGCGTGCACTCCGCACTTCCCTAACTCGTTTCCGAGTTTAACGCATTATTGCATCGCCCTATAATAAATCACATTACTACTAAAATACATTGATGATACTAAAATCACCAACATAACGCATATCTCTCAAGATTCGCAATCGCATTTCCCATACCCTAAACGTTCTTTCAATAACACTTCTCAATAACGTAGTCTAAAATTTTAAAAAAACCAAAAAGCGTCAGTATAGTTAAATATTTAATCCAGATAAAATCTATGCGACAATTTTATTAAACTTATATGAATTTGTAGATTCCATGATAATAATACGAAAAAAATACCGGTTTCTTATATTTCATGAGATAAATTGCTAAAATTTGAGTAACTAAACAAATAAATTATTTATATATTATATATTATGGTTTAGGAACTTGATTTCATAATGTTGTAATGCATATTTTTCCTATTCTATTACAAAATTGGTATTGTAAAATCTTTCTTAAAGTTCTATTAAAGTATATTATTCAGATTATTAGAGTTATGAAAAAGTTTTATTTAAGATTTTACGATGTTTCACTAAACCTTTCGAAACATTTCGAAAAAGTTTCCCTCAAATTTTGAAAGAGTATCGTTTCCCTTTCCGTTTTCGAAACGAGTTTCCGAAAAAACGTAATTTCTAACTAAATAGAGTTTCCCGGTAACTATAAATCAGTATCTACTAGATAATCTTTTTCTATAAAAATTATAAAATAAAACTCCTTAAATGCGTTATTAATATAAAAAAAATCTTGCAAAACAAATATTTTTAATAATTAATAAGTATAATAAGTAAGATTTGAAAGCATTTTAAAGTGGTTAGGTTATGGGTGGTTATGTATAATAGAATAGCTACAGTGGACCAAAAGTATTTTACTTGAGTAAGTACCATGAAGTTTGATTTTTGTAAGTAAGATAAAAAGGATTTTACTTTTCATAAAAGTAAGATTATTGAATGACAACCAAACAACATGCTACTTAACATAAGTATAAGCAATATTAAGTAAAAAGTAACGGTACAAGGCCAATAGAGTAATGACAAATTCATTCATATTTTGGTATAGAAGTGCTGAATTATCTCATTTCGGGTTTTTAGTTAATTTAAAGATTTGTTGTCTTTTCCTTATCTTGTCTTTCTATTTATGTAGTCAACAGTGAGCCAGACCAAATTAAATGCAATTAATAAACTAGATTACTTAACTCTTTACATTTTTTTTTTCATCCAGGTCCTTCTTAAAAGATTTATTCTCTAAAAAAAATAAAAAAGTTCATTTTATGCTTCTTGAAATGCTATTATAGATTTCTGAATCTCTGTTGATGTAATTTTCATGAGTTAGACCAACTAATAACGGACGAACGGGTGGATAATTAAGAATTCTTGCGCATTATGTCGTATGTGAGAAAATCATCGTTCCATTTGACACGAAAGCAACCTATATATTCATAAATTGTAAAAAGACGTTACATTTTAATGAAAGGAAATATTATAAATAACCTTCCATAGGGTAATATTACTAACGGCAAGTGTATTTCGGTTAGAGAAGCTCAACGGCCTTTTCATTTAACGTCATACCTCGCGCGTAATTAGCAAATTCAAAAATTTACAATGACACACATTAGTCGAATTTTAAGAAGGGCATCCTTGATTTATAATAACCTGTAACCAGTACATTTACACTTACCAACTATAAATCCAATTACAAAGAAAGATGACAAACTATAATCTTCAGATACCAGCTCTAATCTGATACAAACAAAACCAAATGTACCAAAAGAAAACAAAATTTTAATATAAGAACTAATAAAACAAATCTCATATGAAGATAGTGTCTCTTCTCCCGTGTCTATAAATTGACAATACAAGTGTATTGAAAACTTGACATTCATTTCAACCCCATCGCACATACATGCTTACATATATACTTACACATACACACACATATATATATATATATATACTTGCATATCTACTCCGCACATACGTACTCACATATATATTTACATATACACACAACAATGGAAGGCATGATCATGGAGGAGAGAGAGGAAGTCATGCTTGTTCGACGCCCTGCCCATTTCCTCACCCCAACTTTCTCTTCCTCCACCGCTTCTTTCGACCTCCCTCCCACCGCCTTCCACTCAAACCATAACAACCTTCCTGGTCTATACCCATCCCATGTCTCATTTCCAGGGTGGAAAAACCCCATGCCAAGGTAGAGCGAGTGGGTAGACCAGATGAAACGTTTCCACCATTCCACTTGGCACAGAGCCGGCATCTATGAGCCCATCATGGCCTCCAAATGTCACATCGAACAAGATGTGAATCTTGTTATGGTGTTAGGCGAGAGGTGGAGTAAGACGACAAACACGTTTGTGTTCCCATGGGGAGAGGCTACAGTCACTCTAGAAGATATCATGATTCTCGGGGGGTATTCAGTTATTGGCCAATCCGTCTTATCACCGGTGGAAAACCAAGACAATGAAGAATTCCATGAGATCAATCAAAATTTGAATTCGGTGAGTACGACCTACGGATCTAAATTCACGTATGCATTAACAAAGGTCGTCTTTTATTCTTGTGTGTTCAAGTTTAATATATTGAGATTTGCTAAATATATATACATTTTATATTCAAAAAATTACAGTAAATTAAGTTAATGTCTTATTGGTAAATATCCAGAGATTAAGGTAAATTAGAGCAAGGAGTCAATTGCCACATTCTGATTTGGTACGAGAAATAAAGAAAAATGACTTTTTGGTAGATTACAAAAAAAAACAATGAAATTATTTACTTGGCATATGTGTAGATAATTTTAAATTTGAAACTGTAAGTAATTAAGACGCTTCTGTCACCAAGCACCATAAACCATCTTGTTGGTCGCGGGTTAAATCCCATGCATGCCCCTCAGTAATTGGGGCACGACCCATTCAGATGCACTTTCGAGTTTTTTTGATATATAAACCGGTGTTTTTGGACGATAAGCTTAGGTAGAATAAAAATCATCGAAAAATTTGTTCCGTAAAAAGAAATAATAAAGAAACCATTTTATATATAAATTTGCAATGTGCAATATATTCTTTTACTGTATATTATCATTTAATTGTTTTTGCCTCAATTTTATACCATGATCCCCCCCCAAAAAACTTATGTGAATTTAGTCACCTTAGTTTAATAATCCTCACAGAGAATTAATAGTAAATTATCCAAATTGACAACGCCTTAATAACTTCTATATTTTGGGAAAACGTTGATCCACAAAACTAACAATATCAGTTCTTGTTTGATTGTTTCATGATTCGATTTTAATATCAAAATTTATATTTAACTCACATGTCATGGAACTAATATTTCTAACAAAAACTTCAAACACCGTTAATTTTTGCCCTTTAATTCATTTAATTTTTTTGTTGGCGTTTATTAAATATAATATATATATATATATATATATATATATATATATATATATATATATATATATATATATATATATGTATACATATGTAGGGGAGAATCTATCATACTATTAATATAAGCAAATCCAAGATTTTTTATTATGTCAAATTTTATCACTTTTTTAAAAAAAATACTCATACTCCTTTTTATTAATTACAATAATATCATACTCTTATAAAAAATATAAAAACTTAAAAAGTAAAAATTAATAATACTCTTTATTTCTGTTTAACAACTAAATATTATTTTAAATCTTATCAACTTATATTCTATCTTTTTTTTTATTCTCCACATATTTGTATCATAACTATACTAATTTTTTATATTTTTACTGTACTACGCGTCGCACACGCAACGGGTGGGGCACGATTATTAGTACATACATAAAAAAAACACATTATGCTTACACATTAATCATAACCCTCCATGTAATTTATTTTCAATTGTCAAGATTAACTCACTTAACTAAAACAATAAAACACTTTCTCTTTCTTTTATTTGTCTTAATCCCCTCTGCCTCAATCTCACGTAACAAGCCCTTGATTATACATACATTTTTTCATAACTTTCAACATGGACATAGCATGCATAATAGTTGTGTGACTTAAATTATTAAGCAGTAAATTAAGCTTTGAGTTGTTTATGAACCCATCTGGTGAACTGAATTGTAATCTTTAAACATTTGTTTTGCATATCGTAAACTACCTTGTCATGTGGGTTTTTCTAGTTTTAGTCTTGTTCTGGTATTCTTCCTTCTTTCTTTTTCTGTAGTTTTTATTTTTTTTTAAACTATTCAGTAGCTTATCTGGAAATGTAGTCATCACCCTACCAAATGAACAAATTTTTAGACGTGAGATTGGACAGAGGGAATTAAGACAAATAAAAAGAGAGAGTTTTATTGTTTTAGTTAACTGAGTTAATCTTGATCATTGAAAATAAGTTAGATGGAGGGGCTATGATTAATGTGTAAACATATTATGTTTTTTTATTTATATATGCACTTTGAAACCTGACTTAACGTATCTTTAGAGCAACACTTTTACTTGGCATCTTGAAAATTATTAAGACCTTACAGTTTTGTTTTGTTTTACTTTATAAATGATGACATGTATTAAATATATGATCGAATAGTACATTCTTAAAATTTGGGATGAAAATGAAATTCTAAATTTGGTAAGAGTCTGACCGAGTCTATCTTACTCATTAGCATTATTGATTAAATTTGCCATCAGATTCAATGTATTTATCACTGAATCAGTACATAATTATTAACCTTGAACATTTATTCATATTTAATGGTAGTTTGGACCATATGATTGTCATTAAATTAAATAAATTACCCAATTTTTGTCCGATAAATTTATGTCTCTTTCTTTTGCTGCCTAAAAATTTTAATTTAAAGATTTGTTTTCTTCCTTATTTCACTATAGGCTCTCAAATTTTGCTTTCTTTTAACATAGGCTCAGAAGTTGCACGATATTTACATGTAACCTCTTCATTTATCCCTAGTTTTAGTACATTGTTTAATAGATACTAATTAAACAAAAAATAGTAAGGATATAAAATTCTAAATGTCAAAACAAAAGAGAAAAACTTGAATAATCAATAGTTTTAGTACATTGTGTATCAGACTCGTTCCGTTGTCAATAAGTTCAAAGATATCGCTCCTTTCGGTGCATAACTTACCTCGAGGCACCAAAACTGAGAGAGGAATTATTCTTTTCGGAAGGCCCAATGTGTCTCTAGAGTGTCACATATCTTAAAACTTTGCAAAGGGGAACTAAAATACCCCGGTGAAATACCATAATGATTTCAGACCACCATTAAGTATCATTTATATGTTACATTGTTGTAGAATTATGAAAAGGATATTGGGGTACAATGTTAATTAAAAAAACATGTTACAAACAAGAAAATTTAAGTTGATAATTAAGGAATAATTTTAACGCAATGCTTACGAAATTCTACTATTTAACGGTGTTAAATATCTTCTCGATTCACTAATCATTCACTCAAACCTTCCTCATTCAAAAAATGGCCAGAAACAGACCCGAGAACACCGTTATAGACCCGTTCTGCGCATATGGCATCGCATCTTAGCCTGACAAGACCAGGCTTTTTCCTAAATCCTTCTGATACAAAAAGCGTCCCTCTCCATGATTTACCTTCTTATGCATTCACGTATACCATGGACAACACCGTAGCTATTTCCCTGAACGTAAATTTCAAGGGGTGGCAGACAACCTACCGGCCTTGGGACAAGTGGGTCCTACATATGGAACCACGTTTTAGAGACTATTGGAAAGATCTTGGTATTTATGATGCTATCATGAATTCCACTCTCCGTATCATCCCCGATCAGGACATCGTCCTGGCCTTGGCCAATAAATGGTTTCCGGATTCAAGCACCTTTGTTTTCAAGTGGGGCAAAGTTTCTGTTACACTTGAGGACATATGTGTCCTCGGAGGATACCTGGGAAGTCCATTTTTCGTGCTCCTGATCCTAGAACACAAGAAATGATCGAGTGGGATCACAAATTGACAGACGCAAAGAGGGACATCAGGCCAGATATGGTTAAAAAAGTCCCTCTAAATAAATGGATCAATTATTTTAGAGGGGGTGCCAATGTAGATCTAGAGCACGTAGGCTTCCTCGTGTTCTGGTTATCGAAGTATGTCTTCCCCAAGGGGTCAAATGTAGTTGGAAAACATGTTCATTACATAGCTATGTGGCACCATATGGGAGTTCGGATAGCGCTGGGCCCTGCTGTCCTCGCCTCAATTTATCGCGATTTAACAACTCTAAAAGGTAAAAATTCTGCATTAATCTATTCGAATATTATGGAAATGGCAGAGAAGACGGAGATATGGGAACCAATGCAGTTGGTGCAGATCTGGGCCTGGGAAAGGTTTGCAGCTCTAAAGCCGCAGTCTAACCCTATCATACGCGGTCAACATATCATGGCTCGTTGGGATGGATTTAGGCGGATTTTCATGGCGGCCTTATCTTAGTACCCGTGAACATCATAATTTTATTAGGAACTTACGGGAACGACTGTAGAGCCCAGTTTTAAAAGCACAAAACTGGGGCCGCCAAAATTACCGGGGCCCATTTTTTTTCTTATATATATGAAATTACTAATATACCACTAAGAAATTATAGCATTATATTTTATTACTAATATACAACTGTTCACAAAAAAAATCCAAGTTTTATTAAAAAAAAAAACACATTACAATCTCTGTCTCTCACAAAGCGTAACAAAGGTCTTTTATTTTTTTAAGGTAGCCTACCTTATTTTTTTATGGGTCATTGGATAAAAACAATCCAATCTAATGGTCAACAAAAACTATGAAAAAAGGTAAGTAAAAAAAGAGTGACACGATTACATATCCGATACTTTTTGGGTACGATTGATAAATTTGATTTTAATTTTTTACGTAACGTATTTGAAATGCATCCGATACTTTTTCGGTATGGTTGATAAATTTGATTTTGATTTTTTACGTAACGTATTTGAAATGCATCCGATACTTTTTTTGGTATGGTTGACAAATTTGATTTTTTTTCTTTATACGGTGCACTATAATTTAGGATGTGCTAACCAATAAAATATTTTAGTTTTAATTAATTTTAAATTAATTTTAGACTAGTAGTTATTTTGGTTTTCTTAATATGCGTTAGGTTTTATTGGGTGACACTCATTTACCGGGTTTACGGTAGTGTTACTATAAAATATAAAATAACGTACCGTAATCACATTGAGAACTTTTTTTTAACTACCCGTATTACCGAGGAGTGTATGTAGACAAATTATACACAGTAATATTTCCATAATTTTTATTGAATATTGGATGTGATTGATTTTGATTGAATGACCCCAAAAAAAATAGGATGGTCTAACCTAAAAAATATACGACAACAAAAATAGATCCGGTTTATTCATATGGGACTATGACTCATGAGATTTTGTATGATGATTTAAACAACTAATGGGTTTTAAATTAATGTTTTAATTGGATATATTTATTCTCAATTTTGTGTATATGATTGATTCGGTAATTTATTATTTATCATGTGCAGTTGTGCCGGATTATTTATTTGAAATATGGTGGGAAAAATAATAAATTATCAGTTCGAGTGTTTTTTTTTTATATATTTTAATGGTTAAAGTAATGTTACTATTTATGACCCATTTATTTTATCGGACTTGGGTCTTCAAAATGCTGAAAGACCGTACTCGGAACTTATATACAGATTGGGAACAATTAATTGACAAACGTGTCCTTGTAGGAAGGCAATCTCTTATTGATGATGTGGAGAGTTTTTTAAAGTTTGTGAGGCCAAGCGAGCTTGTTGGCAAAGATGGTATCGTGAAATATCTTCCCCACCGTGTAGCGAGGCAATTTGGGTTGGATCAGGATCTGCCTGGTCGAGTTGCTCGTTATAATCTGAAAAACGAATCAGCGTGGGAAAATTATTGCAGACCAATCGAGGACGTGCAGGTGTACATTCCGTCTAACCAGGTTTGTTAAAACCGATGTAACTGACCGATACTTGTAGTGTTGGAATTGGTCCAAGTTTGCTGTGGAGTTGGGATGCGGCAACGAAGAGGGAGATTCTTTTTTCATTACTCTAATTGCTCACAGATATAAGAGACGTGTGATTGGATACGTGGCTGCCAAATATATATATATATATATATATATATATATATATATATATATATATAGGGGGAGGATCTATACACACATAAAAAAACACACTATGATTACATTTTAATCATAACCATTCATTTAGGGTTTTTTCAATGGCCAAGATATACCTAAAACAAAAAAACAATCACAACCCTTAAAAACATATGTAATGAATGGTTACGATTAAAATGTAACCATAGTGTGTTTTTTTATGTGTCGATATATCCTTCCCCATATATATATATATATTTATTCTTTTATTTGTGTTTTCGTATATCAGAAACTTTTCCAATTTTACCCAAAAAAAACCCCATAACCATCAACAATCAAACTCCTCCATATATCAAATTAATATATATTTTTATCAAATCAACATCAATCTACCACTACAATTATTTCCAATTTTACCAAAAAAAAAAACTCTCCCAATTTACCAAAAAAAAAACTTTTTCAATTTTACCCCCAAAAAAAAACTTTTCCAATTTTACCCAAAAAAAAACTCATAACCATCAACAATCAAACTCTTTCATATATAAATTAATATATTTTTTTATCAATTCAACATCACTTTACCACTATAATTATCCCAATTTTACCAAAAAAAAAAAAGCTCTCCCAATTTACCAAAAAAAAAAACTTTCCTAGTTTTACCAAAAAAAAAACCCTAACCATCAACCATCAAACTCTTTCGTATATCAAATTAATATATATTTTTATCAAATCAATATCACTCTCCCACTACAATTATCCCCAATTTTACCAAAAAAAAAACTTCCCCAATTTTACCAAAAAAAACACTAACCATCAAACTTCTTCATATATCAAATTAATAAAAAAATTTATCAAATCAACATCACTCTACCACTACATTTATCCTTAATTTTATATAAAAAAAAATATCTCCCAATTTATCAAAATAAAACCTCCCCCAATTTTGCAAAAAATAAACTCTTTTTGGGTAAAATTGTTTTTTTGGTAAATTGGGAGAGATTTTTTTTTGATAAAATTGGAGATAATTGTAGTGGTAGAGTGATGTTGATTTGATAAAAATATATATTAATTTGATATACGAAAGAGTTTGATGGTTGATGCTTAGGGTTTTTTTTGATAAATTGGAAAAGTTTTTTTTTTTGGGTATATTGGGAGATGTTTTTTTTTTTTGGTAAAATTGAGAATAATTGTAGTGGTAGACTGATGTTGATTTGATAAAAAAAATATATTAATTTATATATGAAGGGATTGTTGATGGTTATGAGTTTTTTTTGGGTAAAATTGGAGAAGTTTTTGGATAAAATTGGAAAAATTTTTGATATACAAAAACACAAATAAAAGAATAAAACAAAAAAAAAATATTTGGCAGACACGTGGGATTGGAAATCCCATGTCCCTTATATGTGTGATCAATTAGAGTAATGAAAAAAGAATCTCCCAATGAAGAGTTCTGGTGATTCTGTGGATCCTAAAAAAAATGCAAGTTTTTTCTTGCTTTTTGTATTCCTTGTTATTTGTGTTTTAATTTAATAGTCCAATAGACAATTTAAATTGTTTTGTCTTGTTAAAAATGTTAAACTATTTCTAAATTTTTTGGAGGAAAAAAAAAAGTGGAATCACTAATACAATAGATTGACTTAGCAAATCATTCTCATATGTGATACAAAAGCCTATACCATCCTACTTAGTAAAGAAAAAATGAAAAAAACTCACTCAAGAGTTTGTCATATGAGTTAGGGTTGGGTCCGATCCGGTTCGGTTTTTGGTAAAACCAAAACCGAAACCGAGCATATTTTTCGGTTCGAATTTTTTCGGTTTCGGTCCTTTTTTTTACCGAATCGAACCGGTTTATTCGGTCCAGTTTTGTTTTTTTTTGGTTTTTTCGGTCTTTTTCGGTTTCGGTCTTTTTGCGGTTCGGTTTTATTGAAAACCGAAACCGACCCGATTTTTTTTTGGTTTTTCGGTGTCGGTCTTTTTCGGTTCGGTTCGGTTCGGTTCGGTTTTTCCGGTTTTTCGCCCGGCCCTAATACGAGTAATACAAGATATGTCCATATGCCCAAGTTTGAACATATATGAAAATTATGTCTACGTGTGGACAACTTTTTTGGATATGTGTATAATTTTTTTAATTTATTAAATACTCAAAAAAAACACATAGCCGTTCATTTTCATCCACTTACTACTAGTCCCCTTTCTTAAAATGATAGTATTATTTTAATTAGTTAGTATCAAAATCTAACTAGATTGTTGTGCAAGCTTGGCAATTTAGCTACGGTTAACTATAGAACAATGAATTTTGGTTAGAACTTCTTATAACAACACATGCAATGCTCTTAATAGCTTAGAGAAATCAGGTCTCAAGCCTTATTACCAGAGCTCCTTGGTTTAGTGATTTAGTTAGTGATGGTGCACTCAGTCGTAACCTGGCCGGAACAAGGATTTTAAGCAGAGATAGAGATTAAGACGGGTGCAATTTTACAACGCATTGCAATCTGAGATAAAATAAAAATTGGCCAACTATCTATACTCTTCGTCCCCAAAATGTAGTCCTATTTCAAGTATAAGAAAAAAGATGATCCTATTTCATGTACATGTACACAGATTGTAAATTATTTTTTGGGGAGGAGAAAGTATATCCAATGACAATTATAACTTTGACAAAGTTTTATAAATAAATGAGTTTAACCACTAAATTATCTTTTGGGAAGGAGAAAGCATTTTTTTTTTTTTTTTGCATTTTAAAGCAAAGGGATCATGTCATCGGCTCCCTTTGCCTGAAGTGGTTTCTCCTGTTGAAACGAGTTCATCATCATCTACTACCTCTACTCCCCGCTTCTTTTGACAAATGCTACCTATAACCGTCTTTCTTGCATTTAATTTCACCGAAACAGATTCAGTTATGAAAAAAGAAGGGCCTAATTGTCAAATCTTAAAGTTGGAGTATTCGAACGTAAAATACTCAGTCAGTATAAATCATCTTCAACATTATTTTAGAATTAGTTTTGAAACATTTGATCTCCAATAAAATGCTCAGCAGTATAAATCCCTTTTTGTGTATGTATTGGATTTCCCTGTCAGTAGAAATTTATTATTGGTATTTTTTTGTATAAACACAAAATGTTGTTTAAGCTAACACTTTAATACTCAATCATCCATAAATTGGCGATTAATAATACATTGATGATCGAATAGTAATCCTTCTAGATTTGTAAGTTCCCGTGGTCTGAACTTCATGAAATTAGTTAAATTTAAACAAGAGATCGGTTAAATGTTTATTGCTATGACAGAAATGATAAAACATTCCTTGATGAAGCTAATGTTCAGCTTCAAATGAAGGGTAAAGTCAATGAGCAAAACAAAAGCCATGGAAGCACCAAAACATCCTCACATTTAGCGAAAATTGTAAACAAAAATTGCACATATGGTAATTTCATGGCTAGTTCTGAAAGATAAGCTAAGGTCATTAAGAAAAAGGGCTGAAGCATACTTAAAAATGCAGATTATGCAATTATTTAAATAGATTTCCAGATTCATGTAGTAGTTTTTTCTCTCGGCAACTTCCACAATTGAACACATTCTCGGTATGAGTTTGCTCACCCCCCCCCCCCTTCCTTCTCTCTCTCTTTCTTCCTCTTCGTATCCATGGCACTTGTTATTTGATTACGTGGCGGTTTATGGGTGATTCTGTTGTTCTCAAACTCAAGCCTGTTAAAGTACTCAATTTTCTAAGTATGAAGAACAAAGAACTTATCTCTCTCTAACTTCATTATTGTCTCAGAAATAACGAGACATATCCCAAGTATCATACAAAAACACTAACGGACCCTTCACACTTAGTCAGACACCCAAGAGCCATAATTGCCAATATACTAAAGAAGATAAGTAAACCAAGACAACAAGTAATTAAAATAGTCTTGTGCCAAAAAGTAAACAAATACATAAAAGGGCACTATGGCCCTAATAGGCCAAGGTCCATCACTTACAAGAATAGGCAAGATTGATAATCTGTGTATGGTTAGTCTCGTTGCGACTTTTAAACAAAAAAAAAAAGGTTTCCGAGATTGAAAACAAACTTCTAATATTTTCTCAATCGAGAAAAAGACTAATTATATAGCTTAAAAGTTCTAATTAAGGAGAGCAAAGCGGAATCCTCAGGTTGCAAACTGAGTAAGAAAATACTTGACAACGATTTGTAGGAAGAAAACAAGTGAAAACTGAACTTAAAAACTACAGCCAAACAAGCGTTAACTTAAGTAATACAACGTATAAAAGGGCATATACTATTCAACGATCCTATTTACTTCCTTTATACTCAAAAAGCACATGAAGGAAAATATGAAGAAAAAAACTTTGTCCGTGGAATTACAAAATGGAACCGCGGACACATGGATAACTATGGGTTACGGCGTATACTCAACGATAGTAAGGTCTCCATCTCACGCTACATTTATTAAAAAACCAACAAAAATAAAACCTCTAAGCACCGATATGCAAACAACATAATTTCCTCAACCTTTTCCGTTTTGCTTTACTTTTGTGCACGATGTGGGTACCAGTTCCTATGGTGAGCGTATATATGTTGCTTATCGTCACTTTTTCCTCCTGGACAGCACTTAGTCAAGGAACCCATGAGTCAGTAGTCCAGTAGATAGGAGAGTAGCTAGAGAGTGACACAAAGTGTCCAAGAAGATCTGTTTTTCAAAATTTCTGGTATTTAAAGTCTTCAAAATATAGCGGTTGATCTTGTTAGGACCAGATTTCTGGTCTACATATTGTTTATTGTCTATTGGTTTTCACTAAATAAATCCTAACTGTAGTTACGAACTAAGACAGTATTGACAGGTTTCAAGTACCAGTTGCAACCTCAGTTACAACCTACTAAGTCAGTAGTAACAGGTTTCAAGTACCAGTTGCAACCTCAGTTACAACCTACTAAGTCAGTAGTGCCAGGTTTCAAGTACCAGTTGCAACCTAAGTTGCAACCTCAGTTGCAACCTGCTATTTCAGCAGTACACTGTCTAGTTCTGTAAAACTGCATAACTGTTCTTTATTGATTAATATTTGTTCTACAGTATGCAGGATATATTCTCATATGATCTTAAAGGTTTAATATGCGTAAATTGAGAATATCAAAGTGTTAAGGAAAGATGTTTTCTAAAAGATATAAAGAGATAAGTTTATAAGGTTATGTTTCCTTTTAAATATGATCTCTATTCTTATGCTTGTCCTTATCACATGTTTCAATCTTTTGTTTCTTATCTATATTCAGTATAATTCGTTTAAAGATTGAATGTAATATGGAGTTAGGTGCTTCATATATATATGGAAAGATATTATCTCTAAAAGATATTATCTTTATATGTTTCCTAGTTATAGGAAAAGACTAACTCCTACTTTCAAGCTTGTTATTAAACAGGTATTAACTTATGAAGATTGATGTCAATCCTACAAAAGGCAGACGTGCAATATGGAGAGATTGAAGCCAATCAAAAGAAGTCAAAAGCAATCATAAAAGATCTTAAAGCAAGAAGATTGTTTTTACTAATAAATAGTTAATAACTTAGCTTGTAGAAAGGTGTGTGTTCTAAACTATAAAGAACCCATTCTTGAGAGAATACACGTGAGATTTTAAAAAGAAAACAATGGTGGGATGCCATTGATTTATACGTGATAGTTATAGAGTAGGAGCAATATAGAGATAGGCAGAAAAACCTAGAGGGATTCTGAGAGTTTTTCATTAAGACTTGAGTCCTATATTGTAAGCTTTTTATAATATCATAATCTGGGTAAGTGCCCGGAGACGTAGCCTAGTTAGGTGAACTCCGTTGTTAAATGTGCTTGTGTTCACTTTGAGTACATTTAACATTTTACAGTTCTGTCCATTTAATACACTTGGTTCCAACTGGTGGTTGCAACTTCACTTGGAACCTAACTGGAAAACTGCAACTAGAACAGCGGATAGGAATTTCAGATCTGAAATTGAATCAAAAACCTGTACAAAATTTTACTCATAAATAAAAACCTATACTAAATTATACTCTCGCCTAATTGCTGGTTCCTCTACTACAAATCCATATCAACTTCACCTTTTTATGCTTCTATAGATTCTTTTCCCCAGTAAGTAATGCTTCTATAGATAGTGACCATATAATCTTTTCTGATTTCTATAGATGGTGATGAAAATACGCATATATAATTACGTTTCCACAGTTTAATATTCACCAAGGATCTTGATTTGTCATTAGCCTCCTCTATATCTAAATGTAAATATTTCTTATCCTAAATGGAATTGAATGGTCTGAACAAAAGCCCTGGCCCAAAGGCTTTTAAGGCTCATAAACACGACTATATGTCCCATCAACGTAACCCTAGTTGTTTAGGCCCATTGACACTTATATATAGCGGATGAACATCACCATTGTCATGCCGCAGTTTCTTTAACTTTTCGAGTTTGATCTTTTCTTTCTCTTGCATGACCTCTGTAATTCCTATAAAAAGAAAAGATTATGTGCGATAATGTTGATGATGAAAAAGGGATAAAGGAGAATAATATGCTAATGGAATCAAATACATACCGAATAAGGGATTTACCAGAGAAGAGGTATTCTATTTTACATTTCTGTCGTGAATTTTTCCTTCGGGTTGTTTTAAGAAAGTATATGTACACCCAATTGCTTAGACTTTTCAAATATTGATAATGCAACTGGATTTGTGTCTAAATCTGATAACAAATAAAGAGAATTCTAAAATGATAGCTAGTTTCAGCAACAAAATAATTTCATGAATCTGCAACATGTTTTTGATATATTCTTCGTTCGTAAATTTACACTGTTTTTAAATTTAATTCCCCTGTCCTCAAGGTAAATCAACCCATATGTCTTTATCAAGGGTTACGTATCATGGTTGTTCGATTTAAATAGCGTTATCGCTAACGTAGTGTTTTTTCGAGAGCTACGCTAAAAGCGCAAATATCGTAGTAAAATGGCGCTTTGCGGTGTAATTTTTTCCAATAGCGGGAATTTAGTGTTTTTCCATCAAAATAGCGTTTTAGCTTAGGCAATTTTTTTTCGAAAACCGCTATATCGCGAAATGTTACGCAACATAGCGCGCTTTTTAAAACAGTGATCCTTTCCACGTTTAATCATATTCCATGTTGTAAAAAACAAGCTATGTTGCGTTATATTGCGCGAAATGGGAAAAAACGCATCGAAAATATGCTATTTGGATAAAAAAAAAAAGCGCTAAATTCGCGCTATTGGGACTCAAAGCGCAAAAAGCACGAAATTGTTGGACTGATAGCGTAAATAACGAGTTTCTAAAACATAATACAGGGACTGGTAGTGTAAATACTGGTCTGATCCCTATAGTTTATAACACATCACAATTAGTCCATTTAGCATATAACATGTCACAATTAACCTCTATAATTAATAATATGTCACATATTCGCTTTTATAGTAAATAACATATCACAAATTACTTTATATAGTAATTAATATATCCAAAAAAACACATTTATCCTCAAATACTTAAAAAAACGTAGATTTTTTAACCACACATGTCTCCTTCTCTTTCTTTTCCCAAAAAAACCACAACTAATTTTTTTAACTTTTAATTTTGTTAACATAATCAGTATAAATTGTATGACTATAGTACTATATTGTTATATATTTAGGCAAAAAAGTACACCGCAAAGCGCTACGTTGCTACGCTATTTGCGCTTTTAGCATTTCTCTAAAAAAACGCTATGGTAGCGATAACGCTATTTAAAATATTGATCATATTATAGGTTGTAGTTAATTCTTTGATGAACAGGAAAAACTTAATTCAATATACAAAAAACCTAGAGCTTGTACCAAAGAAATAGCGTGTTAATGTATTATTAGGGGTGCACTTTTTGTACCGATTTGTATCAGCCGACCGATTTTCGAATCGAACCAAACAAGTTGTTACCGAAAATTCGGTATACCGACTTTTCGGTACGGTACAACTGAACCAAACTTTAAAAGTCGGTTCGGTTTCGGTATTCATTTCGTATGTTTGGTATAATACCGAACCGAAGCAAACATTAAAATTATAAAATATATAGAAATTTACACATAATTATAACTTACAAATAAATTGTCTTATAGTTTATTTTCATTTTCTTACGACTTATTTTCCTATTTACGAAGTCAAATACAATAATTTCGTGTTTCTTTATTTTCTTATCTAATATTTTAAAAGAATTTTTATTTTATAAGTGTTTACTATTTTAATCAAGTTCACAATAAATGTAGCAAATATAATAATAGTTGTACACATTTTACTTTTTACAAACTTTTTTGTTATTTTATTGTTATCAAGAATTATCTTTTAATAATAATAATATTTCGGTATAAAAAGAAAAACCGAACCGTACGAACAGAAAAAGTCGGTATAATTTTTGAGTTCGGTTATGATATAATTTTTATCAAACCAAACAACTTCGGTTCGGTATTGGTATATGGTCAAAAAAGTCGGTACCGTACCAAATCCACCCCTAATGTTATACTTGATTGTTTTAAGGACATACGTTTGAGGGGGGAAATTGGGATAAAGAGGAAGCGAAAGTTTCAGCATAATTCCCAAAAACACACAGAAACACATGATTCTCATTTGGGGCCACTTTTATGATATCTGGACAATCATGTCACTATCTTGTGATATGGAGCAAATTGAGTACTAAATACCACGTGCACCAATTTTAAATTCCAGTTTGTTCAACTACATCAAGGAGGTTCTTCAAACATGTTTAGGCTTGAAATGTCTCATGTTTTTGGAGATTTTTTTTATTAACACTTATTAATGGGAAATAGATGCAAAACAGTAGTTTTATAGGAAAGAAAAACATAGAATATGGTTGACGATCTTTTAGTCAATATTTAACACTTTCAGGGTTTTTTTCTTGACAATAATCAACTTGCAGTCAAGGAGTAGCCTTCCACAGCTTTCTTGAAGAGATTTCGGACTCCTCGTTGGTCTCGGACATGCAACAGGTACGTATCTTCATCATTCCTTTACTTGGATCAATCGTAAAATCATCTCTCTCTTCCTCTCTCTCTCTCTCTATATATATGTATGTATACTTCTCTCTCAATCTAGAATGGATGATTCTGATTCGTCGGAGGAAGAGACCGAGGAAGTGAATGACGGAAATGGGATGAAGAGGGTGGAAATTAGGAGACATGTACGAAAGGGTAGAAGGGGAAAAACAAAAGGAAATGATTGAGATCAAGAAACAGAAATGCAATCAAATACATTTGACCTTCTATCAAACAAAGTTACAGCACATTCTACAGACTACAATTAAACTCTCTTCTCCTCTCTTTACACGTGAAACGTAAGCTTCTCTCTCTCTCACTATCTATTTCTCCCTCTCCCACTTTTTTCTACCATAATATTACCTTATAATACGTATTTTTTCCGACTTTTTTATTCACCAGCTTATCATATATATTTCTTCCCTTTCTTTACGTCGATTATGAAATTTTGGATTTGATGTATTTTCATATTTGGATCGACTTGTTGTACGTAAATATTGTTTTAGGGTAAATTAATCATCTTATATTTTTATAGATCTTTTATGCATTTTTTAAATTTTCCGTGTTAAATTTCTTTATTTTTGAAAAATAAGTTTTTTAATTTCAGATTATTTTAAAATTTTATTTCTATTTGTTTAAGATACTTATTTATTTTATAATAGAGAGGATCGAGATTAAAGGAAGATAAACAGACGGTATTTTTCAACTAAAAAAAATCTTTTTTCACGCCAAAACCGTAATCCAGAATAACAGTTTACCTTTTTTTTTTTAAAAAATAAAATAAAATATTAAACCGTAAATCAGAATTACGGTTTGTAATTAAGATCTACGGTTTTTACGTGAAAACAGATTTTTTACAGTCGAAAAATTCAGCCTCAAAGATAAATAAGTGGAGGGAGAAACTAATATTAAACACGTGAGGATAGAGTAATGGGAGAGAGAAAACAAGTAACAATTGTGTGTGAGGTGAGATGGAATTTAAAAATATGTATCTAACTGTCTTTTTGCCCATGCAGCTGTTCATGGACACTCAGAAGATACAGAAGAGTAAGCAGCCAAAACGCGCGCGTTCTAATGGCATTTGCAGCTAGCTAAGTGATCAAGGACTACATACTAATCTGACGTCACTATCGTAAGATATTGATGATCATAAAGCCTAGGACGGATTAGCCAATCATAATTAAGCCCTTGGCAGCACTAGGGCAGTATATCGTGTATAGTAATATCTTATACCTTTCATTTCAATTTCATCTTAGGTAAAAAAATCCTAGGTCATTGTTATACCAAGAAAGGGTTCTTAACACGCTCAGTTTCATCTGTCATGTTTAAGACATCGCCCATCTTACCGGTCCTATATATTGCCAAATAACTTGAGTTCTCTTTTTCTTCTTCTTTTTCTTGCGGTATTAGGCTAGGTCTTTTCGAATTTTGTCTATGTTTAGCTGACTATGAAGGTTAATAGACATCTTTCTTGAATACTCCCTGCATTTATTTCAAATATTTCCTGTTGCTTATATATGGTTCAAAATAAAAATAAAAAACTCCTTTACTTGTGAACTAATTATCAGTTTATTTTATAATTGTTCTTGAAATTAAATCAAACCTTCCATATCAAGAGGATCAACTTATATAGAGTTTAGACTTTCACGGAAGGAACACCAGATTCCTTTGATCAAAGCAAGTGCATCAGTTCCCTTATATGACTCATTTAACTTAAATATGAGAAAATTGTTCTAAAATTTTACACGCATAAGTTTTCCTATACATTACCTTAAATTTAAATGAACTCAAATATCACTCAAATACAAGTGATTAAGATGTTCCCTTATAATTAAAATAATAATTTCTCTCTCTTACTTTTCTCTTATTTTCTCTCATTTATTTGTACTTTTCACATATAAATTAATAAAATAACAAAAAAATGAGTTGTATAATTTTGATAGAGAAATTGATAAAAAAGCTGATAATTTGTATAAAGCAAAATGTTTACTTATAAATTGTAAAAGTGTACTTTTTACTTTAAATACGAGAAAACTTGTAAGTTATTTAATGTGATTGTTCTAGTAAATTAATTTAGGTTGAAAAAAATTGATATAAATATGTTAAAATATAGTAATATTTAATTATGATAATAAATTTGATATGAAAGCTGAAAAATGTATAAAGTTAAACTGTTACCCTATAAATATAAAAATGATGTTAATTAAGTTAAATATGAGGAAAAGTGTAAGGTAACTGGTGCGCATGCTCTTACCTGCTCTAAGTTTCAGTAATTGCTTTTTCACTATTTGTCATGAAATTGAATACATGTGGTAAGAGGTAATGAGACTAACACGTTCCGGTCGGAGACTAATGAGTTATAACCCTGAGCATTTGCCACTGAAGGAAAAGGGAAGCAACGGAACCGGGACAAGGTTCGAGAATTGGGAGGGGAAAATGGAAGTCAAATCTTTGGTTATTCCTGTGTCTTCATTTCAGTTTTTTTCAAAATTTCTGTAAACTTAAGTTTTTTGTTTAGTAGTAGAATTTGTGTTTGTAATTAAAATAAGTCGAATTGCCGTAGCATGTTTATGTTGTAAATTTGGAATAGGATGTATATCGTGCTTACCTTTTCTTCGTAATATTTTTTTTTTTTCCTATTATATTATGCGCTTGAGAAATGTAAATATATAAAATACAAGATATTTGCGTTTGACCGCATAATATAGCTTATTTTCACAAGCCGAATCTGAAAATAAATTTAGGCTTACTCAACAACACGGACTAAACTTGAGTAGCCTCAATTTGGTTAAATCGACTCCACAGACTGTAACAGTTGGTCAATGTGACAAGTCAATTTCACTACTTTATGATAAAAATGCATATTATCAAAAACGAGTATTCAAATTAGTAGCGTAGTGTCTTTTTGTCAAACACTTGCAAACAGAGTTACTTACAAGAATATACCTTCACAAGATTGATAATCTGTGTATGGTCAGCCTCGTTGCGGCTTTTAAACAAAAAAAAAAGTTTTTCGAGAGCGAAAACAAACTTCTAACCTTTTCTCAATTGAGGAAGAGACTAAGGGGGTGTTTGGCAGACAATTTAGAAGTTCTTCCTAGCCTAAATAGCCCGTTTGACATAAAATAACATGTTTGGTGAGTTAAAAAGATGGACTTCCCGAAAAGCAGAGACGTGAGAAAGCCCATTTTAGATAAGTACAATTTTGATGTTTTTTGGATAAGTGCATTCAGTCCACTTTCTCGGGAAGTCATAATATTGAAAAAAACTGATATGCATAGAACACTCTCATATTTCTTTATCAACTCTTTCTCTCTCTTCTATTCCCTTAATCATTTTTAACTGGAATTGTCTATTTATTTTCCTCTTTCTGGGCTTATTATATATAGGTAACTATATGCTCACATATAACACACAAAATTACAACACCGATTTTGGACGTGTGTGGAGTTTGATTCATAATCTCAAAGAGAGCTAACCTCCATTTGACTTTGTGTTCATTCACCCTAAGTACTCACAGGTTCATATCTCTCTCTCATTTATAATTTACCCAATTAATTTATTTTAATCTTGTATTCAATTAGAGCAAATTTAATCCGATCTTCATACACATATATACATGAATAAATATAGATATGTTATTAAAGAATTAGAAAGATTAGATCATACTTTGTTTCTTATTGCAGTTTTGGTTGGGTAAATTACAACGAATTGTTTCTGTATTTGTTTGGAAAAGTTATAAGTTTTAAGAAGGTAGCCGGGTAGAGACAGTTATTTTAGCTATTTTCTTAGCTTCAAATAAGTCTGCTTATAGTTGAAAAGATTACTTCTTTACAGGTAAAATCATCATTTTAACTCTGTATCATTTCAGATATGTTTGATATTTTAATTTATTAATTGGTTACAATTTTTTTGTTGTTGTTTAACATAGGTTAGCAATTAAGTACCCAACATCTCGCATTTGTTCATAAAAATAGTTGTATTGAATCGGTTATTTGGCAGTATGTATATGTATTACATAATACCGAGTTAAGCATTTTTCAATTGTTTGGTTGCAGATTTTGACCTACTTTTGTTGCTTTTCTGCTTAGAATCAAGAAGCATTATAAAATGTCATTTTTACTGATTGAGCTGTATTTCTTTAATATAAAAATGGAAGATTGTAGAATTGGAAGCAATTTTTGATTGCCTTAAATTGTTGTTGTATAGCCTAATAATGTTTATTTTTCTTATTTGTTTCATGTAAACAAGACTTAAAGGATACTGAATAGTAGCTAGGAGTATTAGAGATTATATTAGACCATGTAAAAATGTAAGTTAACCTCACACTTTCATTTGTCACAACTCACAATTGTTACAAAATGGGAAAATTTAATTTCAGTACCCATTTAATTGTTAAACCGTAAGATGGTACAGGGGTAAAGCTTCCTTTAAAATAATTGCAAAATCTAAGGCAGTATGGAATTATGAATTACACAAATCATTTATTGACTTGTGTACTAAAGAAATGAATAATAACGAAAAGAAAGACACTTTTTTTACCAAACAAGGGTGGACTAGAATTTGTAATAGTTTTAATACTATAAATGACAAAGAATACGAAAGAAAGCAGCTGAAAAATCACTGGGACAGTATCAAAGCGGATTGGAAGTTATGGTACAAACTGAAGGTGTACGAATCTGGATCCGGATGGGATCCCGAGAAAAACACCATAATTTCATATAAGAACTGGTGGGATGAATATTTACAGGTACTTATATGCAGTGTTTAGTCAATTTTTTTGAGATTTCTTTTAACTAAAATGTTATTCAGTATACTAATAATAAATACGTTTCATGTAGGTCAATCCGGAGGCGGTCAAGTTCCGCTATAAAGGGATTGACCATTCAGAACAACTCGCTGATCTATTTTTGGAAGGGATGGCTACCGGAAAGTCGGCATGGGCACCGTCACAAGATCATTTCCCAATGATAGTGTAGGGCCTTTTCGAGACGTAGGAGATGGTGGAAAAGAAAACGTTGTTGATCTGGATACAAAGCCTCAAAATGTTGATCCTAAATTTGTCGACTTAAATGACGACGATCCTACTACTGACAATGATACTCAACCACGCCAACGCCAACGAAATGCTCCTCCACCCGAGCCTCGTAGAAGGGCATCTTCCAGTTCAAACCTAATTAATGGAATTGACCGAATTGGTGATATTTGGGAAAAAATGGTCGATAGGAGATCTACTCCCACCGAGAAATCGGTCACTGTTAAAGAGTGCATGAAAATTCTAAAAGAAATGGAAAATGAAGTGCATAAAAAAATTCGACTTTATATGTTAGCAATTCGTTTATTTTATAAGCAAGTTCGTAGGGATGTGTTTAAGAAATTGAAACCAGACATGCGATTGACATGGATTGAAGGGGAGCTAATTGAGGCCAACAAAAAATAGACTTATTTTTTTTTAAGGGATTCGTAGTTAACTCCAGATTTTTAGTATTGTTTATTTTTTTATGCTATTAATATGGATTCAGTTGTTTTTATGGATATGATTTACTTTTTTTCCTAAATTATCCCAATTGTTAATTTTTTTTAATTTTCTAGTCGTATTATTATTTTCTTTTGTTATGTATCACATAAATTATATGGATTTAATAGAAGACATTCACATAGATGAAGAAGATGAAGAGTTAATCGTTATTTGTTTAGTCGCGGCGGCATGTGCTATAGTAGCCGATTATCATGAAAAACATATAGTTAAGGTTCCTTGTCGGACATCGAGTTATAGAGGGCACCAATATGTTATGGACATGCTAAATGGTCACCCAACTCGATGCCATGAACTATTTCATATGGAAAACATGTATTTGCTCGACTTGTTGAAGAACTTAAACTTAGAAATTTATTAAAAGAGAGTCGCGAAGTAACAGTGGATGAACAGTTGGCTATATTTCTTCTCACTATTGGTCATAATGAAAGAAATCGTAAGTTGCAAGAAGAGTTTCAACATTCTGGAGAGACTATCAGTAGGCATTTTAATGCAGTATTAAGAGCGTTGGTTACTTTTTCTATGTCTATCATCTTTCCTCCATCTTATGATCGGATCCCTAATTATATTCGTCACAATCACAGATTTTATCCACATTTTAAGGTTAGACTTTTCTTCTTCTGAAGTGTATAGGCTACTAGTTTGAAGTGACAGAAATTCATTTATATAGGTTTTTGTTTTATCCCAGGGTTGTATTGGTGCAATCGATGGCACACATGTTGATGCGATTATTCCAGTCGGTGAACAATTAACATTTCGTGGAAAAAAAGGCAATTGCACGCAAAATGTGATGGATGCATGTTCATTTGACATGCAATTTACATTTGTTTGGGTGGGATGGGAAGGATCAGCTCATGATTCACGTATATTACACGAAGCACTTATGCATCCGACATTCAACTTTCCAAAACCAACTAGCGGTAATTTTATGTATATTTTATAAGCCTAATTATTGTCTTTTCATGATCATATTTTATAAGTCTGATTATTTTATTTCACGTAAATTTTTTCTCATTGATGCTGGTTATCCTAATATGAAGGGTTTCCTTACGTTATTTAAGACACAACGCTATCATAGATCAGATTTGCAAAATGGTGGTCCACTAAGGGGTTTAAAATAAATATTTGACCGCAGACATTCATCATTGAGAAATGTTATAGAGCGTTGCTTTGGTGTGTGGAAAGCTAAATGACCGATTTTACGATGTATGTCTTCATATCCATTTGATACGCAAAGGTTAATTGTCATGGCATCGATGGCGGTACATAATTTTATTAGACAAGATGCTAAATTTGATGCGGAATTCAGAAGTTGCGATGAAAAAAGAGAAAACTTGAATTCAGATGATGAATCTGGAAGCGATGAAGAAACGCATAATATCGATGAACAAAATAAAATGGATCTTACTCGGATGACAATTGCAAATTCTATTATTGCATCCTATAACAATTGTTAAAAATGTTTTTTAAAATAAAATTATTGTTCGTAATAGATTGTTTTTGCATATTTATTTAGCAATAATGCTTTTATCGATGTTTTTTTTTTTTTTTTGTAATTGTTTATAAGTATTTGGTTTTTAAAGTGATACTGAATTTATTAGTATATTTTTTTGTGTTTTTCGTAGTATATTAATTATTGTGCTATTAAGTCATTTCGAACTTATACATATCAAACCCAGACAAAACTTATAAATATCAAAAACACTTTCCACCAGACGCTAATTTTTTCTAAAGTACAACTTTTTATATAACTCACTTTTCAACAGCACTTTTCCAGACATCACTTTATAGGGAATCACTTGATTTCCAAACAGTATCTAATTATCTTGCATAAAAGTTCTAATTAAGGAGAGCAAAACGAAGTCCTCATGTTCAAAATGAGTAAGCAAATAGGAAAAATTGTTAAAATGTTATCCAACCTATTAAATTTTAGTGATTTGGTACACAGGCTAACACACTTTTTAAATTGGTACCCAACCTATACATTTCGCTCTAATTTGGTATTCAACCTAATATTTTTTCTAATTTGATACCCAATCTATGCGTTAAAAACCGATGATCGAAGACAGATTGAGTCACTTAATCGAAATGTATACGTATAGGTTGGGTACCAAATTAGAACGAAACGTATAAGTTGGGTAGGAAATTATAAAAAGTGTTAGGCTGGATATCAAATTAGAGCGAAATGTATAGGTTGAGTACCAAATTAGAATGGGTGTTAGGTTGGGTATCAAATCACTAAAAACTGATAGGTTATGTACCATTTTAGCATTTTTCCCTAAGCAAATACTTCACAACATTTTGTAGACGAAACAAGAAAAAGCTTAACTTAAGAACTACAGCAAAACAAGCCTCAAATTAAGTAATACAATGTATAAAAAGGCATATACTATACAACGATCCATACTTCCTTTATACACAAAAAAGACATGAAGGAAAATATGAAGAAAAAAACTGTCATTGGAATTGCAAAATAGTACCGTGGATACATGGTTAATAACGTATACTCAGAGATAGTAAGGTGCCCGTCTCACGCAACATTTATTTTAATGCAACAACGTTTAAAACCAGTCAGCACCGATATGCAAGCAACAGAATTTCCTCAACTTTTTCCGTTTT
Organism: Primula vulgaris; assembly: GCA_963920805.1. Classification (NCBI taxonomy): domain Eukaryota; kingdom Viridiplantae; phylum Streptophyta; class Magnoliopsida; order Ericales; family Primulaceae; genus Primula; species Primula vulgaris. The sequence goes on along the minus strand of OY987218.1, from coordinate 23,194,797 downwards.
GCTTTGGTAACTATGTGGGTATCATTTCCTATGGCGCTTGTGTGTTGCCTATCATCAACTTTGTTATTTTTTTTTCAAAAATAAGGGACGATTCTACTCCTGTGCTATGAAAAGAAAAGGCATCACTTAAAGAAATAAGTTGAGAATCAAGTACTCTTAGCTTTCAGACCCCAATTACTCGAGGATATGTTTATAGTACATTTAGCATTACCCAGAAAATTGTGGCATATTTAAGAACTAACCATTAGATTCAATACATCCCACAAGAATTTTGAAAATTATAGTGAAAAAAAATATATATTTAACTATGGCAGTACTACAGAGTACAAGGGTAAAAGATACTACTGGAAGCTTTTATAATATCGTGTTGCAAGTTAGAAAGCGCACTTCGTAGCGAAAAAACTCGATTCAAAGCTTAATAAAAACTTAAAAGCTTGTTTTTCCGCTTTTTAGGCCTCATATCTCTTACAAAAACGCTTTAGCTAAGATTTCGCTTTTTAAAACACTGAGTTGCAACAAGAACAATTTTTATGCATTTCCCAAAAATTTCACAAAAAATGTTAGTCATCATTATCTTATGTTTCTTAAATCAATAACCAGAGAGAACCATCTTCGTACATAAAATCTCACAAAAACAGTGTTGATTAGCTAGAACGTGACTATATATATGTATATAAAATATAAAATTACCTGGAGGACCGACTGCCGAAGCTGATTCTAAGCTTGTGCGAGATCTTCTCCATACTTTTCTCTGTCGACACTTTAGAGGAATCCTCACTTTTTAAACCTTCTTCAAAATCTTTAGAGTTTTTAATTGCTCTCTTCCACGAGGAACTAAATTATCTCACGATACTGGAATCAGAGTTTCTATATCACGAAGAGATGATCAAAGTCTCTAGTGCAAGTTTCACCGGAGGACTAATATGCACTTTTACTTGTACTTTTCTCACTGCAAATTTTCTCCTTTTCCTTGTGAAGCATATTGTCGAGTGCTAGTTCATGGCTTGTGTTTTCATTTTCTTCTAATCAGGGGCAGCCCATCATTACGGGTTGTCCAAACCTTGAATTGTTTTTTTTGCCCTTTATAATAACGTTGCATGGAAAAAAGACACACACAAAGTAGCATTCAAACCTGGGAAAAACTAATTACAACTAGCCCTAACAATTAGACTACACACCTACATGCGATTAAATACTTAATAAAAATTACTAATACTAGTAAACTATATGAGTGGGTTGATATTACCTATAAAAACAAATTGGTTTTGCGTTACCCAAGACCCGAGCCTTGCTCGCCTTACCCCGGGACCGCCCCTGCTTCTAATTCTCTAATTTCTTCAACTTTTACTTCTTCAATCTCGGAAACGGTTTAGGAACCAATAGCAACTTCATTTGCTGACGGAGTGTCATTTTGTAATTTTTGGTTGTAAATCAGTTTGTGTTTATTATTCGAGTATAAAGCTTCACGAATTCGACAGTGCAGATAATCCTCTAAGGCCTTTTAAAAGTCTTTGTCACCTCTAAAGACGCAGAAGCCACTTCTTGTTACAGAATCAACAGACACCAAAATTTTAAAAAATTAAAACCCTTAAGAAAAAACATGTCTACTTATCCAAGAAGATCTATTTTTCAAATTGCCTTGTAATTGAAGTCTTCCAAATATAGCGTTCAATCTGAAATCGAAACAAGAACTTGTACTAAATTTACTCAGAAACAAAAATGTGTACTAAATTTTACTCGGTCTTGGCTTTAATGTCAGAACGTCCATATCAACTTCACCTTTTTATGCTTTCATAGATTTTTTTTCCCGGTAAGTAACGCTAGATGATGTTCATAACTTTTCTGATTTCCATAGATAGTGATGAAAATATGTACGCATATATAATTAAGTTTCCACAATTTTAATATTCACCAAGGATCTTGGTGATATGTACAAAGGTTCTTATTGGTACACCTGATCCCGACACCCATCTTGGCTCAAAGGCCTAGAGACCCATTAACACGACTATATGTCCGAGCAATGTAACCCTAGTTGTTTAGGCCCATTAACACATCTATATAACGGACGAACATCATACTAGTTGTCATGCCGCAATTTCTTTTAACTTCTGGGAATTCATCTTTTGACCATTTGGTAATTCCTATAAGAAAAGGCTTATGTGTGATAATATTGATGATGAAAAAGGAAAAAGGAGAATAATATGCTAATGCAATTACATAGCGAATAAGTGACATCAGAAAACAGGTATTCTAATTTACATTTCTCTCATTAATTTTTTGTTTGGATCGCTTTAAAAAGTATATGTACACTCAGTTGCTTAAACAATTTATATCTTAATGCAACAGGATTTGTGTCTAGATATGTTAAAAATTAAGAGAATTCTAAAATGGTAACCGGTAGAGTGGGACCGGTTCGGTTATGTTTTTTTCAAAGATAAAACCAAATCCGGACCGGTTTTATCGGTTCGAAATGGTTAGGAACAAGGTTTTTCGGTTTGAAACGTTTTTTTTTGTTTTTCGCTTCGAAACAGTTTTTAACTTAAACTAATTTTACCGATTTTTTTTTATAATTCATTATTATCATGCAACATTTCTTGGTAACTTAATTTTTATTCTTGTTTTGAGATTTATTTAATCCTAATGTTTTACAGATAACAATATTGTAAAATTACAAGTTCTTTCTTACTTCCCCGTAAAATATTTTCCAGAGTTTAAATTCCTGCGAAGCGACACAAACATAGCCTAAGTCTTTGCTTTTAAAAGTATGTGAATGTTGTTTGGTAAACAGTTTAAAATTATACTTAAAAAGAAAATTGTTGTTTGATAGAAACTTTCGTACTTTTATTTTTTATTTATTAAAATTTGTTATAACTTTTTATTTTATTTTATACTAGTATTTACTATTCTATCATACAATAAATGAAATAATTGTTTTACAACTCAAAACTTGATTTTCGTTTAAAGAACTATAAACAAGCATCCTTGTTACGATTTAGTTTTAAAACAATAACACAAGCTTTAAAACAATAACTTTTTACAATTTAGAACCATCAAAAAGATAAAAAAGGAGACCGGTGCCTCACTCATAAGCCACAATGGTCTCTTTTTACTTTTCTTGCATAAGTAACATAATAAATATTTATAATAAGTAAGGGTTTGCTTGATTTGTTTTTACTATAACTATACGTCATCCTATATTTGAATTTAACCCCCAAACATCATTATTTATGAGTAAAAGTAACTGTATACAATTATATTTATTTCGGTTTACAGTTATATTTCGGTTTACTGATTTTTCAGTTTACGGATTTTTTCGGTTTCGGTTTCAAAACTATAAACCAAACCATGTTTTTCGGTTTACGGGTTTTTTCGGTTTCAGTTTAGGATTGTCTCATGTTTCTAGAGAATTTTTTCATTAACCCTTATTAATGGCAAAGAGATGCAAAACAGTTGTTTCATAGAAAAAAGAACTTAGAATCTGATTGACGATCTTTTACTCAATATCTAATACTTTGGGGGTTTTTTCTTGACAATATTTCACTTGCAGTCAAGGAGTAGCCTTCTAGAGGCTTTCTCGGAAATAGGCAGAGGGAAAAAACAAAGGCAAATGATTGAGCTTGATGCACTTTGCTAAGAAGACGGAGGTTCAAAGGATGCAGCTGTTCATGGACACTCAGGGTTGGACCGGAAATGATTGTCGGAAAACAAACTTTTTTATTATACTCTTATTTTGTGTTATCTCACAAATGTAGTAATAACACTTATTTATACTAAAACCATAAACTCAAATGTAGGAAAATAAAAAGTGATAGGTTACATGAAACTAAAGAGTTGCTAACTTCAAAATAACATAAAGGCTAAATAGTAAAGCCAAATAAGTTACAAAATTAAACTCAAACAACTTATAATTTTCAACACTCCCGCTTAAACTTTTTTGATAACTCCGAGTAAACTTCTCAATATTCGAAAGTCTTCATACTTGAGAGCCTTTGTAAAATTATCCGCTACTTGATCTTGGGATTTCGCATATTTCACTTCAACTTAATTTTTTTCACCATATTCACAACTTGTCTTAGTTTCGATCGCATTTTCTTCAACCGTGACAAGCTTCATAAACATTTCGGTCAATGTGTAGCGCTTTCCACATATTTTTACTAAACTGACACACTTTGTACAATATGTCATCTTCGTCGTGTAATCTTTTTCTTTGATATCTCGGGATTTGGATTTATCATAATTCACAAATCTAAGATTATCCATCTCACACTTATCGAAATATAGACACATGTCTACCCATCCCGTATCGAAATTAGTATTCTCCAAAACAAATTGTTTCCCATTTTCATGTACCATTTTATCTTACTCAATACACAGTCATAATTTTATCAAAATTTATCTCGTAAAAGTTATTTTCAAAGTCATTACCCAACTTAATATAATCTTTTTCCTCCTCATTTTCAATATGATGACAATATTTCTCACTTTTATTTTCAATATGAAAATATTTTTGCCAACTATCTAAGTTGCACCTTCAATTTTTTCGAAAAGACTTTATACTCGGATTTTACATCCATTTTGACATTAAAAAGTTCTAATTTCTCATCAAACAAAACTCTAATTCTACGATCTCTCTCTTGGTGAATCTGTTTGGAGCCATTCAAGACACTAATTTGAAATATAATTTCGTGGTTATTAATGCTTGATCATGAAGTGCGTTAATATTGAAGATATTAATGCATTGTATTAACTTTTATGTTGCTGAATTTTAGTATTTGAATAAGTTAGAAGGTCATAGGTCAATTCTACATTGAACCTATGTTTATTTATGTTTTCTAAAGACTTTTCATATGCTTGGAGTTTTTTTCCAAGTATAAATAAGAACCATTTCCAGGCTTGTAAACTCATATTTGATTAATATAATTGAGAGTTTTCTTTTTCGTTCTTCATTGAACTTTTCGAACTTATCAAGGTCTTAACTTGTGCCGTTCACCCCCGACTTATCATTCGGTAGCCCATAACCGTTTGTGGCGTCTTCACATACCAAGGTTCCCACCTCTATATAGCTAACGGGTCGCGGTTCCATACCAACTAATCATACCAAGGTTCTCACCTCTTTATAGGTGACGGGTCGCGGTCTTTAGTTTGGATTTTAAAAAACCTGATTAGATATATCCACCCTGGTCGAGCTCGTATTATCTACCTTGTTTAGTTTCTAGGATCGTCCATTCATAACATGATCAACCAAAATGGTCAACAAACCTCAGCCTGTTTTCTTACGATCTCAAATTGCGATAAATACAAGTGATACCGCAGAGGCAAAAGTGACTTTTCGCCCTTTGGATAGTTTCACAGCAATAGCGTAAATGTAACTTCTTACAGACGTATAAGTTATAGAGGAAAACATAACTGAAAAATCACATAAAGGGAAGAACTATATGCACACTCGCTAATTTTCTTTGTCCATACAAATACACAATGGTTAAACAAACTACAGTGTTATACCTTTTTCACTTTTTTCTTTTACTCATACTAATTTTATGATCCTCCAAGCCTCGCCCGATTTTCATTATTTCTTCATCAAGTATAAACTTTTAACAACCTCTTCAAGTACCTAGATTCATGGTATCTTCATGAGAAACTGACGAACTGTTGTTTCCCCTAAGGGACCAAAACTTGGATAAGCCGAGTTGGTTATGACTTATAAGGCCTCTGTAAGTGGAACTAAAAAATGTCGTCGCAACATAGAAGTATTTTGGCAGATAAGTAAGTGAAGCATTCTTTCCATTTTGTTGCGAGAGCTTTTAACTTTTTTGATCGAAATATAAACTTACATGATCAAAAGATGATTTTTTAGGTTCTAGAGTAGAGATATATATTCTAATATTATGTAACTTTTGGCTTATATATGTTGATATATTACATGGTTTGTGCCATTATATATAGGAATAATGCAGCCAATAAGCTGTTAACTTTTATGTAACTTTTGGCTTTTATATATGGAATATGAATGGAATAGGATAAGCTGTTAACTGTCTCATTGGTTACTTTTTTGAATCCCAAATATCTTTCTGATAGTTATATACAACCTTACCTTAGCAATTGGTAATTAAGAAAAAGGAATTGGATGGGTATAATTGTTTTGATGATTCTCTTTCAGCATACTTTATGATATAGTTTGAACTTTTGTCACGTTTTTTTCCTGTAATTGTTTTTTTAAAGTATGTCTTTCAGCTCAGTCGATTTTTTGCGTATCCAATATCATCAACCTGCCATTATATATATCCATGTTTGTCGACACTGCTAACATTGATTATATGGGGCTTATTTGTTGCATTTTATTGCTTGTCGTGTTCATGTAATTCATCTGGAAGGCTAATATTGATTACAACGAGTATGCCAATTCATTGAGAACATTGTATTCATGAACCAATACGTTTTCTTTTATAAACAGCGATGACCAGGGAATTAAAATTTTCACTAGTTATCTACCTCATCTTAAAAAACGTGTTTTTTTAATTTATTATGTTCGTATAATCGTTATATAAACTATCATTTAATCAATTAAATAATAGTTTATATCAATTAATAGAATCACAATAAATAATTAACTAGCAAAACAGATTTTATTAAAAGATTAAAAGGAAACAAAATTATGAAAATATAACGATTATACGAACATAAAAAAGTTACAAAATTAACTACCGCCTACGGTTTCTCAAGTTTCTACAAATTTGATAACAAATTTCATTTCAATTAAATTGCATATAGTCATCATCACTTAAAAACTCTACAATCTACATCATCACTTAAAATTTCAATAAAACTAACAATTTCGCTTATGCGTCCATTACACATTAACTTGTCATATTCTCTACCAGTAAAATTTACGTTGTCTTTACGGATAAAGTTGTGCAAAGGCATAAACGTTCCAATCATATCGATTTTTCGAATATCGTAATAACGCATATCTCTCAAGATTCGCAATCGCATTTCCCATACCCTAAACGTTCTTTCAATAACACTTCTCAATAACGTAGTCTAAAATTTTAAAAAAACCAAAAAGCGTCAGTATAGTTAAATATTTAATCCAGATAAAATCTATGCGACAATTTTATTAAACTTATATGAATTTGTAGATTCCATGATAATAATACGAAAAAAATACCGGTTTCTTATATTTCATGAGATAAATTGCTAAAATTTGAGTAACTAAACAAATAAATTATTTATATATTATATATTATGGTTTAGGAACTTGATTTCATAATGTTGTAATGCATATTTTTCCTATTCTATTACAAAATTGGTATTGTAAAATCTTTCTTAAAGTTCTATTAAAGTATATTATTCAGATTATTAGAGTTATGAAAAAGTTTTATTTAAGATTTTACGATGTTTCACTAAACCTTTCGAAACATTTCGAAAAAGTTTCCCTCAAATTTTGAAAGAGTATCGTTTCCCTTTCCGTTTTCGAAACGAGTTTCCGAAAAAACGTAATTTCTAACTAAATAGAGTTTCCCGGTAACTATAAATCAGTATCTACTAGATAATCTTTTTCTGTAAAAATTATAAAATAATACTCCTTAAATGCGTTATTAATATAAAAAAAATCTTGCAAAACAAATATTTTTAATAATTAATAAGTATAATAAGTAAGATTTGAAAGCATTTTAAAGTGGTTAGGTTATGGGTGGTTATGTATAATAGAATAGCTACAGTGGACCAAAAGTATTTTACTTGAGTAAGTACCATGAAGTTTGATTTTTGTAAGTAAGATAAAAAGGATTTTACTTTTCATAAAAGTAAGATTATTGAATGACAACCAAACAACATGCTACTTAACATAAGTATAAGCAATATTAAGTAAAAAGTAACGGTACAAGGCCAATAGAGTAATGACAAATTCATTCATATTTTGGTATAGAAGTGCTGAATTATCTCATTTCGGTTTTTTAGTTAATTTAAAGATTTGTTGTCTTTTCCTTATCTTGTCTTTCTATTTATGTAGTCAACAGTGAGCCAGACCAAATTAAATGCAATTAATAAACTAGATTACTTAACTCTTTACATTTTTTTTTTCATCCAGGTCCTTCTTAAAAGATTTATTCTCTAAAAAAAATAAAAAAGTTCATTTTATGCTTCTTGAAATGCTATTATAGATTTCTGAATCTCTGTTGATGTAATTTTCATGAGTTAGACCAACTAATAACGGACGAACGGGTGGATAATTAAGAATTCTTGCGCATTATGTCGTATGTGAGAAAATCATCGTTCCATTTGACACGAAAGCAACCTATATATTCATAAATTGTAAAAAGACGTTACATTTTAATGAAAGGAAATATTATAAATAACCTTCCATAGGGTAATATTACTAACGGCAAGTGTATTTCGGTTAGAGAAGCTCAACGGCCTTTTCATTTAACGTCATACCTCGCGCGTAATTAGCAAATTCAAAAATTTACAATGACACACATTAGTCGAATTTTAAGAAGGGCATCCTTGATTTATAATAACCTGTAACCAGTACATTTACACTTACCAACTATAAATCCAATTACAAAGAAAGATGACAAACTATAATCTTCAGATACCAGCTCTAATCTGATACAAACAAAACCAAATGTACCAAAAGAAAACAAAATTTTAATATAAGAACTAATAAAACAAATCTCATATGAAGATAGTGTCTCTTCTCCCGTGTCTATAAATTGACAATACAAGTGTATTGAAAACTTGACATTCATTTCAACCCCATCGCACATACATGCTTACATATATACTTACACATACACACACATATATATATATACTTGCATATCTACTCCGCACATACGTACTCACATATATATTTACATATACACACAACAATGGAAGGCATGATCATGGAGGAGAGAGAGGAAGTCATGCTTGTTCGACGCCCTGCCCATTTTCTCACCCCAACTTTCTCTTCCTCCACCGCTTCTTTCGACCTCCCTCCCACCGCCTTCCACTCAAACCATAACAACCTTCCTGGTCTATACCCATCCCATGTCTCATTTCCAGGGTGGAAAAACCCCATGCCAAGGTGGAGCGAGTGGGTAGACCAGATGAAACGTTTCCACCATTCCACTTGGCACAGAGCCGGCATCTATGAGCCCATCATGGCCTCCAAATGTCACATCGAACAAGATGTGAATCTTGTTATGGTGTTAGGCGAGAGGTGGAGTAAGACGACAAACACGTTTGTGTTCCCATGGGGAGAGGCTACAGTTACTCTAGAAGATATCATGATTCTCGGGAGGTATTCAGTTATTGGCCAATCCGTCTTATCACCGGTGGAAAACCAAGACAATGAAGAATTCCATGAGATCAATCAAAATTTGAATTCGGTGAGTACTACCTACGGATCTAAATTCACGTATGCATTAACAAAGGTCGTCTTTTATTCTTGTGTGTTCAAGTTTAATATATTGAGATTTGCTAAATATATATACATCTTATATTCAAAAAATTACAGTAAATTAAGTTAATGTCTTATTGGTAAATATCCAGAGATTAAGGTAAATTAGAGCAACGAGTCAATTGCCACATTCTGATTTGGTACGAGAAAGAAAGAAAAATGACTTTTTGGTAGATTACAATTTTTTTTTTTTAATTATTTACTTGGCATATGTGTAGATAATTTTAAATTTGAAACTGTAAGTAATTAAGACGCTTCTGTCACCAAGCACCATAAACCATCTTGTTGGTTGCGGGTTAAATCCCATGCATGCCCCTCAGTAATTGGGGCACGACCCATTCAGATGCACTTTCGAGTTTTTTTGATATATAAACCGGTGTTTTTGGACGATAAGCTTAGGTAGAATAAAAATCATCGAAAAATTTGTTCCGTAAAAAGAAATAATAAAGAACCATTTTATATATAAATTTGCAATATGCAATATATTCTTTTACTGTATATTATCATTTAATTGTTTTTGCCTCAATTTTATACCATGATCCCCCCAAAAAAAAACTTATGTGAATTTAGTCACCTTAGTTTAATAATCCTCACAGAGAATTAATAGTAAATTATCCAAATTGACAACGCCTTAATAACTTCTATATTTTGGGAAAACGTTGATCCACAAAACTAACAATATCAGTTCTTGTTTGATTGTTTCATGATTCGATTTTAATATCAAAATTTATATTTAACTCACATGTCATGGAACTAATATTTCTAACAAAAACTTCAAAGACCGTTAATTTTTGCCCCTTAATTCATTTAATTTTTTTGTTGGCGTTTATTAAATATAATATATATATATATATATATATGTATATATATATATGTATACATATGTAGGGGAGAATCTATCATACTATTAATATAAGCAAATCCAAGATTTTTTATTCTGTCAAATTTTATCACTTTTTAAAAAAAAAATACTCCTACTCCTTTTTATTAATTACAATAATATCATACTCTTATAAAAAATATAAAAACTTAAAAAGTAAAAATTAATAATACTCTTTATTTCTGTTTAACAACTAAATATTATTTTAAATCTTATCAACTTATATTCTATCTTTTTTTTTATTCTCCACATATTTGTATCATAACTATACTAATTTTTTATATTTTTACTGTACTACGTATCGCACACGCAACGGGTGGGGCACGATTATTAGTACATACATAAAAAAACACATTATGCTTACACATTAATCATAACCCTCCATCTAATTTATTTTCAATTGTCAAGATTAACTCACTTAACTAAAACAATAAAACACTTTCTCTTTCTTTTATTTGTCTTAATCCCCTCTGCCTCAATCTCACGTAACAAGCCCTTGATTATACATACATTTTTTCATAACTTTCAACATGGACATAGCATGTATAATAGTTGTGTGACTTAAATTATTAAGTAGTAAATTAAGCTTTGAGTTGTTTATGGACCCATCTGGTGAACTGAATTGTAATCTTTTAACATTTGTTTTGCATATCGTAAACTACCTTGTTATGTGGGTTTTTCTAGTTTTAGTCTTGTTCTGGTATTCTTCCTTCTTTCTTTGTTCTCTAGTTTTTATTTTTTTTTAAACTATTCAGTAGCTTATCTGGAAATGTAGTCATCACACTACCAAATGAACAAATTTTTAGACGTGAGATTGGACAGAGGGAATTAAGACAAATAAAAAGAGAGAGTTTTATTGTTTTATAGTTAACTGAGTTAATCTTGATCATTGAAAATAAGTTAGATGGAGGGGCTATGATTAATGTGTAAACATATTATGTTCTTTTATTTATATATGCACTTTGAAACCTGACTTCACGTATCTTTAGAGCAACACTTTTACTTGGCATCTTGAAAATTATTAAGACCTTACAGTTTTGTTTTGTTTTGTTTTGTTTTACTTTATAAATGATGACATGTATTCTCCATTTCTGTGTTTAAATCTTGAATATGTCCCTTGAAGGTGAGAAAGGAGCTCAACGAGACGAAGGGTCGAAAAGTCTCCCAATCAATGTGGATGAGAGCGTTTATGGGAAACGACAGTCATGTCGCGCATGTGGCCTTCCTGGTGTTATGGCTCTCTCGTCATGTATTCCCGCTTACCCATGATACCGTTGGGAAACATTTGCACGAAGTTAGTTTTGCACTCTCTAAGGGAAAGAGGTTGGCCCTTGCCCCCGCGGTCCTTGCCTGCCTATACAGGGACTTGAAGTCGTTGAAGAAAAAAATTGTGAGTATGAGTGAAGAAAGGGTAAATCATGAGAGACTTAACTTATGGGCACCAATGCAATATGTTCAAATTTGGGCATGGGAAAGATTTCCAACACTAAGGCCACGACCCAGCGTTAGATATGATGGTGAGCCGAGAATCGGTTGCTGGAAAAATATTGGGAATTTATCAAATGCGGAAAATGTGAGAATGGTAATCAATAATGCTGGCGAGGAGTTTGTTTGGCGGCCTTACAGCCTGTCTGAAAATTTTGATTTTTACCCAGGAAATGAACAATGCGTCTCGATCTCTCCGGATATGTGCGAAGACTACAAGTCTTTCGCTAAATTTGTGAGGGTATCTAGTCTAATAGGACCAAGTTGTGTTGAAGGGTACTTTCCGTGTCGTGTTTCGATGCAATTTGGAATAGATCAAGATATTCCCGGGAATATAGCTAGTTGTGATAATACCCCTGAAGCTTCTTGGGAAACGTTCGATAGATCCTCCGAAAATGAAAAACTTCACATCCCGTCAAAGGTGTTTGTAGCTGGTATCACGAGAAGGTATCAAATTTGGTGGAGCTGTTTGAGGCTGGATAATGAATATATTGAATCGAGTGAGAACCACTTATTGGGAATCCACTTGAGTAGTGAGATGAAGAGTAAGACTATAAGTGAGGATATTGCTACATGTTTTACTTTTACAGGACCTCAAATACCTATTTATCCTCCGGGTTTCGAGCCTAGTGCAGTTAAAAAATATGATACTGACATGGCGAAGCAACCGGTAAAAGAAAGAGCAACTGGCAAGCGAATAGAAAGTAGTGTGGAGAGGTCTCAAATGGAAGATGTTATTCAAGGTTCTTCTAAGCGTAACAAAGATGAGGAAGACGATGATCCTCTGAATAACTTAACAACTAAGGAGTTGTTAAGCCTTGCTATAAAGCGAAGATGTTAAAATAAACAAGTCTTTGCTTGGACTGTGATTTTTAATTTTATGAATAATATGTTTACATTTTTCAATTGTTGAACTTTAGTATCGATTTGTATTGCTGTCATGTTACGGATGTGGAAGGTCAAATAGTTCTTTACTTTCTCGATTTCTTTGCTATTGTTTTTTTAGTCTCTAGTTTTGCACATAGGAGAATTGATCATACACTGCCAACTACCAAAATCATATAAAATTAATAACTTATCAATAGAATTACAATTCTCTACTCGGTTGCAACTTTTAAATTCTTCACCTTTCCATTCTCATAAAATTGTTGCATAAGTAACGATGTTGGTTCTTCTGCAATATATGTATACTTGCAATGATGTTGGTTTGGCAATATCTTACAGAGATAAATTCTTTCTGAAATTCAATATGATTATGTGGCAAGACTTAAGTTTATATAATGAGTTTATATGTTCCTTAGTAACAATTTTAAGAATGGAATTATGGATGGATGGTAGTATTTCAGCTTTTGTTGTATCAGCTGTGTTCCACTGAAAAATTCAAAACATGAAGGGACATCTGAATTCAGTGTTAAACTTGAAGGTTATGTTTCTTGAAGGATTTTGTTGTTATGCCATATTAATCAACGGATTGACTTTTTATCATCTGTACTCTCTAGTGAACTAATTGACTAATAGCAATAACTGTACCTGACCTGTGAAAAGAAGGAAAGATTCTAAGAATGGTCTAAGTCATTCACACTATTACTAAATTTATTGAATCTGAGAATGCATTAAATTAATTTTAACACAAAATTTCTTTGGGAAAATACTAGTATTAAAATGTAATTATGTATGTACATGCTTTGTGAGGGAAAATTCTAATAATTATCGGTCAATTAAATTCCATTAACGCTATAAACACTACAAAAAAATACTCAAATAGCGACAGGATTAGTGACGGTATTTTTTGTTACGAGCTTATTAGCGACGGTTTTTGTGACGGTTTTGTGACAATTTAGTCAATTTGCGACAGATTTGTGACAACTTTTTAAATTAGCGACAGGCTTGTGACAGCTTTTGACTCTCACTAAATCAAACATTATTTTGTAGTGAAACCCAGACTATCTCAACCAGACTAATTGTCAGACAGTATTTTATGTAATTTTTAAAATTCTTTTTACGCTCCAACCAAAACAAAAATAAAAACTCAAATATAATATTTGTGAATCTCTAGTTGAAACTACTCTAAACTTAAATATTGATTAAAAGTATTTTAAATTTTAATAATTTGAATATATTTTATTTGACGATTCAATAAAATAAAAAAACAAATATAATATTATAAAACCTTATTTCAAACTACACTCAATTTAAATATTAATTAAAAATATTAAATATATGATAGAATAGTACATTCTTAAAATTTGGGATGAAAATGAAATTCTAAATTTGTTAAGAGTCTGACCGAGTCTATCTTGCTCATTAGCATTATTGATTAAATTTGCCATCAGATTCAATGTATTTATCACTGAATCAGTACATAATTATTAACCTTGAACATTTATTCATATTTAATGGTAGTTTGGACCATATGATTGTCATTAAATTAAATAAATTACCCAATTTTTATCCGATAAATTTAAGTCTCTTTCTTTTGCTGCCTAAAAATTTTAATTTAAAGATTTGTTTTCTTCCTTATTTCACTATAGGCTCTCAAATTTTGCTTTCTTTTAACATAGCCTCAGAAGTTGCACGATATTTACATGTAACCTCTTCATTTATTCAAATTATGCATCTACCCTAGTTTTAGTACATTGTTTGATAGACACTAATTAAACAAAAAATAGTAAGGATATAAAATTCTAAATGTCAAAACAAAAGAGAAAAACTTGAATAATCAATAGTTTTAGTACATTGTGTATGAGACTCGTTCCGTTGTCAATAAGTTCAAAGATATCGCTCCTTTCGGTGCATAACTTACCTCGAGGCACCAAAACTGGGAGAGGAATTATTCTTTTGGGAAGGCCCAATGTGTCTCTAGAGTATCACATATCTTAAAACTTTGCGAAGGGGAACTAAAATACCCCGGTGAAATACCATAATGATTTCAGACCACCATTAAGTATCATTTATATGTTACATTGTTGTAGAATTATGAAAAGGATATTGGGGTACAATGTTAATTAAAAAAACATGTAACAAACAAGAAAATTTAAGTCGATAATTAAGGAATAATTTTAACGCAATGCTTACGAAATTCTACTATTTAACGGTGTTAATTATCTTCTCGATTCACTAATCATTCACTCAAACCTTCCTCATTCAAAAAATGGCCGGAAACAGACCCAAGAACACCGTTATAGACCCGTTCTGAGCATATGGCATCGCATCTTAGCCTGACAAGACCAGGCTTTTTCCTAAATCCTTCTGTTACAAATAGCGTCCCTCTCCATGATTTACCGTCTTATGCATTCACGTATACCGTGGACAACACTGTAGCTATTTCCCTGAACGTAAATTTCAAGGGGTGGCAGACAACCTACCGGCCTTGGGACAAGTGGGTCCTACATATGGAACCACGTTTTAGAGACTATTGGAAAGATCTTGGTATTTATGATGCTATCATGAATTCCACTCTCCGTATCATCCCCGATCAGGACATCGTCTTGGCCTTGGCCAATAAATGGTTTCCGGATTCAAGCACCTTTGTTTTCAAGTGGGGCGAAGCTTCTGTTACACTTGAGGACATATGTGTCCTCGGAGGATACCTGGGAAGTCCATTTTTCGTGCTCCTGATCCTAGAACACAACAAAATGATCGAGTGGGATCACAAATTGACAGACGCAAAGAGGGACATCAGGCCAGATATGGTTAAAAAAGTCCCTCTAAATAAATGGATCAATTATTTTAGAGGGGGTGTCAATGTAGATCTAGAGCACGTAGGCTTCCTCGTGTTCTGGTTATCGAAGTATGTCTTCCCCAAGGGGTCAAATGTAGTGGGAAAACATGTTCATTACATAGCTATGCGGCACCATATGGGAGTTCGGATAGCGCTGGGCCCTGCTGTCCTCGCCTCAATTTATCGCGATTTAACAACTCTAAAAGGTAAAAATTCTGCATTAATCTATTCGAATATTATGGAAATGGCAGAGAAGACGGAGATATGGGAACCAATGCAGTTGGTGCAGATCTGGGCCTGGGAAAGGTTTGCAGCTCTAAAGCCGCAGTCTAACCCTATCGTACGCGGTCAACATATCATGGCTCGTTGGGATGGATTTAGGCGGATTTTCATGGCGGCCTTATCTTAGTACCCGTGAACATCATAATTTTATTAGGAATTTACGGGAACGACTGTAGAGGCCAGTTTTAAAAGCACAAAACTGGGGCCACCAAAATTACCGAGGCCCATTTTTTTTCTTATATATATGAAATTAATAATATATCACTAAGAAATTATAGCATTATATTTTATTACTAATATACAACTGTTCACACAAAAAATCCAAGTTTTATTAAAAAAAAAAAAAACATTATAATCTCTGTCTCTCGCAAAGCGTAACAAAGGTCTTTTATTTTTTTAAGGTAGCCTACATTATTTTTTTATGGGTCATTGGATAAAAACAATCCAATCTAATGGTCAACAAAAACTATGAAAAAAGGTAAGTAAAAAAAGAGTGACACGATTACATATCCGATACTTTTTGGGTACGATTGATAAATTTGATTTTAATTTTTTACGTAACGTATTTGAAATGCATCCAATACTTTTTCGGTATGGTTGATAAATTTGATTTTGATTTTTTACGTAACGTATTTGAAATGCATCCGATACTTTTTTTGGTATGGTTGATAAATTTGAATTTTTTTTTCTTTATACGGTGCACTATAATTTAGGATGTGTTAACCAATAAAATATTTTAGTTTTAATTAATTTTAAATTAATTTTAGAGTAGTAGTTATTTTGGTTTCCTTAATATGCGTTAGGTTTTATTGGGTGACACTCATTTACCGGGTTTACGGTAGTGTTACTTGATGATGTGGAGAGTTTTTTAAAGTTTGTGAGGCCAAGCGAGCTTGTTGGCAAATATGGTATCGTGAAATATCTTCCCCACCGTGTAGCGAGGCAATTTGGGTTGGATCAGGATCTGCCTGGTCGAGTTGCTCGTTATAATCTGAAAAACGAATCAGCGTGGGAAAATTATTGCAGACCAATCGAGGACGTGCAGGTGTACATTCCGTCTAACCAGGTTTGTTAAAACCGATGTAACTGACCGATACTTGTAATGTTGGAACTGGTCCAAGTTTGCTGTGGAGTTGGGATGCGGCAATGAAGAGGGGAGATTCTTTTTTCATTACTCTAATTGCTCACAGATATAAGAGACGTGGGATTGGATACGTGGCTGCCAAAAATAAATATATATATATATATATCCATATATATATATATATATATGGGGAAGGATCCATACACACATAAAAAAACACATTATCTTTACACATAAATCACAACCCTCCTTACTAATTTTTAATGGTCAAGATTAAGTGTTTATTATTTTTATTAGATGAACTAATCTTGACCATTAAAAGTAAGTAAATGGAGGGTTGTGATTGATGTGTAAAGATAATGTGTTTTTTTATGTGTGTATGGATTCCTCCCCTATATATATATATATTTATTCTTTTATTTGTGTTTTCGTATATCAGAAACTTTTCCAATTTTATCCAAAAACTTTTTCAATTTTACCCAAAAAATACCCATAACCATCAACAATAAAACTCCTCCATATATCAAATTAATATATATTTTTATCAAATCAACATCACTCTATAACTACAATTATCCCCAATTTTACCAAAAAAAAAAACCTCTCCCAATTTACCAAAAAAAAAACTATTTCAATTTTACCCACAAAAAAAAAAGTTCTCCGATTTTACCCAAAAAAAAAACTCATAACCATCAACAATCAAAATCTTATCAATTCAACATCACTCCACCACTACAATTATCCCAATTTTACCAAAAAAAAAAACCTCTCCCAATTTACCCAAAAAAAACTTCCCCAGATTTACCAAAAAAAAAAACCTCTCCCAATTTACCAAAAAAAAAACTTCACCAGTTTTACCAAAAAAAAACACTAACCATCAACCATCAAACTCTTTCATATATCAAATTAATATATATTTTTATCAAATCAATATCACTCTACCACTACAATTATCCCCAATTTTACCAAAAAAAAAACACTAACCATCAAACTCTTTCATATATCAAATTAATAAAAAAAATTATCAAATCAATATCACTCTACCACTACATTTATCCTCAATTTTATATATAAAAAAATATCTCCCAATTTAGCAAAATAAAACCTCCCCCAATTTTACAAAAAAATAAACTCTTTTTGGGTAAAATTGTTTTTTTGGTAAATTGGGAGAGGTTTTTTTTGGATAAAATTGGAGATAATTGTAGTGGTAGAGTGATGTTGATTTGATAAAAATATATATTAATTTGATATAAGAAGAAGTTTGATGGTTGATGGTTAGGGTTTTTTTTGATAAATTGAAAAAGTTTTTTTTTTTTTTGGTATATTGGGAGAGGTTTTTTTTTTGGTAAAATTGAGGATAATTGTAGTGGTAGACTGATGTTGATTTGATAAAAAAATATATCAATTTATATATTACGGAGTTTGATTGTTGATGGTTATGGTTTTTTTTTTGGATAAAATTGGAGAAGTTTTTGGGTAAAATTGGAAAAAAATTTGATATACAAAAACACAAATAAAAGAATAAAACAAAAATAAAATAAAATTTGGTAGCCACGTGGGATTGGAAATCCCATGTCCCTCATATCTGTGATCAATTAGAGTAATGAAAAAAGAATCTCCCAATGAAGAGTTCTGGTGATTCTGTGGATCCTAAAAAAATGCAAGTTTTTTCTTGCTTTTTGTATTCCTTGTTATTTGTGTTTTAATTTAATAGTCCAATAGACAATTTAAATTGTTTTGTCTTGTTAAAAATGTTAAACTATTTCTAAATTATTTGGAGGAAAAAAAAAAGTGGAATCACTAATACAATAGATTGACTTAGCAAATCATTCTCATATGTGATACAAAAGCCTATACCATCCTACTTAGTAAAGAAAAAATGAAAAAAACTCACTCAAGAGTTTGTCATATGAGTTAGGGTTGGGTCCGATCCGGTTCGGTTTTTGGTAAAACCAAAACCGAAACCGAGCATATTTTTCGGTTCGAATTTTTTCGGTTTCGGTCCTTTTTTTTACCGAATCGAACCGGTTTATTCGGTCCAGTTTCGGTTTTTTTTGGTTTTTTCGGTCTTTTTCGGTTTCGGTCTTTTTGCGGTTCGGTTTTATTGAAAACCGAAACCGACCCGATTTTTTTTTGGTTTTTCGGTGTCGGTCTTTTTCGGTTCGGTTCGGTTCGGTTTTTCCGGTTTTTCGCCCGGCCCTAATACGAGTAATACAAGATATGTCCATATGCCCAAGTTTGAACATATATGAAAATTATGTCTACGTGTGGACAACTTTTTTGGATATGTGTATAATTTTTTTAATTTATTAAATACTCAAAAAAACCACATAGCCGTTCATTTTCATCCACTTACTACTATTCCCCTTTCTTAAAATGATAGTATTATTTTAATTAGTTAGTATCAAAATCTAACTAGATTGTTGTGCAAGCTTGGCAATTTAGCTACGGTTAACTATAGAACAATGAATTTTGGTTAGAACTTCTTATAACAACACATGCAATGCTCTTAATAGCTTAGAGAAATCAGGTCTCAAGCCTTATTACCAGAGCTCCTTGGTTTAGTGATTTAGTTAGTGATGGTGCACTCAGTCGTAACCTGGCCGGAACAAGGATTTTAAGCAGAGATAGAGATTAAGACGGGTGCAATTTTACAACGCATTGCAATCTGAGATAAAATAAAAATTGGCCAACTATCTATACTCTTCGTCCCCAAAATGTAGTCCTATTTCAAGTATAAGAAAAAAGATGATCCTATTTCATGTACATGTACACAGATTGTAAATTATTTTTTGGGGAGGAGAAAGTATATCCAATGACAATTATAACTTTGACAAAGTTTTATAAATAAATGAGTTTAACCACTAAATTATCTTTTGGGAAGGAGAAAGCATTTTTTTTATTTTTTTTTGCATTTTAAAGCAAAGGGATCATGTCATCGGCTCCCTTTGCCTGAAGTGGTTTCTCCTGTTGAAACGAGTTCATCATCATCTACTACCTCTACTCCCCGCTTCTTTTGACAAATGATACCTATAACCGTCTTTCTTGCATTTAATTTCACCGAAACAGATTCAGTATGAAAAAAGAAGGGCCTAATTGTCAAATCTTAAAGTTGGAGTATTCGAACGTAAAATACTCAGTCAATATAAATCATCTTCAACATTATTTTAGAATTATTTTGAAACATTTCATCTCCAATAAAATGCTCAGCAGTATAAATCCCTTTTTGTGTATGTATTGGATTTCCCTGTCAGTAGAAATTTATTATTGGTATTTTTTTGTATAAACACAAAATGTTGTTTAAGCTAACACTTTAATACTGCATCATCCATAAATTGGCGATTAATAATACATTGATGATCGAATAGTAATCCTTCTAGATTTGTAAGTTCCCGTGGTCTGAACTTCATGAAATTAGTTAAATTTAAACAAGAGATCGGTTAAATGTTTATTGCTATGACAGAAATGATAAAACATTCCTTGATGAAGCTAATGTTCAGCTTCAAATGAAGGGTAAAGTCAATGCGCAAAACAAAAGCCATGGAAGCACCAAAACATCCTCACATTTAGCGAAAATTGTAAACAAAAATTGCACATATGGTAATTTCATGGCTAGTTCTGAAAGATAAGCTAAGGTCATTAAGAAAAAGGGCTGAAGCATACTTAAAAATTCAGATTATGCAATTATTTAAATAGATTTCCAGATTCATGTAGTAGTTTTTTCTCTCGGCAACTTCCACAATTGAACACATTCTCGGTATGAGTTTGCTCCCCCCCCCCCCCTTCCCTCTCTCTCTCTCTTTTTCTTCCTCTTCGTATCCATGACACTTGTAATTTGATTACGTGGCGGTTTATGGGTGATTCTGTTGTTCTCAAACTCAAGCCTGTTAAAGTACTCAATTTTCTAAGTATGAAGAACAAATAACTTGTCTCTCTCTAACTTCATTATTGTCTCAGAAATAACGAGACATATCCCAAGTATCATACAAAAACACTAACGGACCCTTCACACTTAGTCAAACACCCAAGAGCCATAATTGCCAATATACTAAAGGAGATAAGTAAATCAAGACAACAAGTAATTAAAATAGTCTTGTGCCAAAAAGTAAACAAATACATAAAAGGGCACTATGGCCCTAATAGGCCAAGGTCCATCACTTACAAGAATAGGCAAGATTGATAATCTGTGTATGGTTAGTCTCGTTGCGACTTTTAAACAAAAAAAAAAGGTTTCCGAGATTGAAAACAAACTTCTAATCTTTTCTCAATCGAGAAAAAGACTAATTATATAGCTTAAAAGTTCTAATTAAGGAGAGCAAAGCGGAATCCTCAGGTTGCAAACTGAGTAAGAAAATACTTGACAACGATTTGTAAGAAGAAAACAAGTGAAAACTGAACTTAAAAACTACAGCCAAACAAGCGTTAACTTAAGTAATACAACGTATAAAAGGGCATATACTATTCAACGATCCTATTTACTTCCTTTATACTCAAAAAGCACATGAAGGAAAATATGAAGAAAAAAACTTTGTCCGTGGAATTACAAAATGGAACCGCGGACACATGGATAACTATGGGCTACGGCGTATACTCAACGATTCTAAGGTCTCCATCTCACGCTACATTTATTAAAAAACCAACAAAAATAAAACCTCTGACCACCGATATGCAAACAGCATAATTTCCTCAACCTTCTGTTTTGCTTTACTTTTGCGCACGATGTGGGTACCAGTTCCTATGGTGACCGTATATATGTTGCTTATCGTCACTTTTTCCTCCTGGACAGCACTTAGTCAAGGAACCCATGAGTCAGTAGTCCAGTAGATAGGAGAGTAGCTAGAGAGTGACACAAAGTGTCCAAGAAGATCTGTTTTTCAAAATTTCTGGTATTTAAAGTCTTCAAAATATAGCGGTTGATCTGAAATTGAATCAAAAACCTGTACAAAATTTTACTCATAAATAAAAACCTATACTAAATTATACTCTCGCCTAATTATGCTTCTATAGATTCTTTTCCCCAGTAAGTAATGCTTCTATAGATAGTGACCATATAATCTTTTCTGATTTCTATAGATGGTGATGAAAATACGCATATATAATTACGTTTCCACAGTTTAATATTCACCAAGGATCTTGATTTGTCATTAGCCTCCTCTATATCTAAATGTAAATATTTCTTATCCTAAATGGAATTGAATGGTCTGAACAAAAGCCCTGGCCCAAAGGCTTTTAAGGCCCATAAACACGACTATATGTCCCATCAACGTAACCCTAGTTGTTTAGGCCCATTGACACTTATATATAGCGGATGAACATCACCATTGTCATGCCGCAGTTTCTTTAACTTTTCGAGTTTGATCTTTTCTTTCTCTTGCATGACCTCTGTAATTCCTATAAAAAGAAAAGATTATGTGCGATAATGTTGATGATGAAAAAGGGATAAAGGAGAATAATATGCTAATGGAATCAAATACATACCGAATAAGGGATTTACCAGAGAAGAGGTATTCTATTTTACATTTCTGTCGTGAATTTTTCCTTCGCGTTGTTTTAAGAAAGTATATGTACACCCAATTGCTTAGACTTTTCAAATATTGATAATGCAACTGGATTTGTGTCTAAATATTGATTAGGAGACATGTACGAAAGGGTAGAAGGGGAAAAACAAAAGCAAATGATTGAAATCAAGAAATAGAAATGCAATCAAATACATTTGACCTTCTATCAAACAAAGTTACCGCACATTCTACGGACTACAATTAAACTCTCTTCTCCTCTCTTTACACGTGAAACGTAAGCTTCTCTCTCTCTCACTATCTATTTCTCCCTCTCTCCCACTTTTTTCTACCATAATATTACCTTATAATACGTATTTTTTCCGACTTTTTTATTTACCAGCTTATCATATATATTTCTTCCCTTTCTTTACGTCGATTATGAAATTTTGGATTTGATGTATTTTCATATTTGGATCGACTTGTTGTACGTAAATATTGTTTTAGGGTAAATTAATCATCTTATATTTTTGTAGATCTTTTATGCATTTTTTAAATTTTCCGTGTTAAATTTATTTATTTTTGAAAAATAAGTTTTTTAATTTCAGATTATTTTAAAATTTTATTTCTATTTGTTTAAGATACTTATTTATTTTATAATAGAGAGGATCGAGATTAAAGGAAGATAAACAGACTGTATTTTTCAACTAAAAAAAATCTTTTTTCACGCCAAAACCGTAATTCAGAATAACAGTTTACCTTTTTTAAAAAAAAATAAAAAATAAAATGTTAAACCGTAAATCAGAATTATGATTTGTAATTAAGATCTACGGTTTTTACGTGAAAACAGATTTTTTACAATCGAAAAATCCAGCCTCAAAGATAAATAAGTGGAGGGAGAAACTAATATTAAACGCGTGAGGATAAAGTAATGGGAGAGAGAAAACAAGTAACAATTGTGTGTGAGGTGAGATGGAATTTAAAAATATGTATCTAACTGTCTTTTTGCCCATGCAGCTGTTCATGGACAATCAGAAGATACAGAAGAGTAAGCAGCCAAAACGCGCGCGTTCTAATGGCATTTGCAGCTAGCTAAGTGATCAAGAACTACATACTAATCTGACGTCACTATCGTAAGATATTGATGATCATAAAGCCTAGGACGGATTAGCCAATCATAATTAAGCCCTTGGCAGCACTAGGGCAGTATATCGTGTATAGTAATATCTTATACCTTTGATTTCAATTTCATGTTAGGTAAAAAAATCCTAGGTCATTGTTATACCAAGAAAGGGTTCTTAACACGCTCAGTTTCATCTATCATGTTTAAGACATCGCCCATGTTACCGGTCCTATATATTGCCAAATAACTTGAGTTCTCTTTTTCTTGTGGTATTAGGCTAGGTCTTTCCGAATTTTGTCTATGTTTAGCTGACTATGAAGGTTAATAGACATCTTTCTTGAATACTCCCTGCATTTATTTCAAATATTTCCTGTTGCTTATATATGGTTCAAAATAAAAATAAAAAACTCCTTTACTTGTGAACTAATTATCATTTTATTTTATAATTGTTCTTGAAATTAAATCAAACCTTCCATATCAAGAGGATCAACTTATATAGAGTTTAGACTTTCACGGAAGGAACACCAGATTCCTTTGATCAGAGCAAGTGCATCAGTTCCCTTATATGACTCATTTAACTTAAATATGAGAAAATTCTTCTAAAATTTTACACGCATAAGTTTTCCTATACATTAACTTAAATTTAAATGAACTCAAATATCACTCAAATAGAAGTGATCAAGATGTTCCCTTATAATTAAAATAATATTTTCTCTCTCTTACTTTTCTCTTATTTTCTCTCATTTATTTGTACTTTTCACATATAAATTAATAAAATAACAAAAAAATGAGTTGTATAATTTTGATAGAGAAATTGATAAAAAAGCTGATAATTTGTATAAAGCAAAATGTTTACTTATAAATTTTAAATGTGTACTTTTTACTTTAAATACGAGAAAACTTGTAAGTTATTTAATGTGATTGTTCTAGTAAATTAATTTAGGTTGAAAAAAATTGATATAAATATGTTAAAATATAGTAATATTTAATTATGATAATAAATTTGATATGAAAGCTGAAAAATGTATAAAGTTAAACTGTTACCCTATAAATATAAAAATGATGTTAATTAAGTTAAATATGAGGAAAAGTGTAAGGTAACTGGTGCGCATGCTCTTACCTGCTCTAAGTTTCAGTAATTGCTTTTTCACTATTTGTCATGAAATTGAATGCATGTGGTAAGAGGTAATGAGACTAACACGTTCCGGTGGGAGACTAATGAGTTATAACCCTGAGCATTTGCCACTGAAGGAAAAGGGAAGCAACGGAACCGGGACAAGGTTTGGGAATTGGGAGGGGAAAATGGAAGTCAAATCTTTGGTTATTCCTGTGTCTTCATTTCAGTTTTTTTCAAAATTTCTGTAAGCTTAAGTTTTTTGTTTAGTAGTAGAATTTGTGTTTGTAATTAAAATAAGTCGAATTGCCGTAGCATGTTTATGTTGTAAATTTGGAATAGGATGTATATCGCGCTTACCTTTTCTTCGTAATATTATTTGTTTTTTCCTATTATATTATGCGCTTGAGAAATGTAAATATATAAAATACAAGATATTTGCGTTTGACCGCATAATATAGCTTATTTTCACAAGCCGAATCTGAAAATATAAAATACAAGAATATACCTTCACAAGAGTATCGTTTCCTTTTCCGTTTTCGAAACGAGTTTCCGAAAAAACGCAATTTCTAACTAAATAGAGTTTCCCGGTAACTATAAATCAGTATCTACTAGATATTCTTTTTCTGTAAAAATTATAAAATAAAACTCCTTAAATGCGTTATTAATATTAAAAAAATCTTGTAAAACAAATATTTTTAATAATTAATAAGTATAATAAGTAAGATTTGAAAGCATTTTAAAGTGGTTAGGTTATGGGTGGTAATGTATAATAGAATAGCTACAGTGGACCAAAAGTATTTTACTTCAATAAGTACCATGAAGTTTGATTTTTGTAAGTAAGATAAAAAGGATTTTACTTTTCATAAAAGTAAGATTATTGAATGACAACCAAACAACATGTTACTTAACATAAGTATAAGCAATATTAAGTAAAAAGTAAAGGTACAAGGCCAATAGAGTAATGACAAATCTTTTTAGTTAATTTAAAGATTTGTTGTCTTTTCCTTATCTTCTCTTTCTATTTATGTAGTCAACCGTCAGCGAGACCAAATTAAATGCAATTAATAAACTAGATTACTTAACTCTTTACATTTTTTTTTTTCATCCAGGTCCTTCTTAAAAGATTTATTCTCTAAAAAAAATAAAAAAGTTCATTTTATGCTTCTTGAAATGCTATTATAGATTTCTGAATCTCTGTTGATGTAATTTTCATGAGTTAGACCAACTAATAACGGACGAACCGGTGGATAATTAAGAATTCTTGCGCATTATGTGATATCTGAGAAAATCATCGTTCCATTTGACACGAAAGCAACCTATATATTCATAAATTGTAAAAAGACGTTACATTTTAATGAAAGGAAATATTATAAATAACCTTCCATAGGGTAATATTACTAACGGCAAGTGTATTTCGGTTAGAGAAGCTCAACGGCCTTTTCATTTAACGTCATACCTCGCGCGTAATTAGTAAATTCAAAATTTTACAATGACACACATTAGTCGAATTTTAAGAAGGGCATCCTTGATTTATAATAACCTGTAACCAGTACATTTACACTTACCAACTATAAATCTAATTACAAAGAAAGATGACAAACTATAATCTTCAGATACCAGCTCTAATCTGATACAAACAAAACCAAATGTACCAAAAGAAAACAAAATTTTAATATAAGAACTAATAAAACAAATCTCATATGAAGATAGTGTCTCTTCTCCCGTGTCTATAAATTGACAATACAAGTGTATTGAAAACTTGACATTCATTTCAACCCCATCGCACATACATGCTTACATATATACTTACACATACACACACATATATATATACTTGCATATCTACTCCGCACATACGTACTCACATATATATTTACATATACACACAACAATGGAAGGCATGATCATGGAGGAGAGAGAGGAAGTCATGCTTGTTCGACGCCCTGCCCATTTCCTCACCCCAACTTTCTCTTCCTCCACCGCTTCTTTCGACCTCCCTCCCACCGCCTTCCACTCAAACCATAACAACCTTCCTGGTCTATACCCATCCCATGTCTCATTTCCAGGGTGGAAAAACCCCATGCCAAGGTGGAGCGAGTGGGTAGACCAGATGAAACGTTTCCACCATTCCACTTGGCACAGAGCCAGCATTTATGAGCCCATCATGGCCTCCAAATGTCACATCGAACAAGATGTGAATCTTGTTATGGTGTTAGGCGAGAGGTGGAGTAAGACGACAAACACGTTTGCGTTCCCATGGGGAGAGGCTACAGTTACTCTAGAAGATATCATGATTCTCGGGGGGTATTCAGTTATTGGCCAATCCGTCTTATCACCGGTGGAAAACCAAGACAATGAAGAATTCCATGAGATCAATCAAAATTTGAATTCGGTGAGTACTACCTACGGATCTAAATTCACGTATGCATTAACAAAGGTCGTCTTTTATTCTTGTGTGTTCAAGTTTAATATATTGAGATTTGCTAAATATATATACATCTTATATTCAAAAAATTACAGTAAATTAAGTTAATGTCTTATTGGTAAACATCCAGAGATTAAGGTAAATTAGAGCAAGGAGTCAATTGCCACATTCTGATTTGGTACGAGAAAGAAAGAAAAATGACTTTTTGGTAGATTACAAAAAAAAAATTTAATTATTTACTTGGCATATGTGTAGATAATTTTAAATTTGAAACTGTAAGTAATTAAGACGCTTCTGTCACCAAGCACCATAAACCATCTTGTTGGTCGCGGGTTAAATCCCATGCATGCCCCTCAGTAATTGGGGCACGACCCATTCAGATGCACTTTCGAGTTTTTTTGATATATAAACCGGTGTTTTTGGACGATAAGATTAGGTAGAATAAAAATCATCGAAAATTTTGTTCCGTAAAAAGAAATAATAAAGAAACCATTTTATATATAAATTTGCAATATGCAATATATTCTTTTACTGTATATTATCATTTAATTGTTTTTGCCTCGATTTTATACCATGATCCCCCAAAAAAAAAACTTATGTGAATTTAGTCACCTTAGTTTAATAATCCTCACAGAGAATTAATAGTAAATTATCCAAATTAACAACGCCTTAATAACTTCTATATTTTGGGAAAACGTTGATCCACAAAACTAACAATATCAGTTCTTGTTTGATTGTTTCATGATTCGATTTTAATATCAAAATTTATATTTAACTCACATGTCATGGAACTAATATTTCTAACAAAAACTTCAAACACCGTTAATTTTTGCCCCTTAATTCATTTAATTTTTTTGTTGGCGTTTATTAAATATAATATATATATATATATATATATGTATACATATGTAGGGGAGAATCTATCATACTATTAATATAAGCAAATCCAAGATTTTTTATTCTGTCAAATTTTATCACTTTTTTTAAAAAAAATACTCCTACTCTTTTTTATTAATTACAATAATATCATACTCTTATAAAAAATATAAAAACTTAAAAAGTCAAAATTAATAATACTCTTTATTTCTGTTTAACAACTAAATATTATTTTAAATCTTATCAACTTATATTCTATCTTTTTTTTTATTCTCCACATATTTTTATCATAACTATACTAATTTTTTATATTTTTACTGTACTACGCGTCGCACACGCAACGGGTGGGGCACGATTATTAGTACATACATAAAAA
The DNA here is from genome assembly GCA_963920805.1 of Primula vulgaris. Classification (NCBI taxonomy): domain Eukaryota; kingdom Viridiplantae; phylum Streptophyta; class Magnoliopsida; order Ericales; family Primulaceae; genus Primula; species Primula vulgaris. The sequence goes on along the minus strand of OY987218.1, from coordinate 23,166,491 downwards.
AAACACATTATGCTTACACATTAATCATAACCCTCCATCTAATTTATTTTCAATTGTCAAGATTAACTCACTTAACTAAAACAATAAAACACTTTCTCTTTCTTTTATTTGTCTTAATCCCCTCTGCCTCAATCTCACGTAACAAGCCCTTGATTATACATACATTTTTCATAACTTTCAACATGGACATAGCATGTATAATAGTTGTGTGACTTAAATTATTAAGTAGTAAATTAAGCTTTGAGTTGTTTATGGACCCATCTGGTGAACTGAATTGTAATCTTTAAACATTTGTTTTGCATATCGTAAACTACCTTGTCATGTGGGTTTTTCTAGTTTTAGTCTTGTTCTGGTATTCTTCCTTCTTTCTTTGTTCTCTAGTTTTTATTTTTTTTTAAACTATTCAGTAGCTTATCTGGAAATGTAGTCATCACACTACCAAATGAACAAATTTTTAGACGTGAGATTGGACAGAGGGAATTAAGACAAATAAAAAGAGAGAGTTTTATTGTTTTAGTTAACTGAGTTAATCTTGATCATTGAAAATAAGTTAGATGGAGGGGCTATGATTAATGTGTAAACATATTATGTTTTTTTATTTATATATGCACTTTGAAACCTGACTTAACGTATCTTTAGAGCAACACTTTTACTTGGCATCTTGAAAATTATTAAGACCTTACAGTTTTGTTTTGTTTTACTTTATAAATGATGACATGTATTCTCCATTTCTGTGTTTAAATCTTGAATATGTCCCTTGAAGGTGAGAAAGGAGCTCAACGAGACGAAGGGTCGAAAAGTCTCCCAATCAATGTGGATGAGAGCGTTTATGGGAAACGACAGTCATGTCGCGCATGTGGCCTTCCTGGTGTTATGGCTCTCTCGTCATGTATTCCCGCTTACCCATGATACCGTTGGGAAACATTTGCACGAAGTTAGTTTTGCACTCTCTAAGGGAAAGAGGTTGGCCCTTGCCCCCGCGGTCCCTGCCTGCCTATACAGGGACTTGAAGTCGTTGAAGAAAAAAATTGTGAGTATGAGTGAAGAAAGGGTAAATCATGAGAGACTTAACTTATGGGCACCAATGCAATATGTTCAAATTTGGGCATGGGAAAGATTTCCAACACTAAGGCCACGACCCAGCGTTAGATATGATGGTGAGCCGAGAATCGGTTGCTGGAAAAATATTGGGAATTTATCAAATGCGGAAAATGTGAGAATGGTAATCAATAATGCTGGCGAGGAGTTTGTTTGGCGGCCTTACAGCCTGTCTGAGAAATTTGATTTTTACCCAGGAAATGAACAATGCGTCTCGATCTCTCCGGATATGTGCGAAGACTACAAGTCTTTCGCTAAATTTGTGAGGGTATCTAGTCTAATAGGACCAAGTTGTGTTGAAGGGTACTTTCCGTGTCGTGTTTCGATGCAATTTGGAATAGATCAAGATATTCCCGGGAATGTAGCTAGTTGTGATAATAGCCCTGAAGCTTCTTGGGAAACGTTCGATAGATCCTCCGAAAATGAAAAACTTCACATCCCGTCAAAGGTGTTTGTAGCTGGTATCACGAGAAGGTATCAAATTTGGTGGAGCAGTTTGAGGCTGGATAATGAATATATTGAATCGAGTGAGAACCACTTATTGGGAATCCACATGAGTAGTGAGATGAAGAGTAAGACTATAAGTGAGGATATTGCTACATGTTCTACTTTTACAGGACCTCAAATACCTATTTATCCTCCGGGTTTCGAGCCTAGTGCAGTTAAAAAATATGATACTGACATGGCGAAGCAACCGGTAAAAGAAAGAGCAACTGGCAAGCGAATAGAAAGTAGTGTGGAGAGGTCTCAAATGGAAGATGTTATTCAAGGTTCTTCTAAGCGTAACAAAGATGAGGAAGACGATGATCCTCTGAATAACTTAACAACTAAGGAGTTGTTAAGCCTTGCTATAAAGCGAAGATGTTAAAATAAACAAGTCTTTGCTTGGACTGTGATTTTTAATTTTATGAATAATATGTTTACATTTTTCAATTGTTGAACGTTAGTATCGATTTGTATTGCTGTCATGTTACGGATGTGGAAGGTCAAATAGTTCTTTACTTTCTCGATTTCTTTGCTATTGTTTTTTTAGTCTCTAGTTTTGCACATAGGAGAATTGATCATACACTGCCAACTACCAGAATCATATAAAATTAATAACTTATCAATAGAATTACAATTCTCTACCCGGTTGCAACTTTTAAATTCTTCACCTTTCCATTCTCATAAAATTGTTGCATAAGTAACGATGTTGGTTCTTCTGCAGTATATGTATACTTGCAATGATGTTGGTTTGGCAATATCTTACAGAGATAAATTCTTTCTGAAATTCAATATGATTATGTGGCAAGACTTAAGTTTATATAATGAGTTTATATGCTTCCTTAGTAACAATTTTAAGAATGGAATTATGGATGGATGGTAGTATTTCAGCTTTTGTTGTATCAGCTGTGTTCCACTGAAAAATTCAAAACATGAAGGGGCATCTGAATTCAGTGTTAAACTTGAAGGTTATGTTTCTTGAAGGATTTTGTTGTTATGCCATTTTAATCAACGGATTGACTTTTTATCATCTGTACTCTCTAGTCAACTAATTGACTAATAGCAATAACTGTACCTGACCTGTGAAAAGAAGGAAATATTCTAAGAATGGTCTAAGTCATTCACACTATTACTAAATTTATTGAATCTGAGAATGCATTAAATTAATTTTAACACAAAATTTCTTTGGGAAAATACTAGTATTAAAATGTAATTATGTATGTACATGCTTTGTGATGGAAAATTCTAATAATTATCGGTCAATTAAATTCCATTAACGCTATAAACCCAGACTATCTCAACCAGACTAATTGTCAGACAGTATTTTATGTAATTTTTAAAATTCTTTTTACACTCCAACCAAAAAAAAAAATAATTCAAATATAATATTTATAAAACTTTAGTTGAAACTTCTCTAAACTTAAATATTGATTAAAAGTATTTTAAATTTTATAATTGGAATATATTTTATTTGACGATTCAATAAAATAAAAACTCAAATATAATATTATAAAATCTTATTTCAAACTACCCTCAATTTAAATATTAATTAAAAATATTAAATATATGTTCCAATAGTACACTCTTAAAATTTGGGATGAAAATAAAATTCTAAATTTGTTAAGAGTCTGACCGAATCTATCTTGCTCATTAGCATTATTGATTAAATTTGATATCCAAAATCAGATTCAATGTATTTATCACTGAATCAGTACATAATTATTAACCTTGAACATTTATTCATATTTAATGGTAGTTTGGACCATATGATTGTCATTAAATTAAATAAATTACGGAATTTTTGTTCGATAAATTTACGTCTCTATCTTTTGCTGCTTAAAAAAATTAATTTAAAGATATGTTTTCTTCTTAATTTCACTATAGGCTCTCAAATTTTGCTTTCTTTTAATATAGCCTCAGAAGTTGCACGATATTTACATGTAACCCCTTCATTTATTCAAATTATGCATCTACCCTAGTTTTAGTACATTGTTTGATAGATACTAATTAAACAAAAAATAGTAAGGATATAAAATTCTAAATGTCAAAACAAAAGAGAAAAACTTGAATAATCAATAGATGTATGAGACTCGTTCCGTTGTCAATAAGTTCAAAGATATATATCGCTCCTTTCGGTGCATAACTTACCTCGAGGCACCAAAACTGAGAGAGGAATTATTCTTTTCGGAAGGCCCAATGTGTTAAGAGTGTCAAATATCTTAAAACTTTGCAAAGGGGAACTAAAATACCCCGGTGAATACCATAATGATTTCAGACCACCATTAAGTATCATTTATATGTTACATTGTTGTAGAATTATGAAAAGGATATTGGGGTACAATGTTAATTAAAAAAACCTGTTACAAACAAGAAAATTTAAGTCGATGATTAAGGAATAATTTTAACGCAATGCTTACGAAATTCTACTATTTAACGGGGTTAAATATCTTCTCGATTCACTAATCATTCACTCAAACCTTCCTCATTCAAAAAATGGCCGGAAACAGACCCGAGAACACCGTTATAGACCCGTTCTGAGCATGGCATCGCATCTTAGCCTGACAAGACCAGGCTTTTTCCTAAATCCTTCTGTTACAAATAGCGTCCCTCTCCATGATTTACCTTCTTATGCATTCACGTATACCATGGACAACACCGTAGCTATTTCCCTGAACGTAAATTTCAAGGGGTGGCAGACAACCTACCGGCCTTGGGACGAGTGGGTCCTACATATGGAACCACGTTTTAGAGACTATTGGAAAGATCTTGGTATTTATGATGCTATCATGAATTCCACTCTCCGTATCATCCCCGATCAGGACATCGTCCTGGCCTTGGCCAATAAATGGTTTTCGGATTCAAGCACCTTTGTTTTCAAGTGGGGCGAAGCTTCTGTTACACTTGAGGACATATGTGTCCTCGGAGGATACCTGGGAAGTCCATTTTTCGTGCTCCTGATCCAAGAACACAAGAAATGATAGAGTGGGATCGCAAATTGACAGACGCAAAGAGGGACATCAGGCCATATATGGTTAAAAAAGTCCCTCTAAATAAATGGATCAATTATTTTAGAGGGGGTGTCAATGTAGATCTAGAGCACGTAGGCTTCCTCGTGTTCTGGTTATCGAAGTATGTCTTCCCCAAGGGGTCAAATGTAGTGGGAAAACATGTTCATTACATAGCTATGCGGCACTATATGGGAGTTCGGATAGCGCTGGGCCCTGCTGTCCTCGCCTCAATTTATCGCGATTTAACAACTCTAAAAGGTAAAAATTCTGCATTAATCTATTCGAATATTATGGAAATGGCAGAGAAGACGGAGATATGGGAACCAATGCAGTTGGTGCAGATCTGGGCCTGGGAAAGGTTTGCAGCTCTAAAGCCGCAGTCTAACCCTATCGTACACAGTCAACATATCATGGCTCGTTGGGATGGATTTAGGCGGATTTTCATGGCGGCCTTATCTTAGTACCTGTGAACATCATGATTTTATTAGGAACTTACATGAACGGCTGTAGAGCCCAGTTTTAAAAGCACAAAACTGGGGCCATCAAAATTACACGGCCCATTTTTTCCTTATATATATGAAATTACTAATATACCCCTAAGAAATTATAACATTTTATTTTATTACTAATATACAACTGTTCACAAAAAAAATCCAAGTTTTATTCACACAAAAAAAAAACACATTACAATCTCTGTCTCTCACAAAGCGTAACAAAGGTCTTTAATTTTTTTAAGGTAGTCTGCCTTATTTTTTTATGGGTCATTGGATAAAAAACAATCCAATCTAATGGTCAACAAAAACTATGAAAAAAAGGTAACTAAACAAAAATTGACACGATTACATATCCGATACTTTTCGGGTACGATTAATAAATTTGATTTTAATTTTTTACGTTACGTATTTGAAATGCATCCGATACTTTTTCGGTATGATTGATAAATTTGATTTTGATTTTTTACGTAACATATTTGAAATGCATCCGATACTTTTTTGGTATGGTTGATAAATTTGATTTTTTTTTATACGGTGCACTATAATTTAGTATGTGTTAACCAATAGAATATTTTAGTTTTAATTAATTTTAAATTAATTTTAGGGTACTAGTTATTTTGGGTTTCTTAATATGTTAAGTTTTAGTGGGTGACACGCATTTACTGAGTTTACGGTAGTGTTAATATAAAATATAAAATAACGTACCGTAATCACATTGAGAACTTTGTTTTTAACTACCCGTGTTACCGATGAGTATATGTAGCCAATCTTATACATAAATATTTCCATAATTTTTATTGAATATTGGATGGGATTGATTTTGATTGAATGACCCCAAAAAAAATAGGATGGTCTAACCTAAAAAAATACAGGACAACAAAAATATATCCGGTTTATTCATATGGGCCTATATATAACTCATGATATTTTGTATGATGATTTAAACAACTAAATTTCTCGGTTTTAAATTAATATTTTAATTGAATATATTTATTCTCAATTTTGTCTATATGATTGATTCGGTAATTTATTATTTATCATGTGCGGTTATGCCGGATTATTTACTTAAAACATGGTGGGAAAAATAATAAATTATGAGTTCGAGTGTTTTTCTTTTTTTATATTTTAATGGTTAAAGTAACGTTACTATTTATGGCCCTTTTTTATCGGTTTTGGGTCTCCAAAATGCTGAAGACGGTACTGGCAACTTATATACAGATTGAGAACAATTAATTGACAAACGTTCAGTCCTTGTAGGAAGGCAATCTCTTCTTGATGATGTGGAGAGTTTTATAAAGTTTGTGAGGCCAAGTGAGCTTGTTGGCAAAGATGGTATCGTGAAATATCTTCCCCACCGTGTAGCGAGGCAATTTGGGTTGGATCAGGATCTGCCTGGTCGAGTTGCTCGTTATAATCTGAATAACGAATCAGCGTGGGAAAATTATTGCAGACCAATCGAGGACGCACAAGTGTACATTCCGTCTAACCAGGTTTGTTAAAACCGATGTAACTGACCGATACTTGCAATGTTGGAACTGGTCCAAGTTTGCTGTGGAGTTGGGATGTGGCATTGAAGAGTTCTGGTGATTCTGTGGATCCTAAAAAAATGCAAGTTTTTTCTTGCTTTTTGTATTCCTTGTTATTTCTGTTTTAATTTAATAGTCCGATAGACAATTTAAATTGTTTTGTCTTGTTAAAAATGTTAAACTATTTCTAAATTTTTTGGAGGATAAAAAAAAGTGAAATCACTAATATAATAGATTGAGTCATTCTCGTCTGTGATACAAAAATCTATACTATCAGTTACTAAAGAAAAAATGAAAAAAACTCACTCAAGAGTTTGTCATATGAGTAAAATACAAGATATGTCCATATGGCCAAGTTTGGACATATATGAAAATTATGTCCACATGTGGACAACTTTTATGGATATGTGTATAATTTTTTTAATTTATTAAATACTCAAAAAAACCACATAGCCATTCATTTTCATCCACTTACTACTATTCCCCTTTCTTAAAATGATAGTATTATTTTAATTAGTTAGTATCAAAATCTAACTAGATTGTTATGCAAGTTTGTCAATTTAGCTACGACTAACTTTTATATTTGATAGAACAATGAATTTTGGATAGAATTTTTATAACAACTTATGGGAATGCTCTCAATAGCTTAAAGAAATCAGGTATCAAGCCTTATTACCAGAGCTCCTTGTTTTAGTGATTTAGTTAGTGATGGTGCACTTAGTCGCAACCTGGCCGGAACAAGGATTTTAAGCAGAGATAGAGATTAAGACGGGTGCAATTTTACAACGCATTGCAATCTGAGATAAAATAAAAAATGACTATCTATCTATACTCTTCGTCCCCAAAATGAGTCCTATTTCAAGTATAAGAAAAAAGATGATCCTATTTCATGTACATGTACACAGATTGTAAATTATTTTTTGGGGAGGAGAAAGTATATCCAATGACAATTATAACTTTGATAAAGTTTTATAAATAAATGAGTTTAACCACTAAATTATCTTTTGGGAAGGCGAAAGCATTTTTTTTTTTTTTGCATTTTAAAGCAAAGGGATCATGTCATCGGCTCCCCGCTTCTTTTGACAAATGCTACCTATGACCGTCTTTCTTGCATTTAATTTCACCGAAACAGATTCAGTTATGAAAAAAGAAGGGCCTAATTGCCAAATCTTAAAGTTGGAGTATTCGAACGTAAAATGCTCAGTCAATATAAATCATCTTCAACATTATTTTTTGTAGAATTAGTTTTGAAACATTTGATCTCCAATAAAATGCTCAGTCAGTATAAATCCCTTTTTGTGTATGCATTGGATTTCCCTGTCAGTAGAAATTTATTATTGGTATTTTTTTGTATAAACACAAAATGTTGTTTAAGCTAACACTTTAATACTGTATCATCCATAAATTGGCGATTAATAATACATTGATGATCGAATAATAATCCTTCTAGATTTGTAAGTTCCCGTGGTCTGAACTTCATGAAATTAGTTAAATTTAAACAAGAGATCGGTTAAATGTTTATTGCTATGACAGAAATGATAAAACATTCCTTGATGAAGCTAATGTTCAGCTTCAAATGAAGGGTAAAGTCAATGAGCAAAACAAAAGCCATGGAAGCACCAAAACATCCTCACATTTAGCGAAAATTGTAAACAAAAATTGCACATAAGGTAATTTCATCGCTAGTTCTGAAAGATAAGCTAAGGTCATTAAGAAAAAGGGCTGAAACATACTTAAAAATGCAGATTATGCAATTATTTAAATAGATTTCCAGATTCATGTAGTAGTTTTTTCTCTCGGCAACTTCCACAATTGAACACATTCTCGGTATGAGTTTGCTCCCCCCCCCCCTTCCTTCTCTCTCTCTCTCTCTTTTTCTTCCTCTTCGTATCCATGGCACTTGTTATTTGATTACGTGGCGGTTTATGGGTGATTCTGTTGTTCTCAAACTCAAGCCTGTTAAAGTACTCAATTTTCTAAGTATGAAAAACAAAGAACTTATCTCTCTCTAACTTCATTATTGTCTCAGAAATAATGAGACATATCCCAAGTATCACACAAAAACACTAACGGACCCTTCGCACTTAGTCAAACACCCAAGAGCCATAATTGCCAATATACTAAAGGAGATAAGTAAACCAAGACAACAAGTAATTAAAATAGTCTTGTCCAAAAAGTAAACAAATACATAAAAGGGCACTATGGCCCTAATAGGCCAAGGTCCATCACTTACAAGAATATACCTTCACAAGATTGATAATCTGGGTATGGTTAGTCTCGTTGCGACTTTTAAACAAAAAAAAAAGGTTTCCGAGATTGAAAACAAACTTCTAATCTTTTCTCAATCGAGAAAAAGACTAATTATATAGCTTAAAAGTTCTAATTAAGGAGAGCAAAGCGAAGTCCTCAGGTTGCAAACTGAGTAAGAAAATACTTGACAACAATTTGTAGGAAGAAAACAAGTGAAAACTGAACTTAAAAACTACAGCCAAACAAGCGTTAACTTAAGTAATACAACGTATAAAAGGGCATATACTATTCAACGATCCTATTTACTTTCTTTATACTCAAAAAGCACATGAAGGAAAATATGAAGAAAAAAACTTTGTCCGTGGAATTACAAAATGGAACCGCGGACACATGGATAACTATGGGCTACGGCGTATACTCAACGATAGTAAGGTCTCCATCCCATGCTACATTTATTGAAAAACCAACAAAAATAAAACCTCTAAGCACCGATATGCAAACAACATAATTTCCTCAACCTTTTCCGTTTTGCTTTACTTTTGCGCACGATGTGGGTACCAGTTCCTATGGTGACCGTATATATGTTGCTTATCGTCACTTTTTCCTCCTGGACAGCACTTAGTCAAGGAACCCATGAGTCAGTAGTCCAGTAGATAGGAGAGTAGCTAGAGAGTGACACAAAGTGTCCAAGAAGATCTGTTTTTCAAAATTTCTGGTATTTAAAGTCTTCAAAATATAGCGGTTGATCTGAAATTGAATCAAAAACCTGTACAAAATTTTACTCATAAATAAAAACCTATACTAAATTATACTCTCGCCTAATTGCTGGTTCCTCTACTACAAATCCATATCAACTTCACCTTTTTATGCTTCTATAGATTCTTTTCCCCAGTAAGTAATGCTTCTATAGATAGTGACCATATAATCTTTTCTGATTTCTATAGATGGTGATGAAAATACGCATATATAATTACGTTTCCACAGTTTAATATTCACCAAGGATCTTGATTTGTCATTAGCCTCCTCTATATCTAAATGTAAATATTTCTTAGCCTAAATGGAATTGAATGGTCTGAACAAAAGCCCTGGCCCAAAGGCTTTTAAGGCCCATAAACACGACTATATGTCCCATCAACGTAACCCTAGTTGTTTAGGCCCATTGACATTTGACACTTATATATAGCGGATGAACATCACCATTGTCATGCCGCAGTTTCTTTAACTTTTCGAGTTTGATCTTTTCTTTCTCTTGCATGACCTCTGTAATTCCTATAAAAAGAAAAGATTATGTGCGATAATGTTGATGATGAAAAAGGGATAAAGGAGAATAATATGCTAATGGAATCAAATACATACCGAATAAGGGATTTACCAGAGAAGAGGTATTCTATTTTACATTTCTGTCGTGAATTTTTCCTTCGCGTTGTTTTAAGAAAGTATATGTACACCCAATTGCTTAGACTTTTCAAATATTGATAATGCAACTGGATTTGTGTCTAAATCTGATAACAAATAAAGAGAATTCTAAAATGATAGCTAGTTTCAGCAACAAAATAATTTCATGAATCTGCAACATGTTTTTCATATATTCTTCGTTCGTAAATTTACACTGTTTTTAAATTTAGTTCCCCTGTCCTCAAGGTAAATCAACCCCTATGTCTTTATCAAGGGTTACCTATCATGGTTGTTCCTTTCCAATGTTTTAAATAGCGTTATCGCTAACGTAGCGTTTTTTCGAGAGCTACGCTAAAAGCGCAAATATCGTAGCAAAAAGCACTTTGCGGTGTAATTTTTTCCAATAGCGGGAATTTAGCGTTTTTCCATCAAAATAGCGTTTTAGAGTAGGCAATTTTTTTTCGAAAACCGCTATATCGTGAAATGTTACGCAACATAGCGCGCTTTTTAAAACAGTGATCCTTTCAAACGTTTAATCATATTCCATGTTTTAAAAAACGCACTATGTTGCGTTATATTGCGCGAAATGGGAAAAAACGCATCGAAAAAACGCTATTTGAATGAAAAAGCGCTAAATTCGCGCTATTCAGACTAAAAGCGCAAAAAGCGCGAAATTGCTGGACTGATAGCGTAAATAACGAGTTTTTAAAACATAATATAGGGACTTCTATTGTAAATACTGGTCTGGCCCCTATAGTTTATAACACATCACAATTAGTCCATTTAGCATATAACATGTTACAATTAGCCTCTATAATTAATAACATGTCACATATTCGCTTTTATAGTAAATAACATATCACAAATTACTTCATATAGTAATTAATATATCAAAAAAACACATTTATCCTCAAATACTTAAAAAAACATAGATTTTTTTAACCACACATGTCTCATTCTCTTTCTTTTCCAAAAAAACCACAACTAATTTTTTTAACTTTTAATTTTGTTAACATAATTAGTATAAATTGTATGACTATAATACTATATTGTTATATATATAGGCAAAAAAATACACCGTAAAGCGCTACGTTGCTACGCTATTTGCACTTTTAGCATTTCTCTTAAAAAAACGCTATGGTAGCGATAACGCTATTTAAAACATTGATCATATTATAGGTTGTAGTTAATTCTTTGATGAACAAGAAAAACTTAATTCAATATACAAAAAACCTAGAGCTTGTACCAAAGAAATAGCGTGTTAATGTATTATTAGGGGTGGACTTTTTGTACCGATTTTTATCAACCAACTGATTTTCGAACCGAACTAAACAAGTTGGTACCAAAAGTTCGGTATACCGACTTTTCGGTACGGTACAACTGAACCAAACTTTAAAAGTCGGTTCGGTTTCGGTATTCATTTCGTATGTTTGGTACAATACCGAACCGAAGCAAACATTAAAATTATAAAATATATAGATATTTACAAATAATTATAACTTACAAATAAATTGTCTTATAGTTTATTTTAATTTTCTTATTTACGAAGTCAAATAGAATAATTTCGTCTTTCTTTATTTTCTTGTCTAATATTTTAAAAGAATTCTTATTTTATAAGTGTTTACTATTTTAATCAAGTTCACAATAAATGTAGCAAATATAATAATAGTTGTACACATTTTACTTTTTACAAACTTTTTTGTTATTTTATTGTTATCAAGAATTATCTTTTAATAATAATAATATTTCGGTATAAAAAGGAAAACCGAACCTTACGAACAGAATTTTTGAATTCGGTTATGGCATAATTCCCAAAAACACACAGAAACACATGATTCTCATTTGGGGCCACTTTTATGATATCTGGACAATCTTGTGATATGGAGCAAATTGAGTACTAAATACCACGTGCACCAATTTTAAATTCCAGTTTGTTCAACTACATCAAGGAGGTTCTTCAAACATGTTTAGGCTTGAAATGTCTCATGTTTTTGGAGATTTTTTTATTAACACTTATTAATGGGAAATAGATGCAACACAGTTGTTTTATAGGAAAGAAAAACATAGAATATGGTTGACGATTAGTCAATATTTAACACTTTCAGGGTTTTTTCTTGACAATAATCAACTTGCAGTAAAGGAGTAGCCTTCCAGAGCTTTCTTGAAGAGATTTCGGACTCCTCGTTCGTCTCGGACATGCAACAGGTACGTATCTTCATCATTCCTTTACTTGGATCAATCGTAAAATCACCTCTCTCTCCCTCTCTCTCTCTATATATATATATGTATGCATACTTCTCTCTCGTTCTAGAATGGATGATTCTGATTCGTCGGAGGAAGAGACCGAGGAAGTGAATGACCGAAATGGGATGAAGAGGGTGGCAAAAGCTATAGAGAGATTAGGAGACATGTACGAAAGGGTAGAAGGGGAAAAACAAAAGCAAATGATTGAGATTAAGAAACAGAAATGCAATTAAATACATTTGACCTTCTATCAAACAAAGTTACAGCACATTCTACAGACTACAATTAAACTCTCTTCTCCTCTCTTTACACGTGAAACGTAAGCTTCTCTCTCTCTCACTATCTATTTCTCCCTCTCTCCCACTTTTTTCTACCATAATATTACCTTATAATACGTATTTTTTCCGACTTTTTTTTTTACCAGCTTATCATATATATTTCTTCCCTTTCTTTACGTCAATTATGAAATTTTGGATTTGATGTATTTTCATATTTGGATCGACTTGTTGTACGTAAATATTGTTTTAGGGTAAATTAATCATCTTATATTTTTGTAGATCTTTTATGCATTTTTTAAATTTTCTGTGTTATAATTTATTTATTTTTGAAAAATAAGTTTTCTAATTTCAGATTATTTTAAAATTTTATTTCGATTTGTTTAAGATACTTATTTATTTTATAATAGAGATGATCGAGATTAAAGGGAGAAAGATAAAGAGGCTGGATTTTTCGACTAAAAAAAATATTTTTTAACGCCAAAACCGTAATTACAATGTACAAACCGTAATTCAGAATTACGGTTTACCTTTTTTTATGAAAAATAAAATAAAAAGGTAAAACGTAAATCAGAATTACGGTTTGTAATTAAGATCTATGTTTTTGGAGTGAAAACAGATTTTTTACAGTCGAAAAATCCAGCCTCAAGTATAAATAAGTGGAGGGAGAAACTAATTAAACGTGTGAGGAGAGAGAAAACAAGTAACAATTGTGTGTGAAGTGAGATGGAATTTAAAAATCTGTATCTAACTGTCTTTTTGCCCATGCAGCTGTTCATGGACACTCAGAAGATACAGAAGAGTAAGCAGCCAAAACGCGTGCGTTCTAATGGCATTTGCAGCTAGCTAAGTGATCAAGGACTACATACTAATCTGACGTCACTATCGTAAGATATTGATGATCATAAAGCCTAGGACGGATTAGCCAAACATAATTAAGCCCTAGGCAGCACTAGGGCAGTATATCGTGTATAGTAGATATCTTAGACCTTTCATTTCAATTTCATCTTAGGTAAAAAAATCCTAGGTCATTGTTATACCAAGAAAGGGTTCTTAACACACGCTCGGTTTCATCTGTCATGTTTAAGACATCGCCCATGTTACCGGTCCTATATATTGCCAAATAACTTGAGTTCTCTTTTTCTTCTTCTTTTTCTTGCGGTATTAGGCTAGGTCTTTCGGAATTTTGTCTATGTTTAGCTGACTATGAAGGTTAATAGACATCTTTCTTGAATACTCCCTGCATTTATTACAAATATTTCCTGTTGCTTATATATGGTTCAAAATAAAAATAAAAAACTCCTTTACTTGTGAACTAATAATCAGTTTATTTTATAATTGTTCTTGAAATTAAATCAAACCTTCCATATCAAGAGGATCAACTTATATAGAGTCTTAGACTTTCACTAAAGGAACACCAGATTCCTTTGATTACCTGCTCTAAGTTTTAGTAATTGCTTTTTAACTATTTGTCATGAAATTGAATGTACATGTGGTAAGAGGTTATGAGACTAACACGTTCGGTCGGAGACTAATGAGTTAGAACCCTGAGCATTTGCCACTGAAGGAAAAGGGAAGCAACGGAACCGGGACAAGGTTCGGGAATTGGTAGGGGAAAATGGAAGTCAAATCTTTTGTTTTTCCTGTCTTCATTTCAGTTTGTTTCAAAATTTCTGTAAACTTAAGTTTTTTGTTTAGTAGTAGAATTTGTATTTGTAACTAAAATAAGTCGAATTGCCGGAGCATGTTTAATTATGTTGTAGATTTGGAATAGGATGTATATCGTGCTTACCTTTTCTTCGTAATATTATTTGTTTTTTCCCTATTATATTATGCACTTGCGAAATGTAAATATATAAAATACAAGATATTCGCGTTTGACCGCATAATATAACTTATTTTCACAAGCCGAATCTGAAAATAAATTTAGGCTTAGTCAACAACACGGACTAAACTTGAGTAGCCTCAATTTGGTTAAATCGACTCCACAGACTGTAACAGTTGGTTAATGTGACAAGTCAATTTCACTTCATTATTATAAAAATGCATATTATCAAAAACGAATATTCAAATTAGTAGCGTAGTGTCTTTTTGTCAAACACTTGCCACAAACAGAGTTACTTACAAGAATATACCTTCACAAGATTGATAATCTGTGTATGGTCAGCCTCGTTGCGGCTTTTAAACAAAAAAAAAGATTTCGAGAGCGAAAACAAACTTCTAACCTTTTCTCAATTGAGGAAGAGACTAATTATCTTGCATAAAAGTTCTAATTAAGGAAAGCAAAACGAAGTCCTCATGTTGAAAATGAATAAGCAAATAGGAAAAATTGTTAAAATGTTATCCAACCTATTAACTTTTAATGATTTGGTACCCAGGCTAACACACTTTCTAAATTGGTACCCAACATATACATTTCGCTCTAATTTGGTATTCAACCTAACATTTTTTCTAATTTGGTACCCAACCTATGCGTTAAAAACCGATGATCGAAGACAGATTGAGTCTCTTAATTGGACTGTATACGTATAGGTTGGGTACAAAATTAGAGCGAAACGTATAGGTTAGGTATCAAATTAGAAAAAGTGTTATGTTGGATATCAAATTAGAGCGAAATGTATAGGTTGGGTACCAAATTAGAAGGTGTGTTAGGTTGGGTATCAAATCACTAAAAGCTGATAGGTTATGTACCATTTTAGCATTTTTCCCAAAGCAAACACTTCACAACAATTCGTAGACGAAACAAGAAAAAGCTGAACTTAAAAACTACAGCAAAACAAGCCTCAAATTAAGTAATACAACGTATAAAAAGGCATATACTATACAACGATCCATACTTCCTTTATACACAAAAAGGACGTGAAGGAAAATATGAAGAAAAAAACTGTCCGTGGAATTGCAAAATAGAACCGTGGATGCATGGTTAACTATAACGTATACTCAGAGATAGTAAGGTCCCCATCTCACGCAACATTTATTTAAATGCAACAACGTTTAAAACCAGTCAGCACCGATATGCAAGCAACAGAATTTCCTCAACTTTTTCCGTTTTGCTTTGGTAACTATGTGGGTATTATTTCCTATGGCGCTTGTGTGTTGCCTATCATCAACTTCGTTATTTTTTTTTTCAAAAATAAGGGACGATTCTACTCCTGTGCTATGAAAAGAAAAGGCATCACTTAAAGAAATAAGTTGAGAATCAAATACTCTTAGCTTTCAGACCCCAATTACGCGAGGATATGTTTATAGTACATTTAGCATTACCCAGAAAATTGTGGTATATTTAAGAACTAACCATTAGATTCAATACATCCCACAAGAATTTTGAAAATTATAGTGAAAAAATATATATATTTAACTATGACAGTACTACAGAGTACAAGGGTAAAAGATACTACTGGAAGCTTTTATAATATCGTGTTGCAAGTTAGAAAGCGCACTTCGTAGTGAAAAAACTCGATTCAAAGCTTAATAAAAACTTAAAAAGCTTGTTTTTCCGCTTTTTAGGCCGCATATCTCTTACAAAAACGTTTTGGCTAAGATTTCGCTTTTTAAAACACTGAGTTGCAACAACAATTTTTATGCATTTCCCAAAAATTTCACAAAAAATGTTAGTCATCATTATCTTATGTTTCTTAAATCAATAACCAGAGAGAACCATCTTCGTACATAAAATCTCACAAAAATAGTGTTGATTAGCTAGAACGTGACTATATATATATATATAAAATATAAAATTACCTCGAGGACCGACTGCCGAAGCTGATTCTAAGCTTGTGCGAGATCTTCTCCATACTTTTCCCTGTCGACACTTTAGAGGAATCCTCACTTTTTAAACCTTCTTCAAAATCTTTAGAGTTTTCAATTGCTCTCTTCCACGAGGAACTAAATTATCTCACGATACTGGAATCAGAGTTTATATATCACAAAGAGATGATCAAAGTCTCTAGTGCAAGTTTCACCAGAGGACTAATATGCACTTTACTTGTACTTTTCTCACTGCAAATTTTCTCCTTTTCCTTGTGAAGCATATTGTCAAATGCTGCTTGTGTTTTCATTTTCTTCTAATCAGGGGCAGCCCATCATTACGGGTTGTCCAAACCTTGAATTGTTTTTTTGCCCTTTATAATAATGTTGCATGGAAAAAAAACACGCACAAAGTAGCATTCAAACCTGCGAAAGACTAATTACAAATAGCACTAACAATTAGACTACACAACTACATGCGATTAAATACTTAATAAAAATTACTAATACTAGTAAACTGTATGAGTGGGTTGATATTGCCCATAAAAACAAATTGGTTTTGCGTTACCCAAGACCCGAGCCTTGCTCGCTTTACCCCGGGACCGCCCCTGCTTCTAATTCTCTAATTTCTTCAACTTTTACTTCCTCAATCTCGGAAACGGTTTAGGAACCAATAGCAACTTCATTTGCTGACGGAGTGTCATTTTGTAATTTTTGGTTGTAAATCGGTTTGTGTTTATTATTCGAGTATAAAGCTTCACGAATTCGACAGTGCAGAGAATCCTCTAAGGCCTTTTTAAAGTCTTTGTCACCTCTAGAGACGCAGAAGCCACTTCTTGTTACAGAATCAACAGACACCAAAATTTTAAAAAATTAAAACCCTTAAGAAAAAACATGTCTACTTATCCAAGAAGATCTATTTTTCAAATTGCCTTGCAATTGATGTCTTCCAAATATAGCGTTCAATCTGAAATCGAAACAAGAACTTGTACTAAATTTACTCAGAAACAAAAATGTGTACTAAATTTTACTCGGTCCTGGCTTTAATGTCGGAACGTCCATATCAACTTCACCTTTTTATGCTTTCATAGATTTTTTTTTCCCGGTAAGTAAACGCTAGATGATGTTCATAACTTTTCTGATTTCCATAGATGGTGATGAAAATATGTACGCATATATAATTATGTTTCCACAATTTTAATATTCACCAAGGATCTTGGTGATATGTACAAAGATCCTTATTGGTACACCTGATCCCGACACCCGTCTTGGCTCAAAGGCCTAGAGATCCATTAACACGACTATATGTCCGAGCAATGTAACCCTAGTTGTTTAGGCCCATTAACACATCTATATAACGGACGAACATCATACTAGTTGTCATGCCGCAATTTCTTTAACTTCTTGGAATTCATCTTTTGACCATTTGGTAATTCCTATAAGAAAAGGCTTATGTGTGATAATATTGATGATGAAAAAGGAAAAAAGGGAATAATATGCTAATGCAATCAATTACATAGCGAGTAAGTAACTTACAAGAAAACAGGTATTCTAATTTACATTTCTCTCATTAATTCTTTCTTCGGATCGCTTTAAAAAGTATATGTACACTCAGTTGCTTAAACAATTTATATCTTAATGCAACAGGATTTGTGTCTAGATATGTTAAAAAATTAAGAGAATTCTAAAATGGTAACCGGTAGAGTGGGACCGGTTCAGTTATGTTTTTTTCAAAGATAAAACCAAATCGGGACCGGTTTTATCGGTTCGAAATGGTTAGGAACAAGGTTTTTCGGTTTGAAACGTTTTTTTTTTGTTTTTCGCTTCGAAACGGTTTTTAACTTAAACTAATTTTACCGATTTTTTTTTATAATTCATTATTATCATGCAACATTTCTTGGTAACTTAATTTTTATTCTTGTTTTGAGATATATTTAATCCTAATGTTTTACAGATAACAATATTGTAAAATTACAAGTTCTTTCTTACTTCCCCGTAAAACATTTTCCAGAGTTTAAATTCCTGCGAAGCGAAACAAACATAGCCTAAGTGTTTGCTTTTAAAAGTATGTGAATGTTGTTTGGTAAACAGTTTAAAATTATACTTATAAAGAAAATTGTTGTTTGATAGAAACTTTCGTATTTTTATTTTTTATTTATTAAAATTTGTTATAACTTTTTATTTTATTTTATACTAGTATTTACTATTCTATCATACAATAAATGAAATAATTGTTTTACAACTCAAAACTTGATTTTCGTTTAAAGAACTATAAACAAGCATCCTTGTTACGATTAAGTTTTAAAACAATAACACAACCTTTAAAACAATAACTTTTTACAATTTAGAACGATCAAAAAGATAAAAAAGGAGACCGGTGCCTCACTCATATGCCACAATGGTCTCTTTTTACTTTTCTTGCATAAGTAACATAATAAATACTTATAATAAGTAAGGGTTTGCTTGATTTGTTTTTACTATAACTATACGTAATCCTATATTTGAATTTAACCCCCAAACATCATTATTTATGAGTAAAAGTAACTGTATACAATTATATTTATTTCGGTTTACAGTTATATATTTCGGTTTACTGGTTTTTCAGTTTACGGATTTTTTCGGTTTCGGTTTCAAAACTATAAACCAAACCATGTTTTTTCGGTTTACGGTTTTTTTCGGTTTCAGTTTAGGATTGTCTCATGTTTCTAGAGAATTTTTTCATTAACCCTTATTAATTGCAAAGAGATGCAAAACAGTTGTTTCATAGAAAAAAGAACTTAGAATCTGATTGACGATCTTTTACTCAATATCTAATACTTTGGGGGTTTTTTCTTGACAATATTTCACTTGCAGTCAAGGAGTAGCCTTCCAGAGGCTTTCTCGGAAATAGGCAGAGGGGAAAAACAAAGGCAAATGATTGAGTTTGATGCACTTTGCTAAGAAGACGGAGGTTCAAAGGATGCAGCTGTTC
This sequence comes from Primula vulgaris, assembly GCA_963920805.1. NCBI lineage: Eukaryota > Viridiplantae > Streptophyta > Magnoliopsida > Ericales > Primulaceae > Primula > Primula vulgaris. The sequence goes on along the minus strand of OY987218.1, from coordinate 23,147,000 downwards.
ATGGACACTCAGTGTTGGACCGGAAATGATTGTGGGAAAACAAACTTTTTTATTATACTCTTATTTTGTGTTATCTCACAAATATAGTAATAACACTTATTTATACTAAAACCATAAACGCAAATGTAGGAAAATAAAAAGTGATAGGTTACATGAAACCACTGTTTTAAATAGAGTTATCGTTAGCATAACGTTTTTCCGAGAGTTATGCTAAAAGCGTAAATAGCGTAACAACGAAGCGCTTTGCGGTGTATTTTTTTTCCTATTAATATGACAATACATACTAGGTAATCATATAATTTATGGTAATTATATTAACATTTAAATAGTTAAATATAATAAATGTGTAGGCCGTTATAATTAATCAAATACATAATCCAATACAACTAATTTGATCACAAGTCATTATTTAATCATAAAATTTGCAAACAAAATATTTATAATACTCCACTTCCGCTATCTTAACAACTCACTTACAAGAAAAATCACTCATTTTATCTATTTTGCTCTCTATAAAACAAGATAAAAGCTCATGATATATATTAAGTTTAAGTATAATTTAGTCGTAAACAAACACGTGCGTACAAATTTATTCATTTTTTTCCTAAACAAGATAAAAGCCCATAATCCAAAATCGAAATATATAATATAGTATGTTTCTAGATAAAAATAAACAATAATTAACAAATATTCAGACTTGAATCTATGTCTCAATTAGTTGATCTTAATTAATAAGGGATTGGACTGACTCATTCATGATTGACCTCCATTCGGAGGCGGTGAACATCGGGATTGGGTGTACGTCGGGGTTGGGTGGAGGTGGATTGGAAAGAAATGAAGTGAAAATATCCGTTTGTTTGTCTAATACTGTTAGGGCATTGATTTTAGTGTTTACAAAAGAAAAATATATCTCAAACCAAAACGGCGTAGTGCAATATTGGTTTTTTGTTTGTTTTTTAAATACTCAGTGGTTAGGATTTCGGTCCAAAATATCGTATTTTTTGCGCTTTTAGACCCAATAACGTGATTTTTTTCGCTTTACCACCCAAATAACGTTTTAGCGTTGCGTTTTTCTCTCAAAAACCACTATATCGCACAATGTTGCGCAACGTTGCGAGTTTTTTAAAACAGTGCATGAAACTAAAGAGTTGTTAACTTAAAAATAACATAAAGGCTAAATAGTAAAGCCAAATAAGTTACAAAATTAAAGTCAAACAACTTATAATTTTCAACACTCCCGCTTAAACTTTTTTGATAACTCCGAGTAAACTCCTCAATATTCGAAATTCTTCATACTGAGAGCCTTTGAAAAATTATCTGCTACTTGATCTTGTGATTTCGCATATTTCACTTCAACTTCTTTTTTTCACCATATTCACAACTTGTCTTAGTTTCGATCGCATCTTCTTCAACCGCGACAAGCTCCATAAACATTTCGGTCGATGTGTAGCGCTTTCCACATATTTTTACTAAACTAACACACTTTGTACAATATGTCATCTTCGTCGTGTAATCTTTTTCTTTCATGGGATTTGGATTTATCATAATTCACAAATCTAAGATTATCCATCTCACGCTTATTGAAATATAGACACATGTCTACTCATCCCGTATCGAAATTAGTATTCTCCAAAACAAATTGTTTCCCATTTTCATGTACTATTTTATCATACTCAATACACAAAGTCATAATTTTATCAAAATCTATCTCGTAAAAGTTATTTTCAAAGTCATTACCCAACTTAATATAATCTTTTTCCTCCTGATTTTCAATATGATGACAATATTTCTCATTTTTATTTTCAATATGAAAATATTTTTGCCAACTATCACCAATTTTAAGTTGCACCTTCAATTTTTTCGAAAAGACTTTATACTCGGATTTTACATCCATTTTGACATTAAAAAGTTCTAATTTCTCATCAAACAAAACTCTAATTCTACGATCTCTCTCTATCTTTTGTAAATTTTCATCAAATAAGATTATGCTTTTAGTTTCATCATCATTTTTCTCTATCATATTAACTAACTCTTTATCGGAAATCTTTTTGCTTTCAAAATCTTTCTTTTCTTTCTCGTTCCGCTCATTTTGACATGTATATAGTAAACATGTACTTACCTTTGATCCATTTTGCGTATCTCCTTCACATTCGGTATTTTGTAATTTCTCATCATCTGTCTTATCTTCTTCCCCATCCATAGACTATTCGCCTTCACCAAGCATTTTCCCCTGTTCTTTATTTTCACAAATTTTACTATTCACCTCTTTACGTTCATCATTTTCGTAAAAATCCAAATATTCGACTTTTTCCTCATTTCCATTCTTTTCAATAATAAATTCGTCTTTTTCGAAATATTTTATCCAATACTCTTTCGGTAAAAACTCGTCTCTTTTGTTTAAGACAACAATTTCGAGCATTTTTCATACAACAATCACAGACTTTTGCTTTCCAATCTCCTCCGAAATTTTTGGGTGTATGGATCTTTTTAAAATAGAAAGAACTCTCTTTTCTTTCATTTCACATGCCTTTTTGCTTAGGTCATCTTGTACTGTTTCACCGACCACGTCACATAAATCACACCCTCCGAGATAACATCTAATGATGGTACTCAATATTGGATAATTTGAATACATCAACTTCTCGGAAACAAATTCCATGGCCTAGAATCTTTTAAGGTCTAATAGCACTGTTGGACCGGAAATGATTGTCGGAAAACAACTCACAAAATATAATATAAAAGACTCACAAATATAAAAGGAAAATAAATTTTTATTATACTCTTATTTTGTGATACCTCACAAATGTAGCAATAACTCTTATTTATACTAAAACCAAAAACTCAAATGTAGGAAAATAAAAAGGCATAAGTTACATGAAATTAAAGAGTTGGTAACTTAAAAATAACATAAAGGCTAAAAAGTAAAGCCAAATAAGTTACAAAATTAAAAACAAGCAAGTTATAATTTTCAACACTCAGATCCAAATAGAGAAGATTAAGCAGGCAAAACACACGCGTACTAATGATGACTTTTGCAGCTAGCTAAGTAATCTGAATGCACTATCGGAAGATATTGACGATCATAAAGCCTGGTATGGATTAACCTGTTGTTGGTTTTGTACTATATCGAAAAGCAATAAATTAAATAACAAATGACTGAAATGGAAATAAACAATTTTATTTCACTTTAAAAGGAATATTACTCGATTACAAAATTCCTGACTCGTACAGAATTTAAATTGCAATAATTAAATTCCAGACAGATTTAATATAAATTATTAAACTGCTAGACTGATTTGTAATTGTATGAAACTATCTAACAGAATAGTATAAACACTAACGGTTGGATTGTTTGTCGATTAAAAGAAACTGCCAGACAGAATAGTATGATTACTAAATGTCTGGACTGTTTCTGTAAATAAAAGAAATTACAGAATGTAAATTACAGAATAGAAAAAGACTGAAAAATAAATACAGAAAAGTAAACAGTACTGGAAATGTAATTACAGAATTAAAAGGACTGGAAAGTAAATTACAGAAACTTAAACAGTACTTAAATGAAATAGACAGAAGATAAAAGAACTGAAATAAAATAAACAGAAATTAAAAGAAGAGGTAACTCAGAGTGGTTCGCATGGAAACGGCACCGAACCGGGAGGGCTGCCTTTTATAGGCTTTCTTGAAACCGCAGCCATTAATGGTCATTCAATTCTGAGAGTTACACCCCCAGAATCCGTCCATTCAATTTCTGAAACTGCAGCACTTAATTTGTGCAATTTATTCTCATTGAATGCTGGCGTTCCAATTTGCTGGAAACTCTAGGGACTAGTTTTGTATTTTATACAAAACTCCCTTTTCATATTTGACACGAGACCCGAGACATTTCCCAAATCCCAAGGCCCAAGCCTGTGCCCCGAGACCCGAGCGAGCGTGTGTGGTACACACTAATACACTTAAGTGTATGTGGACATGTTAGTTTAACAACTACATGGGTTGGACTTGTATATATATTGTAAAATTAACTCTTAATCTTCCAATATGGGATAACCCTCATTGGTTTTCCATTTATTCGTTCCATTTTCCAGCATTGAGGTTTTCTCCTCTATCGAGAACCCAACTTTGAAGCCGATTAGTATTCACACCCATTCTCCGAATAGGTCATGCGATATACCGTTATGAAGCTCGTCACACGAGCTAATCAAACACGTTGAGTACGATACTAACAACTCAGCTTTGTCACATGTAATATCGACTCGAAGTTGGTCATGTGACCATTCGGAAACACCCATGTAAAACATGTTTTTCCAACACCTATCATAATGAATTCCCTAGGCAGCACCAGTTCAGTATATCGTGTAAAGTAGTGATATCTTAGACCTTTGGTTTCAATTTCGTCTTAGGTAAAAAAATCCTAGGTCATTGTCATACAAAAAAGGGTTCTTAGCTCATACTCAGTTTCATCTGTCATGTTTAAGACATCGCCCATGTTACCGGTCTTATATATTGCCAAATAATGTTGTTGTTGTCTCTTTTTCTCGCAGTAGTTAGGCTAGGTCTTCCCGAATTTGTCTATATTTAACTAAATATCATTCCTTTACTTGTAGTCTTGTGTACAACATTTGCCTTTGGAAGATTAGGAAATTGTCACTTCCCCAATTTGCCAAAAAATCATTCCTTTACTTGTAGTCTTGTGTACTAATTAGCTATAGAGAGATTAGGAGAGATTAGGTACGAGGGGAACAAATTTTCTCAAGTTCGAATGGTCAAATTTTCGTCAGGTTTCGGCTTTTTCATATGTATTCATAAAAAAAAATCGCTTTTTTTGTGAGTAAATCAATGTGTTATTTTATTTCTAAAGTGTTTGTTAAAAAAATAGTAAACTTTGATTTTTTATATTTTTTTTAATATTTAATTGTTTGTTTGACAATTTATAAGGTAATAATATTAATAAATACTAAAAAAATAATATAAAAGATCAAATTTTACAGATTTTTTTGAATAAACAATTTAGAAATAAAACAGTACGTTTATTTACAAGAAAAAACACAAAAAAAATATGAATACATATAAAAAAAACCGATAACATGACGAAAACATAATCATTCGAACTTCAGCAAATTTAAACGCATATACGAGAGGGTAGATAATTAAGAATCAATTATTCTTAGCTTTCAGACCCCAATAATGTGGGAATATGAGTAGGAGACTCTCCCTCATAGAGGCAGTCCTCGCACTTCATTTTTATTAATCATTCCATCTTTGGTCGTTTTGATCTTATAGCTAACAAAAAAAACTATAAACCAAAATAATACGCTAGATATATATCCCGTTCATTTTCAAAATTCGATGATCTCAAACAATAAAACCCTAAAAAAAGATTATGAATTCTTGTGTGGCCTATTGTAAAATAATAACTAAAATAAAAAAAAAATTAAAATTCGGTGATTCCAAACAATAAAACCCTAAAAAAAATATTGGAAACGCTTGTGTCGGTTAACGTGAAATAAAAATCAAAATATATAACTCATAAAACCATCGGATTCTTTTCTTTTATTTATTTTCTTTTTCCTTAAGCTAGATATTATTGAGTATACATCCTTAGATGCTTTTTACATATATCCTACGGTTACTAAATGAAGAGTCTGAGTCCCCTTTCTGAATAATGTGAGGATACGTTTATACTGTACAGAAATTCCTTATTCATGTACATTCAGCATTCATAAATCTGTGGCACATTTAAGAAGTATTCAATACAGCTTCGTAGTGAAAAAAATATACTACAAGATACTACTGGGAGCTATTATAATATCGTGTTGCAATAAGAGTGGTTTGTTGCGTTTCACGCAAAATTTCACCAAAATTTTTTCCCATAATCATTATCGTGTGTTTCTTAAACCAATAACGTGAAAAAAAACAATCTATCCAAAAAACAAACTCAATACGGTAAATGTTCCCTCATTATCCTCCCCACTCTCCTGTTGCTTTTTAGCTAAAGATTCCTCTGGCTAAAGTTGTTAGGCTAATGAAATTAATTTATGTCAAAGAAATACCACAGTTGTATGGAATGAAAACTTTCGACAACCTGCAAAAACACTCTGCATCATTATAAAAGATAGAAAATTTGTGTTGATTAGCTACAAGCCTGACTATATATATGTATATTATAAAATTACCTCGAGGGCCGACTGCCAAAGCTGATTCTAAGCTTGTGCGAGATCTTCTCCATACTTTTCTTTTTCGACACCTCAGAGAAATCCCCACCTTTTAAACTTTCTTCTAAATCATTAGGTTTTTCAACTACTCTTTTCTGTGGGGAGCTAGATAATCTCACGATACTGGAATCTGAGTTTCTATATCCACATAAAAATGATATGGCTTTATCCAAAGTCTCTAGACTCTACCACATGTTTAATCTGAGGACTAATCTGCACTTTACTTTTTACTTTTCTCACTGCAAAATTTTTCATCTTCCTTGTACATATTGTTGAGTGCCAGGTCATGGCTTGTGTTTTCATTATCTTCTAATTTTCTAATTTCTTCAACTTTTACTTCCTCAATCTCAGAGACGGTTTTGGAACCCCTGTCAACTTCATTTTCTGAAGAAGTGTCATTTGTAGTTTCTGATTGTAAAACCATTCGTTGGATATTATTTGAGTATGAAGCTTCTCGTATTCGACAGTGCAGAGGGTCTTCTAAGGCCTTTTTAAAGTTGTCATATCTAGACACAGAAGCCATTTCCTGTTACAAAATCAACGAACAGCAAATATAAGAAAAATTGTAAACTATCCACACAAAAAAATCGTTTGCGTAATCTGAGTGGAAAAAAATAAAGAATAAAAGGTATCCTAATACTACTTTTTCTTTGGGTTCAATCCTAGGCCTCAAAAGGAGCGATGTTCCTATAATACAGATAGACTGTAATTACAAAAAATAATAATACAGATAGACTGTAATTACAAAAAATAATAATATAGTTTTCTAATTTGCTTATGTTTCCTTTTTCGCCAGTGCTTCTTAATAAAAACTCATAACAAGCAAATTAGCATAGTGATGTCCAATATAAATTGTAAGCAAAAACATGGGCGGAACCAGCATAGGGCCATTGGGGGCACGTGCCCCCTTGGAATTCAAACTAGTAAGTACAAAAATACCCCTATTTTTTTAAATATATTACAAGTATGTCATTTTAGGGGTATATATCTAATTTTAATCATTTTTTCTGTCTTTCTGACTATAATTGCAACCACAGAGATAAAATAAGACGTGAATAATACATCTCCATCCAGTTTGGTAATGTCCGATATAAATTGTAAGCAAAAGCATAGGCGGAACCGCATAGGGCCATTGGGGGCCCCCTTAGAATTCAAACTAGAAAGTACAAAAATACCCCTATTCTTTTAAATATATTACAAGTATGCCATTTTAGGGGGATATATCTAATTTTAATAATATTTTAATCATTTTCTCTGTAGTTCTCACTCTATAATTGCAACCCACAGAGAAAATAAGATGTGAATAATACATCTCCATCCAAGTTGAGCTCAACTTTCCGTTAGCCCGGTGCTCTAGACCATTTCTTTTTTCTTCTATCTCTAACTTTTCTCCTCTCCACTATGATGCATCTAGCTTATAGTTTTATCAAGATTTTCTGTTATACAAATTGAATCATTTTTATATATCTTTTTTAACGTTTTGTTTAAAAAAAATTTATCTTACTTGACTGTTATATGTTCACAACTTCTGTTGTTTATATTTTGTTTCAATTGAGAATTATCATTGGTGTTCGTTTGAGAAATAGGTTTCAGGAATTTTTGTGTGGCTTTTGTTGGTGTTAATTTGGTATACACAAATACTGTTTAGGAGTGAATTGTAATTTAAGAAACAAATTCTAGGATGATTATTGGCCTAGGCTGGTTGCAGCTAGGCTGGTTGCAGCTTATTGTTGGAGTTATCACACATCACTTGAGCATTATCAAAGTCAAGTTTTAATATATGTCTATCTCATTTCTTACTAATAAGCATTCTAGTCGGTAAGTAATGTGTTTCTACACATATAAGATCAACTTTTCTGCTTAAAAATCGATCTTGTTTGCTTATAAATGCAATACAAAAGATATGGACTATTACAATAAACCAAAATGAGTTACATAAATGGTCATGATTTTTGGACAAAAACTTCATATTGCACAAAAATATGACAAAGTAGATGCAAGTTTTATATGAAATTTCAATTGGTGACAATTTTATTTATTGATTTGTGTTGCTTTAACTTTTTCCGGATTGTGCACCCGCTGATAAGAAATTCTGGCTCCGCCCCTGAACAAAAGCATTGACATGCCACTTAACCTTCCTAGGGATTTATGCTGAAACGGATAAAGGGATTAAAAAATACGATGAAGTAAACGAGGGTGGAAAATAAAAATAGTGAAAGGGAATGAGATTAGAACTGAAAATTAATCTTCTTACAGAGCATTTAGCCACTGCCTATCAGTTGTCTTGAGATAAAGTTAATAACTGATGGTGGAACAAACTCCAGTTTTATATTCATAGTTGCTATTGTCCTGAAAAAGAATCCAAATTTAAGGCCTTTTTATAAACATATAGAGTTAAATTCATGGTAATAAACTGCGTTCCAACTTTCCTTAGCAGAAAAAATAACAGGCATAGTATGCCAGTATCAGAGTTGATAATGAATACCAGGTTTGAACAGACATGCATATTCAAAATATTGACTCCTTGCTTTAGCTTGCCTTAATTTCTAACAGAATGATCGGAAAGAACATATCAAGATTATGGTCTGCAAAGTATGAACTCTATGTGACGGTCTAAATGGTAAAACAACTTGAGTACAATTACGGAAAAAACACAATCTTTCGTCTAGAAAAAAAAAACTGTTTTTCCCTTCTCACATCAGAGAAGCCAATCCAAATTGAAGTCTTCCAACAACACTAAGTTTTATAGTAGAAGCTATATTTGGAAGACTTCAATCACAAGACAATTTGAAAAATTGACCAATGGCTCATAGTAATAACTGGCGAGCCTCTTTTTCTTTCAAGGCTCGGCTTAATCAATTCGCGTCGGCTCCGATCTTCCGAGATGTCTATCGTGGACTGTATCTGCTTCGACGTCGGGATGCTCTTCGTGCCTGCACAAGAAACGAACAGGGGCCCGGGGATGGAACCAGGTTTTCCCTCTCCAACGATCAAGTCAGTATAGGCGAGACTGAAAGTATGTATGTAGTGAAGGGTGAGTGATCGGACCGGTTACAGGTTGTAATGTCAGATGTCTCGGGCTGAGTTTAGGTGGTCCGGGTTGTTTTAGCTTTATCTCTCCTCTCTATCCTCTTGTGTCCCCTACTAAGTGGTATTAGTGGGGGTATTTATAGCATGATCCAGAGATGTATTAGCCCTTGGATCACTGTACTGTCAACTATTAATCCAACGGCGTTAGGTTATTCATGACTCTGACAAGTGTACTGTTCTTTTCCGGGGCCCACAGATGATGGCCCGCGATTGGACCACGTCGATGATGTCCAGAGGGGTCCATTAAGGGAGCAGCAGCATTAATTGGGAAAGCGTATTTGACACGCTTCTTTGGGCCGGCCTGAGCACATCTCAGCCCCTCAAGATCCGGGGCGGCGTATCACCCATGGATGACATGCCCGGATAGCTTACTGTGGTGATGGTATTGGCCCGGACGAGGGGGCGCCGACATTCCCTCGCCAACAGCTCCCTGTCCGGAGTCGTTGTTAAGGACGAAGTCGACAAGGATCTTCTGTCGTTATGAGGGCTCCGGTCATTCCGTTCTCATGTTTGTCGGTGCGGAGATGCCTCTGTGTGGCCTGTCTCGTGACACGTGTTTCGATAATTATGAACTTCTTACACGTGGAGCGCGCCTAGTGTGCAGTTATGAGGCGCCACCTCCGTCTCTTCGATTCCAACAATGCTATTAATGCTAAAACGGCTGATGAATGACACTTAGCAGATGGCCTCTGCCTGCTGTACACGTGGTGCGCGTCGATTGCGTAGTGGCGGTTTCATGTGGGAGTTCGCGTTTTGGGCCGTGCTGTCTTTTCACCTTCTGGTAAATGTTTTTTCACCTTCCAGTGGGGGCCTATAAATACCCTCAGTGAAAATCCATTTTCACTTTCTCAATCTCTCTCTAAAATTTCACAGCAAACTAATTTCTCACTCTTCCTTCATACTTAGCCAATTTCACAAAACACCCAACCATTATGGTTATCAAACACGGAGCCGGAAAAGGCCCGATGGTTGCCCCGCAACCACGGCGCCTTGAGGTGATGGAAAACGCCTTGCCATTCCGGACGATGGTCATCGACCCGGCCATTTCCGTAGACGTAAACGACAACAGTATCATGGTCAGGCAGCATGGGCCCGACCTAGACGAGTTTCGTCAGCTCTGCGGGATAGGAGAGGAGTTCCGACTTCGGACCTGTGCGTCCTCGGATGAGGTGAATGGGATCGTAGCTGATCCCAAGAGTATGGTAACTCTCTCCATCTCTACTCTTTTATATGGGAGTACCCACCTCCCCATTCCGGAGCTACTGGCAGAGCTCTGTGCCTGGACGCAGACTCTTCCGTGCCAGTGGCCACTGCAGGCGCACCGCATCTGTGCCGGAATGGAAGCCCTCAACGTTCTTCTGGGCTCGGCCCTTCCAGAACCGTTGGGGCTTCGGGAACTCTTGGCTTGCTATGAGTTTCTTCAGAGCGAGCCGAGCTCCCAGGCCAAAAGCAGGCAACCCTACCTGCGGTGCCGTGCTTACAACCAGTTGATCACGGGTAACTCCGATTCGAATCGGGGTTATACCCAAGACATGATCGTGGTGGAGGGCGACTGGCTTCGCCGAGATGACCTGGTTCTCCCCACCAGGCCGGGAAGGGTGCTCAGCAACAAAGATTTTAAGGCCACGGTGGCCATGAAGCTGCAGGGCCTAGGCGAGGCCAATGTCCAATCGCTCGAAATGGCCCTAAACTGGTGGGGACCGGCCGGGACTGACGATGGTGCGCGTGACGCAGAGCGTCTGTTGACCTATGGTTCCCCTACCAGTTGCAAGGGGAACAACTTCAAATGGCCCCACAGGACCTTCTGTCCTGTGGGGTACTCCCGGGATAGATGGGAGAAGGAGCAGGGGTTAGAGTCCATCCTACCCCCTAAGACTCTTAAAGAAGCTGAGGTCGTCGAGGGGACTCCTGAAAAAACCTTAAAAAAGGTGACGAAGGCGAGGCCGAAGCCCAGTAGTAGGGCAAGGGCCGTAGAGGTGAGATCTTTCGCCCCTGTGGCGGCCGGGGTTCTATTCGAGACCCGGCCTGATGGTACCGTCCTCCATTACAGGTTGGGGGAGGACGGTACCCGTAGCTATATTGACCAGCAGGGGAAGCCTCTGACAGAGGTCCTTCCCTTGAGCTCTAGAGAGCCTGTAGCGAGGAGCACCCTTCGGTTGGAGGATAGCCCCTCTGAGGCAGAACCCTCCGGGCCAGCCTTGGGCACCTCATGGACCAGGGTACGTTTGTCGTTCGTTTTCCTTTTATTTCAGTTTCACACTTATCCAGTTTTTGCTACTTTTTCTAACTTTTTGTTTTGTTTGAACGATGCAGGTGGTCCGTTCTGATGAGGAGGAGGAGGAGGAGGAAGAGCTTGCTGCCGAGGCTGGGGGTGAGGGTGAGGAGAGAGAGGGGGTTGAGGAGGAGATTGCCGAGGCCGAGGCCGAGGAGGAGGTGATCGAGGTGGGGGAGAGGGAAGTGGCGGCTAAGCCCTTGGAGGCCATTGGGGACTTGGCGGCTCGGGCCAGGATCGACCGGCTGGCTCGCAAGGCCCAGCTCGGGAAGAGAAAGGTGGAGGGGACGAAGTCCCTCCGAGTGGGGAAGAAGGTCAGGGTTGGGGTAAGCAACCCGCCTGAGGTTGTGGTGGTGGAGAGGCCAGAGGTTGTGGTCGCGGAGAGGCCGAGGGTGGCGTCGGGCCATTCTTAAGGATCGAGTTCTTCCTCCGCCTTCCCGACTCACAGGATGCCTGTGCAAACGCCCGAGGAGGTGAAGGCGACCACGGGGGTGCGGAGTATAATGGAGGCTCACCCCTCCGTCGGGCTACTCGCTTTGGCTGCGCTTCAGCAGCAAAGCGTCGAGGCCGACCACCGAGGTCGTGACCTCGCCTCCTCCATGGCATCAGCCATGGCTATGATTCCTCAGGTATGTAACCCCTTGCAATGTCATTTTGTATGTTTTCATTTATTTCCCAAATATTCTGCTAAGTGTTTTCCTTTTCTCTTGTAGGCCTACCTGCTGATGAACCAGTTTGTATATCACCAAGGCCAACTGGTGAGGTCGTGGGCCACGAAGGCCGAGGCTAACGCCAAGCAGGCGGAGGAAGCCCAAAAAAGGGCATCGGAAGCCGAAACGAGGGCGGAGAAGGCCGAGAGCCTTAATGCCTCGGTGGAGGCTCGAAGGATTGAGGCCGTGCAGGCCAGAGTGGAGGCCGTGAAGGCTAGGGTAGAGGCCGAGGAGCGCGCCCAGGCTGCGGAGGCTGCTCTAAAAGAGGTTGAAGCTGGCATAGCCAATAAAATAAAGGCTGTAATCCAATCTGCTCAAGTCGAGCTGAGTGCCTCCTGGACCGAAAAGACACAGAAGGATTTCAATTCCTTCTATGTCGAAGGGTGGTCCGAGGCGGCTGCCTTTATGAGGGCGGGACCGGAGCATCCGGTATGGAACGTGGAAAACGTCATCGTCCCTGTCCCCTCAGCTCCCGTTCCTGAGTTGGTTCCCCTTACTCCTCGAGCTCTTTCTGACGAGGAGGATGAGGAAGATGACGACGGGGCCAGATAGGGTAGTTTTGATTTTTGTTTTCGATGTAATCTTCTTTTTGTACTTTAGCTTGTAATAGCTTCCCATGAAATGAAATGAAAAACAATTTTGGCCTGTTGAACTTGTCTTTATTCTTCTGTTTTTTATTCAAACTGTGTGTTTCATATGTATGTGCTCCCAATGAGTGGGCCCTTATGCTTCGGTGTCGGGACACTCATTTTACATAACTCACAATTCGAATTAACACTTCATAAAATTCAAATAAATATAAGTCGGGGTGCTGTATAGGCTCGGGTGTTCTGAAACACTTGTAGAATTTAAATGAACTGAAAAATTCAAATAAATATAAGTCGGGGTGCCGTATAGGCTCGGGTGTTCTGAAACACTTGTAGAATTTAAATGAACTGAAAAATTCAAATAAATATAAGTCGGGGTGCCGTATAGGCTCGGGTGTTCTGAAACACTTGTAGAATTTAAATGAACTGAAAAATTCAAATAAATATAAGCCGGGGTGCCGTATAGGCTCGGGTGTTCTGAAACACTTAGAAAGTTGCAAGCATTTAAACTGGGGTAATTCGGAAATAACAGCAGTTTCATTCATAAAGCCTTCAGGCATATTTACATCATATCCGTATTTACAGCAAAACATAAAGGTCGAGCCCTACTGATAATACCTTATTAGGTTGTTGACGTTCCAAGGGCGCTCCACCGGGACATCGTTGGGAAGGTGACCCAACAGGTAGGCCCCGTTCCCTACTGCCCCGAGGATTCGATAGGGGCTTTCCCAGTTGGGGCCTAGCTTGCCGTCGGACTGTACTCTCGTGTTGTTGTTTACTTTCCGTAACACGAGGTCTTCGTCTTGAAAACGTCTGGCGTTCACTCTTTTGTTATAGGATCGTCCCAGTTCGTTCTTATACTCGGCGTTACGGATGCCCGCGACTTCCCTTCGTTCTTCAGCATATTCGAGCTCGAGGCCCATCATTTTTTCGTTCAGTCCGTTCTCCACCATATCGGTTCTGAGAGAGGGGAGTCCGATTTCTAACGGGATGATAGCTTCCATCCCGTAGGTGAGGCTATAGGGCGTCTGTTGAGTGCCCCGTCTTCTCGTCGTCTGGTAGGTCCTACATATGGAACCACGTTTTAGAGACTATTGGAAAGATCTTGGTATTTATGATGCTATCATGAATTCCACTCTCCGTATCATCCCCGATCAGGACATCGTCTTGGCCTTGGCCAATAAATGGTTTCCGGATTCAAGCACCTTTGTTTTCAAGTGGGGCGAAGCTTCTGTTACACTTGAGGACATATGTGTCCTCGGAGGATACCTGGGAAGTCCATTTTTCGTGCTCCTGATCCTAGAACACAACAAAATGATCGAGTGGGATCACAAATTGACAGACGCAAAGAGGGACATCAGGCCAGATATGGTTAAAAAAGTCCCTCTAAATAAATGGATCAATTATTTTAGAGGGGGTGTCAATGTAGATCTAGAGCACGTAGGCTTCCTCGTGTTCTGGTTATCGAAGTATGTCTTCCCCAAGGGGTCAAATGTAGTGGGAAAACATGTTCATTACATAGCTATGCGGCACCATATGGGAGTTCGGATAGCGCTGGGCCCTGCTGTCCTCGCCTCAATTTATCGCGATTTAACAACTCTAAAAGGTAAAAATTCTGCATTAATCTATTCGAATATTATGGAAATGGCAGAGAAGACGGAGATATGGGAACCAATGCAGTTGGTGCAGATCTGGGCCTGGGAAAGGTTTGCAGCTCTAAAGCCGCAGTCTAACCCTATCGTACGCGGTCAACATATCATGGCTCGTTGGGATGGATTTAGGCGGATTTTCATGGCGGCCTTATCTTAGTACCCGTGAACATCATAATTTTATTAGGAATTTACGGGAACGACTGTAGAGGCCAGTTTTAAAAGCACAAAACTGGGGCCACCAAAATTACCGAGGCCCATTTTTTTTCTTATATATATGAAATTAATAATATATCACTAAGAAATTATAGCATTATATTTTATTACTAATATACAACTGTTCACACAAAAAATCCAAGTTTTATTAAAAAAAAAAAAAACATTATAATCTCTGTCTCTCGCAAAGCGTAACAAAGGTCTTTTATTTTTTTAAGGTAGCCTACATTATTTTTTTATGGGTCATTGGATAAAAACAATCCAATCTAATGGTCAACAAAAACTATGAAAAAAGGTAAGTAAAAAAAGAGTGACACGATTACATATCCGATACTTTTTGGGTACGATTGATAAATTTGATTTTAATTTTTTACGTAACGTATTTGAAATGCATCCAATACTTTTTCGGTATGGTTGATAAATTTGATTTTGATTTTTTACGTAACGTATTTGAAATGCATCCGATACTTTTTTTGGTATGGTTGATAAATTTGAATTTTTTTTTCTTTATACGGTGCACTATAATTTAGGATGTGTTAACCAATAAAATATTTTAGTTTTAATTAATTTTAAATTAATTTTAGAGTAGTAGTTATTTTGGTTTCCTTAATATGCGTTAGGTTTTATTGGGTGACACTCATTTACCGGGTTTACGGTAGTGTTACTTGATGATGTGGAGAGTTTTTTAAAGTTTGTGAGGCCAAGCGAGCTTGTTGGCAAATATGGTATCGTGAAATATCTTCCCCACCGTGTAGCGAGGCAATTTGGGTTGGATCAGGATCTGCCTGGTCGAGTTGCTCGTTATAATCTGAAAAACGAATCAGCGTGGGAAAATTATTGCAGACCAATCGAGGACGTGCAGGTGTACATTCCGTCTAACCAGGTTTGTTAAAACCGATGTAACTGACCGATACTTGTAATGTTGGAACTGGTCCAAGTTTGCTGTGGAGTTGGGATGCGGCAATGAAGAGGGGAGATTCTTTTTTCATTACTCTAATTGCTCACAGATATAAGAGACGTGGGATTGGATACGTGGCTGCCAAAAATAAATAAATATATATATATATATCCATATATGGGGGAGGATATATGGACATCATGAAACCGTGGTGAAACCGTCGTGAAACCGTCGTGAAACAAGAGGCCTATTTGTGTTACCGTCGTGAAACCGTGGAGATTTGCATTAACCAAATCTTGATTTGGAGCGTTTTTGAAAAAAAGTGTCTACTTGGGTGTTTTTCATGATGTTCATATAACATTTCCCATATATATATATATATATATGGGGAAGGATCCATACACACATAAAAAAACACATTATCTTTACACATAAATCACAACCCTCCTTACTAATTTTTAATGGTCAAGATTAAGTGTTTATTATTTTTATTAGATGAACTAATCTTGACCATTAAAAGTAAGTAAATGGAGGGTTGTGATTGATGTGTAAAGATAATGTGTTTTTTTATGTGTGTATGGATTCCTCCCCTATATATATATATATATTTATTCTTTTATTTGTGTTTTCGTATATCAGAAACTTTTCCAATTTTATCCAAAAACTTTTTCAATTTTACCCAAAAAATACCCATAACCATCAACAATAAAACTCCTCCATATATCAAATTAATATATATTTTTATCAAATCAACATCACTCTATAACTACAATTATCCCCAATTTTACCAAAAAAAAAAACCTCTCCCAATTTACCAAAAAAAAAACTATTTCAATTTTACCCACAAAAAAAAAAGTTCTCCGATTTTACCCAAAAAAAAAACTCATAACCATCAACAATCAAAATCTTATCAATTCAACATCACTCCAACACTACAATTATCCCAATTTTACCAAAAAAAAAAACCTCTCCCAATTTACCCAAAAAAAACTTCCCCAGATTTACCAAAAAAAAAAACCTCTCCCAATTTACCAAAAAAAAAACTTCACCAGTTTTACCAAAAAAAAACCCTAACCATCAACCATCAAACTCTTTCATATATCAAATTAATATATATTTTTATCAAATCAATATCACTCTACCACTACAATTATCCCCAATTTTACCAAAAAAAAAACACTAACCATCAAACTCTTTCATATATCAAATTAATAAAAAAAATTATCAAATCAATATCACTCTACCACTACATTTATCCTCAATTTTATATATAAAAAAATATCTCCCAATTTAGCAAAATAAAACCTCCCCCAATTTTACAAAAAAATAAACTCTTTTTGGGTAAAATTGTTTTTTTGGTAAATTGGGAGAGGTTTTTTTTGGATAAAATTGGAGATAATTGTAGTGGTAGAGTGATGTTGATTTGATAAAAATATATATTAATTTGATATAAGAAGAAGTTTGATGGTTGATGGTTAGGGTTTTTTTTGATAAATTGAAAAAGTTTTTTTTTTTTTTGGTATATTGGGAGAGGTTTTTTTTTTGGTAAAATTGAGGATAATTGTAGTGGTAGACTGATGTTGATTTGATAAAAAAATATATCAATTTATATATTACGGAGTTTGATTGTTGATGGTTATGGGTTTTTTTTTGGATAAAATTGGAGAAGTTTTTGGGTAAAATTGGAAAAAAATTTGATATACAAAAACACAAATAAAAGAATAAAACAAAAATAAAATAAAATTTGGTAGCCACGTGGGATTGGAAATCCCATGTCCCTCATATCTGTGATCAATTAGAGTAATGAAAAAAGAATCTCCCAATGAAGAGTTCTGGTGATTCTGTGGATCCTAAAAAAATGCAAGTTTTTTCTTGCTTTTTGTATTCCTTGTTATTTGTGTTTTAATTTAATAGTCCAATAGACAATTTAAATTGTTTTGTCTTGTTAAAAATGTTAAACTATTTCTAAATTATTTGGAGGAAAAAAAAAAGTGGAATCACTAATACAATAGATTGACTTAGCAAATCATTCTCATATGTGATACAAAAGCCTATACCATCCTACTTAGTAAAGAAAAAATGAAAAAAACTCACTCAAGAGTTTGTCATATGAGTTAGGGTTGGGTCCGATCCGGTTCGGTTTTTGGTAAAACCAAAACCGAAACCGAGCATATTTTTCGGTTCGAATTTTTTCGGTTTCGGTCCTTTTTTTTACCGAATCGAACCGGTTTATTCGGTCCAGTTTCGGTTTTTTTTGGTTTTTTCGGTCTTTTTCGGTTTCGGTCTTTTTGCGGTTCGGTTTTATTGAAAACCGAAACCGACCCGATTTTTTTTTGGTTTTTCGGTGTCGGTCTTTTTCGGTTCGGTTCGGTTCGGTTTTTCCGGTTTTTCGCCCGGCCCTAATACGAGTAATACAAGATATGTCCATATGCCCAAGTTTGAACATATATGAAAATTATGTCTACGTGTGGACAACTTTTTTGGATATGTGTATAATTTTTTTAATTTATTAAATACTCAAAAAAACCACATAGCCGTTCATTTTCATCCACTTACTACTATTCCCCTTTCTTAAAATGATAGTATTATTTTAATTAGTTAGTATCAAAATCTAACTAGATTGTTGTGCAAGCTTGGCAATTTAGCTACGGTTAACTATAGAACAATGAATTTTGGTTAGAACTTCTTATAACAACACATGCAATGCTCTTAATAGCTTAGAGAAATCAGGTCTCAAGCCTTATTACCAGAGCTCCTTGGTTTAGTGATTTAGTTAGTGATGGTGCACTCAGTCGTAACCTGGCCGGAACAAGGATTTTAAGCAGAGATAGAGATTAAGACGGGTGCAATTTTACAACGCATTGCAATCTGAGATAAAATAAAAATTGGCCAACTATCTATACTCTTCGTCCCCAAAATGTAGTCCTATTTCAAGTATAAGAAAAAAGATGATCCTATTTCATGTACATGTACACAGATTGTAAATTATTTTTTGGGGAGGAGAAAGTATATCCAATGACAATTATAACTTTGACAAAGTTTTATAAATAAATGAGTTTAACCACTAAATTATCTTTTGGGAAGGAGAAAGCATTTTTTTTATTTTTTTTTGCATTTTAAAGCAAAGGGATCATGTCATCGGCTCCCTTTGCCTGAAGTGGTTTCTCCTGTTGAAACGAGTTCATCATCATCTACTACCTCTACTCCCCGCTTCTTTTGACAAATGATACCTATAACCGTCTTTCTTGCATTTAATTTCACCGAAACAGATTCAGTATGAAAAAAGAAGGGCCTAATTGTCAAATCTTAAAGTTGGAGTATTCGAACGTAAAATACTCAGTCAATATAAATCATCTTCAACATTATTTTAGAATTATTTTGAAACATTTCATCTCCAATAAAATGCTCAGCAGTATAAATCCCTTTTTGTGTATGTATTGGATTTCCCTGTCAGTAGAAATTTATTATTGGTATTTTTTTGTATAAACACAAAATGTTGTTTAAGCTAACACTTTAATACTGCATCATCCATAAATTGGCGATTAATAATACATTGATGATCGAATAGTAATCCTTCTAGATTTGTAAGTTCCCGTGGTCTGAACTTCATGAAATTAGTTAAATTTAAACAAGAGATCGGTTAAATGTTTATTGCTATGACAGAAATGATAAAACATTCCTTGATGAAGCTAATGTTCAGCTTCAAATGAAGGGTAAAGTCAATGCGCAAAACAAAAGCCATGGAAGCACCAAAACATCCTCACATTTAGCGAAAATTGTAAACAAAAATTGCACATATGGTAATTTCATGGCTAGTTCTGAAAGATAAGCTAAGGTCATTAAGAAAAAGGGCTGAAGCATACTTAAAAATTCAGATTATGCAATTATTTAAATAGATTTCCAGATTCATGTAGTAGTTTTTTCTCTCGGCAACTTCCACAATTGAACACATTCTCGGTATGAGTTTGCTCCCCCCCCCCCCTTCCCTCTCTCTCTCTCTCTTTCTTCCTCTTCGTATCCATGACACTTGTAATTTGATTACGTGGCGGTTTATGGGTGATTCTGTTGTTCTCAAACTCAAGCCTGTTAAAGTACTCAATTTTCTAAGTATGAAGAACAAATAACTTGTCTCTCTCTAACTTCATTATTGTCTCAGAAATAACGAGACATATCCCAAGTATCATACAAAAACACTAACGGACCCTTCACACTTAGTCAAACACCCAAGAGCCATAATTGCCAATATACTAAAGGAGATAAGTAAATCAAGACAACAAGTAATTAAAATAGTCTTGTGCCAAAAAGTAAACAAATACATAAAAGGGCACTATGGCCCTAATAGGCCAAGGTCCATCACTTACAAGAATAGGCAAGATTGATAATCTGTGTATGGTTAGTCTCGTTGCGACTTTTAAACAAAAAAAAAAAGGTTTCCGAGATTGAAAACAAACTTCTAATCTTTTCTCAATCGAGAAAAAGACTAATTATATAGCTTAAAAGTTCTAATTAAGGAGAGCAAAGCGGAATCCTCAGGTTGCAAACTGAGTAAGAAAATACTTGACAACGATTTGTAAGAAGAAAACAAGTGAAAACTGAACTTAAAAACTACAGCCAAACAAGCGTTAACTTAAGTAATACAACGTATAAAAGGGCATATACTATTCAACGATCCTATTTACTTCCTTTATACTCAAAAAGCACATGAAGGAAAATATGAAGAAAAAAACTTTGTCCGTGGAATTACAAAATGGAACCGCGGACACATGGATAACTATGGGCTACGGCGTATACTCAACGATTCTAAGGTCTCCATCTCACGCTACATTTATTAAAAAACCAACAAAAATAAAACCTCTGACCACCGATATGCAAACAGCATAATTTCCTCAACCTTCTGTTTTGCTTTACTTTTGCGCACGATGTGGGTACCAGTTCCTATGGTGACCGTATATATGTTGCTTATCGTCACTTTTTCCTCCTGGACAGCACTTAGTCAAGGAACCCATGAGTCAGTAGTCCAGTAGATAGGAGAGTAGCTAGAGAGTGACACAAAGTGTCCAAGAAGATCTGTTTTTCAAAATTTCTGGTATTTAAAGTCTTCAAAATATAGCGGTTGATCTGAAATTGAATCAAAAACCTGTACAAAATTTTACTCATAAATAAAAACCTATACTAAATTATACTCTCGCCTAATTATGCTTCTATAGATTCTTTTCCCCAGTAAGTAATGCTTCTATAGATAGTGACCATATAATCTTTTCTGATTTCTATAGATGGTGATGAAAATACGCATATATAATTACGTTTCCACAGTTTAATATTCACCAAGGATCTTGATTTGTCATTAGCCTCCTCTATATCTAAATGTAAATATTTCTTATCCTAAATGGAATTGAATGGTCTGAACAAAAGCCCTGGCCCAAAGGCTTTTAAGGCCCATAAACACGACTATATGTCCCATCAACGTAACCCTAGTTGTTTAGGCCCATTGACACTTATATATAGCGGATGAACATCACCATTGTCATGCCGCAGTTTCTTTAACTTTTCGAGTTTGATCTTTTCTTTCTCTTGCATGACCTCTGTAATTCCTATAAAAAGAAAAGATTATGTGCGATAATGTTGATGATGAAAAAGGGATAAAGGAGAATAATATGCTAATGGAATCAAATACATACCGAATAAGGGATTTACCAGAGAAGAGGTATTCTATTTTACATTTCTGTCGTGAATTTTTCCTTCGCGTTGTTTTAAGAAAGTATATGTACACCCAATTGCTTAGACTTTTCAAATATTGATAATGCAACTGGATTTGTGTCTAAATATTGATTAGGAGACATGTACGAAAGGGTAGAAGGGGAAAAACAAAAGCAAATGATTGAAATCAAGAAATAGAAATGCAATCAAATACATTTGACCTTCTATCAAACAAAGTTACCGCACATTCTACGGACTACAATTAAACTCTCTTCTCCTCTCTTTACACGTGAAACGTAAGCTTCTCTCTCTCTCACTATCTATTTCTCCCTCTCTCCCACTTTTTTCTACCATAATATTACCTTATAATACGTATTTTTTCCGACTTTTTTATTTACCAGCTTATCATATATATTTCTTCCCTTTCTTTACGTCGATTATGAAATTTTGGATTTGATGTATTTTCATATTTGGATCGACTTGTTGTACGTAAATATTGTTTTAGGGTAAATTAATCATCTTATATTTTTGTAGATCTTTTATGCATTTTTTAAATTTTCCGTGTTAAATTTATTTATTTTTGAAAAATAAGTTTTTTAATTTCAGATTATTTTAAAATTTTATTTCTATTTGTTTAAGATACTTATTTATTTTATAATAGAGAGGATCGAGATTAAAGGAAGATAAACAGACTGTATTTTTCAACTAAAAAAAATCTTTTTTCACGCCAAAACCGTAATTCAGAATAACAGTTTACCTTTTTTAAAAAAAAAAATAAAAAAAAATGTTAAACCGTAAATCAGAATTATGATTTGTAATTAAGATCTACGGTTTTTACGTGAAAACAGATTTTTTACAGTCGAAAAATCCAGCCTCAAAGATAAATAAGTGGAGGGAGAAACTAATATTAAACGCGTGAGGATAAAGTAATGGGAGAGAGAAAACAAGTAACAATTGTGTGTGAGGTGAGATGGAATTTAAAAATATGTATCTAACTGTCTTTTTGCCCATGCAGCTGTTCATGGACAATCAGAAGATACAGAAGAGTAAGCAGCCAAAACGCGCGCGTTCTAATGGCATTTGCAGCTAGCTAAGTGATCAAGAACTACATACTAATCTGACGTCACTATCGTAAGATATTGATGATCATAAAGCCTAGGACGGATTAGCCAATCATAATTAAGCCCTTGGCAGCACTAGGGCAGTATATCGTGTATAGTAATATCTTATACCTTTGATTTCAATTTCATGTTAGGTAAAAAAATCCTAGGTCATTGTTATACCAAGAAAGGGTTCTTAACACGCTCAGTTTCATCTATCATGTTTAAGACATCGCCCATGTTACCGGTCCTATATATTGCCAAATAACTTGAGTTCTCTTTTTCTTGCGGTATTAGGCTAGGTCTTTCCGAATTTTGTCTATGTTTAGCTGACTATGAAGGTTAATAGACATCTTTCTTGAATACTCCCTGCATTTATTTCAAATATTTCCTGTTGCTTATATATGGTTCAAAATAAAAATAAAAAACTCCTTTACTTGTGAACTAATTATCATTTTATTTTATAATTGTTCTTGAAATTAAATCAAACCTTCCATATCAAGAGGATCAACTTATATAGAGTTTAGACTTTCACGGAAGGAACACCAGATTCCTTTGATCAGAGCAAGTGCATCAGTTCCCTTATATGACTCATTTAACTTAAATATGAGAAAATTCTTCTAAAATTTTACACGCATAAGTTTTCCTATACATTAACTTAAATTTAAATGAACTCAAATATCACTCAAATAGAAGTGATCAAGATGTTCCCTTATAATTAAAATAATATTTTCTCTCTCTTACTTTTCTCTTATTTTCTCTCATTTATTTGTACTTTTCACATATAAATTAATAAAATAACAAAAAAATGAGTTGTATAATTTTGATAGAGAAATTGATAAAAAAGCTGATAATTTGTATAAAGCAAAATGTTTACTTATAAATTTTAAATGTGTACTTTTTACTTTAAATACGAGAAAACTTGTAAGTTATTTAATGTGATTGTTCTAGTAAATTAATTTAGGTTGAAAAAAATTGATATAAATATGTTAAAATATAGTAATATTTAATTATGATAATAAATTTGATATGAAAGCTGAAAAATGTATAAAGTTAAACTGTTACCCTATAAATATAAAAATGATGTTAATTAAGTTAAATATGAGGAAAAGTGTAAGGTAACTGGTGCGCATGCTCTTACCTGCTCTAAGTTTCAGTAATTGCTTTTTCACTATTTGTCATGAAATTGAATGCATGTGGTAAGAGGTAATGAGACTAACACGTTCCGGTGGGAGACTAATGAGTTATAACCCTGAGCATTTGCCACTGAAGGAAAAGGGAAGCAACGGAACCGGGACAAGGTTTGGGAATTGGGAGGGGAAAATGGAAGTCAAATCTTTGGTTATTCCTGTGTCTTCATTTCAGTTTTTTTCAAAATTTCTGTAAACTTAAGTTTTTTGTTTAGTAGTAGAATTTGTGTTTGTAATTAAAATAAGTCGAATTGCCGTAGCATGTTTATGTTGTAAATTTGGAATAGGATGTATATCGTGCTTACCTTTTCTTCGTAATATTATTTGTTTTTTCCTATTATATTATGCGCTTGAGAAATGTAAATATATAAAATACAAGATATTTGCGTTTGACCGCATAATATAGCTTATTTTCACAAGCCGAATCTGAAAATATAAAATACAAGAATATACCTTCACAAGAGTATCGTTTCCTTTTCCGTTTTCGAAACGAGTTTCCGAAAAAACGCAATTTCTAACTATATAGAGTTTCCCGGTAACTATAAATCAGTATCTACTAGATATTCTTTTTCTGTAAAAATTATAAAATAAAACTCCTTAAATGCGTTATTAATATTAAAAAAATCTTGTAAAACAAATATTTTTAATAATTAATAAGTATAATAAGTAAGATTTGAAAGCATTTTAAAGTGGTTAGGTTATGGGTGGTAATGTATAATAGAATAGCTACAGTGGACCAAAAGTATTTTACTTCAATAAGTACCATGAAGTTTGATTTTTGTAAGTAAGATAAAAAGGATTTTACTTTTCATAAAAGTAAGATTATTGAATGACAACCAAACAACATGTTACTTAACATAAGTATAAGCAATATTAAGTAAAAAGTAAAGGTACAAGGCCAATAGAGTAATGACAAATCTTTTTAGTTAATTTAAAGATTTGTTGTCTTTTCCTTATCTTCTCTTTCTATTTATGTAGTCAACCGTCAGCGAGACCAAATTAAATGCAATTAATAAACTAGATTACTTAACTCTTTACATTTTTTTTTTTCATCCAGGTCCTTCTTAAAAGATTTATTCTCTAAAAAAAATAAAAAAGTTCATTTTATGCTTCTTGAAATGCTATTATAGATTTCTGAATCTCTGTTGATGTAATTTTCATGAGTTAGACCAACTAATAACGGACGAACCGGTGGATAATTAAGAATTCTTGCGCATTATGTGATATCTGAGAAAATCATCGTTCCATTTGACACGAAAGCAACCTATATATTCATAAATTGTAAAAAGACGTTACATTTTAATGAAAGGAAATATTATAAATAACCTTCCATAGGGTAATATTACTAACGGCAAGTGTATTTCGGTTAGAGAAGCTCAACGGCCTTTTCATTTAACGTCATACCTCGCGCGTAATTAGTAAATTCAAAATTTTACAATGACACACATTAGTCGAATTTTAAGAAGGGCATCCTTGATTTATAATAACCTGTAACCAGTACATTTACACTTACCAACTATAAATCTAATTACAAAGAAAGATGACAAACTATAATCTTCAGATACCAGCTCTAATCTGATACAAACAAAACCAAATGTACCAAAAGAAAACAAAATTTTAATATAAGAACTAATAAAACAAATCTCATATGAAGATAGTGTCTCTTCTCCCGTGTCTATAAATTGACAATACAAGTGTATTGAAAACTTGACATTAATTTCAACCCCATCGCACATACATGCTTACATATATACTTACACATACACACACATATATATATACTTGCATATCTACTCCGCACATACGTACTCACATATATATTTACATATACACACAACAATGGAAGGCATGATCATGGAGGAGAGAGAGGAAGTCATGCTTGTTCGACGCCCTGCCCATTTCCTCACCCCAACTTTCTCTTCCTCCACCGCTTCTTTCGACCTCCCTCCCACCGCCTTCCACTCAAACCATAACAACCTTCCTGGTCTATACCCATCCCATGTCTCATTTCCAGGGTGGAAAAACCCCATGCCAAGGTGGAGCGAGTGGGTAGACCAGATGAAACGTTTCCACCATTCCACTTGGCACAGAGCCAGCATTTATGAGCCCATCATGGCCTCCAAATGTCACATCGAACAAGATGTGAATCTTGTTATGGTGTTAGGCGAGAGGTGGAGTAAGACGACAAACACGTTTGCGTTCCCATGGGGAGAGGCTACAGTTACTCTAGAAGATATCATGATTCTCGGGGGGTATTCAGTTATTGGCCAATCCGTCTTATCACCGGTGGAAAACCAAGACAATGAAGAATTCCATGAGATCAATCAAAATTTGAATTCGGTGAGTACTACCTACGGATCTAAATTCACGTATGCATTAACAAAGGTCGTCTTTTATTCTTGTGTGTTCAAGTTTAATATATTGAGATTTGCTAAATATATATACATCTTATATTCAAAAAATTACAGTAAATTAAGTTAATGTCTTATTGGTAAACATCCAGAGATTAAGGTAAATTAGAGCAAGGAGTCAATTGCCACATTCTGATTTGGTACGAGAAAGAAAGAAAAATGACTTTTTGGTAGATTACAAAAAAAAAATTTAATTATTTACTTGGCATATGTGTAGATAATTTTAAATTTGAAACTGTAAGTAATTAAGACGCTTCTGTCACCAAGCACCATAAACCATCTTGTTGGTCGCGGGTTAAATCCCATGCATGCCCCTCAGTAATTGGGGCACGACCCATTCAGATGCACTTTCGAGTTTTTTTGATATATAAACCGGTGTTTTTGGACGATAAGATTAGGTAGAATAAAAATCATCGAAAATTTTGTTCCGTAAAAAGAAATAATAAAGAAACCATTTTATATATAAATTTGCAATATGCAATATATTCTTTTACTGTATATTATCATTTAATTGTTTTTGCCTCGATTTTATACCATGATCCCCCAAAAAAAAAACTTATGTGAATTTAGTCACCTTAGTTTAATAATCCTCACAGAGAATTAATAGTAAATTATCCAAATTAACAACGCCTTAATAACTTCTATATTTTGGGAAAACGTTGATCCACAAAACTAACAATATCAGTTCTTGTTTGATTGTTTCATGATTCGATTTTAATATCAAAATTTATATTTAACTCACATGTCATGGAACTAATATTTCTAACAAAAACTTCAAACACCGTTAATTTTTGCCCCTTAATTCATTTAATTTTTTTGTTGGCGTTTATTAAATATAATATATATATATATATATATATGTATACATATGTAGGGGAGAATCTATCATACTATTAATATAAGCAAATCCAAGATTTTTTATTCTGTCAAATTTTATCACTTTTTTTAAAAAAAATACTCCTACTCTTTTTTATTAATTACAATAATATCATACTCTTATAAAAAATATAAAAACTTAAAAAGTCAAAATTAATAATACTCTTTATTTCTGTTTAACAACTAAATATTATTTTAAATCTTATCAACTTATATTCTATCTTTTTTTTTATTCTCCACATATTTTTATCATAACTATACTAATTTTTTATATTTTTACTGTACTACGCGTCGCACACGCAACGGGTGGGGCACGATTATTAGTACATACATAAAAAAAACACATTATGCTTACACATTAATCATAACCCTCCATCTAATTTATTTTCAATTGTCAAGATTAACTCACTTAACTAAAACAATAAAACACTTTCTCTTTCTTTTATTTGTCTTAATCCCCTCTGCCTCAATCTCACGTAACAAGCCCTTGATTATACATACATTTTTCATAACTTTCAACATGGACATAGCATGTATAATAGTTGTGTGACTTAAATTATTAAGTAGTAAATTAAGCTTTGAGTTGTTTATGGACCCATCTGGTGAACTGAATTGTAATCTTTAAACATTTGTTTTGCATATCGTAAACTACCTTGTCATGTGGGTTTTTCTAGTTTTAGTCTTGTTCTGGTATTCTTCCTTCTTTCTTTGTTCTCTAGTTTTTATTTTTTTTTAAACTATTCAGTAGCTTATCTGGAAATGTAGTCATCACACTACCAAATGAACAAATTTTTAGACGTGAGATTGGACAGAGGGAATTAAGACAAATAAAAAGAGAGAGTTTTATTGTTTTAGTTAACTGAGTTAATCTTGATCATTGAAAATAAGTTAGATGGAGGGGCTATGATTAATGTGTAAACATATTATGTTTTTTTATTTATATATGCACTTTGAAACCTGACTTAACGTATCTTTAGAGCAACACTTTTACTTGGCATCTTGAAAATTATTAAGACCTTACAGTTTTGTTTTGTTTTACTTTATAAATGATGACATGTATTCTCCATTTCTGTGTTTAAATCTTGAATATGTCCCTTGAAGGTGAGAAAGGAGCTCAACGAGACGAAGGGTCGAAAAGTCTCCCAATCAATGTGGATGAGAGCGTTTATGGGAAACGACAGTCATGTCGCGCATGTGGCCTTCCTGGTGTTATGGCTCTCTCGTCATGTATTCCCGCTTACCCATGATACCGTTGGGAAACATTTGCACGAAGTTAGTTTTGCACTCTCTAAGGGAAAGAGGTTGGCCCTTGCCCCCGCGGTCCCTGCCTGCCTATACAGGGACTTGAAGTCGTTGAAGAAAAAAATTGTGAGTATGAGTGAAGAAAGGGTAAATCATGAGAGACTTAACTTATGGGCACCAATGCAATATGTTCAAATTTGGGCATGGGAAAGATTTCCAACACTAAGGCCACGACCCAGCGTTAGATATGATGGTGAGCCGAGAATCGGTTGCTGGAAAAATATTGGGAATTTATCAAATGCGGAAAATGTGAGAATGGTAATCAATAATGCTGGCGAGGAGTTTGTTTGGCGGCCTTACAGCCTGTCTGAGAAATTTGATTTTTACCCAGGAAATGAACAATGCGTCTCGATCTCTCCGGATATGTGCGAAGACTACAAGTCTTTCGCTAAATTTGTGAGGGTATCTAGTCTAATAGGACCAAGTTGTGTTGAAGGGTACTTTCCGTGTCGTGTTTCGATGCAATTTGGAATAGATCAAGATATTCCCGGGAATGTAGCTAGTTGTGATAATAGCCCTGAAGCTTCTTGGGAAACGTTCGATAGATCCTCCGAAAATGAAAAACTTCACATCCCGTCAAAGGTGTTTGTAGCTGGTATCACGAGAAGGTATCAAATTTGGTGGAGCAGTTTGAGGCTGGATAATGAATATATTGAATCGAGTGAGAACCACTTATTGGGAATCCACATGAGTAGTGAGATGAAGAGTAAGACTATAAGTGAGGATATTGCTACATGTTCTACTTTTACAGGACCTCAAATACCTATTTATCCTCCGGGTTTCGAGCCTAGTGCAGTTAAAAAATATGATACTGACATGGCGAAGCAACCGGTAAAAGAAAGAGCAACTGGCAAGCGAATAGAAAGTAGTGTGGAGAGGTCTCAAATGGAAGATGTTATTCAAGGTTCTTCTAAGCGTAACAAAGATGAGGAAGACGATGATCCTCTGAATAACTTAACAACTAAGGAGTTGTTAAGCCTTGCTATAAAGCGAAGATGTTAAAATAAACAAGTCTTTGCTTGGACTGTGATTTTTAATTTTATGAATAATATGTTTACATTTTTCAATTGTTGAACGTTAGTATCGATTTGTATTGCTGTCATGTTACGGATGTGGAAGGTCAAATAGTTCTTTACTTTCTCGATTTCTTTGCTATTGTTTTTTTAGTCTCTAGTTTTGCACATAGGAGAATTGATCATACACTGCCAACTACCAGAATCATATAAAATTAATAACTTATCAATAGAATTACAATTCTCTACCCGGTTGCAACTTTTAAATTCTTCACCTTTCCATTCTCATAAAATTGTTGCATAAGTAACGATGTTGGTTCTTCTGCAGTATATGTATACTTGCAATGATGTTGGTTTGGCAATATCTTACAGAGATAAATTCTTTCTGAAATTCAATATGATTATGTGGCAAGACTTAAGTTTATATAATGAGTTTATATGCTTCCTTAGTAACAATTTTAAGAATGGAATTATGGATGGATGGTAGTATTTCAGCTTTTGTTGTATCAGCTGTGTTCCACTGAAAAATTCAAAACATGAAGGGGCATCTGAATTCAGTGTTAAACTTGAAGGTTATGTTTCTTGAAGGATTTTGTTGTTATGCCATTTTAATCAACGGATTGACTTTTTATCATCTGTACTCTCTAGTCAACTAATTGACTAATAGCAATAACTGTACCTGACCTGTGAAAAGAAGGAAATATTCTAAGAATGGTCTAAGTCATTCACACTATTACTAAATTTATTGAATCTGAGAATGCATTAAATTAATTTTAACACAAAATTTCTTTGGGAAAATACTAGTATTAAAATGTAATTATGTATGTACATGCTTTGTGATGGAAAATTCTAATAATTATCGGTCAATTAAATTCCATTAACGCTATAAACCCAGACTATCTCAACCAGACTAATTGTCAGACAGTATTTTATGTAATTTTTAAAATTCTTTTTACACTCCAACCAAAAAAAAAAATAATTCAAATATAATATTTATAAAACTTTAGTTGAAACTTCTCTAAACTTAAATATTGATTAAAAGTATTTTAAATTTTATAATTGGAATATATTTTATTTGACGATTCAATAAAATAAAAACTCAAATATAATATTATAAAATCTTATTTCAAACTACCCTCAATTTAAATATTAATTAAAAATATTAAATATATGTTCCAATAGTACACTCTTAAAATTTGGGATGAAAATAAAATTCTAAATTTGTTAAGAGTCTGACCGAATCTATCTTGCTCATTAGCATTATTGATTAAATTTGATATCCAAAATCAGATTCAATGTATTTATCACTGAATCAGTACATAATTATTAACCTTGAACATTTATTCATATTTAATGGTAGTTTGGACCATATGATTGTCATTAAATTAAATAAATTACGGAATTTTTGTTCGATAAATTTACGTCTCTATCTTTTGCTGCTTAAAAAAATTAATTTAAAGATATGTTTTCTTCTTAATTTCACTATAGGCTCTCAAATTTTGCTTTCTTTTAATATAGCCTCAGAAGTTGCACGATATTTACATGTAACCCCTTCATTTATTCAAATTATGCATCTACCCTAGTTTTAGTACATTGTTTGATAGATACTAATTAAACAAAAAATAGTAAGGATATAAAATTCTAAATGTCAAAACAAAAGAGAAAAACTTGAATAATCAATAGATGTATGAGACTCGTTCCGTTGTCAATAAGTTCAAAGATATATATCGCTCCTTTCGGTGCATAACTTACCTCGAGGCACCAAAACTGAGAGAGGAATTATTCTTTTCGGAAGGCCCAATGTGTTAAGAGTGTCAAATATCTTAAAACTTTGCAAAGGGGAACTAAAATACCCCGGTGAATACCATAATGATTTCAGACCACCATTAAGTATCATTTATATGTTACATTGTTGTAGAATTATGAAAAGGATATTGGGGTACAATGTTAATTAAAAAAACCTGTTACAAACAAGAAAATTTAAGTCGATGATTAAGGAATAATTTTAACGCAATGCTTACGAAATTCTACTATTTAACGGGGTTAAATATCTTCTCGATTCACTAATCATTCACTCAAACCTTCCTCATTCAAAAAATGGCCGGAAACAGACCCGAGAACACCGTTATAGACCCGTTCTGAGCATGGCATCGCATCTTAGCCTGACAAGACCAGGCTTTTTCCTAAATCCTTCTGTTACAAATAGCGTCCCTCTCCATGATTTACCTTCTTATGCATTCACGTATACCATGGACAACACCGTAGCTATTTCCCTGAACGTAAATTTCAAGGGGTGGCAGACAACCTACCGGCCTTGGGACGAGTGGGTCCTACATATGGAACCACGTTTTAGAGACTATTGGAAAGATCTTGGTATTTATGATGCTATCATGAATTCCACTCTCCGTATCATCCCCGATCAGGACATCGTCCTGGCCTTGGCCAATAAATGGTTTTCGGATTCAAGCACCTTTGTTTTCAAGTGGGGCGAAGCTTCTGTTACACTTGAGGACATATGTGTCCTCGGAGGATACCTGGGAAGTCCATTTTTCGTGCTCCTGATCCAAGAACACAAGAAATGATAGAGTGGGATCGCAAATTGACAGACGCAAAGAGGGACATCAGGCCATATATGGTTAAAAAAGTCCCTCTAAATAAATGGATCAATTATTTTAGAGGGGGTGTCAATGTAGATCTAGAGCACGTAGGCTTCCTCGTGTTCTGGTTATCGAAGTATGTCTTCCCCAAGGGGTCAAATGTAGTGGGAAAACATGTTCATTACATAGCTATGCGGCACTATATGGGAGTTCGGATAGCGCTGGGCCCTGCTGTCCTCGCCTCAATTTATCGCGATTTAACAACTCTAAAAGGTAAAAATTCTGCATTAATCTATTCGAATATTATGGAAATGGCAGAGAAGACGGAGATATGGGAACCAATGCAGTTGGTGCAGATCTGGGCCTGGGAAAGGTTTGCAGCTCTAAAGCCGCAGTCTAACCCTATCGTACACAGTCAACATATCATGGCTCGTTGGGATGGATTTAGGCGGATTTTCATGGCGGCCTTATCTTAGTACCTGTGAACATCATGATTTTATTAGGAACTTACATGAACGGCTGTAGAGCCCAGTTTTAAAAGCACAAAACTGGGGCCATCAAAATTACACGGCCCATTTTTTCCTTATATATATGAAATTACTAATATACCCCTAAGAAATTATAACATTTTATTTTATTACTAATATACAACTGTTCACAAAAAAAATCCAAGTTTTATTCACACAAAAAAAAAACACATTACAATCTCTGTCTCTCACAAAGCGTAACAAAGGTCTTTAATTTTTTTAAGGTAGTCTGCCTTATTTTTTTATGGGTCATTGGATAAAAAACAATCCAATCTAATGGTCAACAAAAACTATGAAAAAAAGGTAACTAAACAAAAATTGACACGATTACATATCCGATACTTTTCGGGTACGATTAATAAATTTGATTTTAATTTTTTACGTTACGTATTTGAAATGCATCCGATACTTTTTCGGTATGATTGATAAATTTGATTTTGATTTTTTACGTAACATATTTGAAATGCATCCGATACTTTTTTGGTATGGTTGATAAATTTGATTTTTTTTTATACGGTGCACTATAATTTAGTATGTGTTAACCAATAGAATATTTTAGTTTTAATTAATTTTAAATTAATTTTAGGGTACTAGTTATTTTGGGTTTCTTAATATGTTAAGTTTTAGTGGGTGACACGCATTTACTGAGTTTACGGTAGTGTTAATATAAAATATAAAATAACGTACCGTAATCACATTGAGAACTTTGTTTTTAACTACCCGTGTTACCGATGAGTATATGTAGCCAATCTTATACATAAATATTTCCATAATTTTTATTGAATATTGGATGGGATTGATTTTGATTGAATGACCCCAAAAAAAATAGGATGGTCTAACCTAAAAAAATACAGGACAACAAAAATATATCCGGTTTATTCATATGGGCCTATATATAACTCATGATATTTTGTATGATGATTTAAACAACTAAATTTCTCGGTTTTAAATTAATATTTTAATTGAATATATTTATTCTCAATTTTGTCTATATGATTGATTCGGTAATTTATTATTTATCATGTGCGGTTATGCCGGATTATTTACTTAAAACATGGTGGGAAAAATAATAAATTATGAGTTCGAGTGTTTTTCTTTTTTTATATTTTAATGGTTAAAGTAACGTTACTATTTATGGCCCTTTTTTATCGGTTTTGGGTCTCCAAAATGCTGAAGACGGTACTGGCAACTTATATACAGATTGAGAACAATTAATTGACAAACGTTCAGTCCTTGTAGGAAGGCAATCTCTTCTTGATGATGTGGAGAGTTTTATAAAGTTTGTGAGGCCAAGTGAGCTTGTTGGCAAAGATGGTATCGTGAAATATCTTCCCCACCGTGTAGCGAGGCAATTTGGGTTGGATCAGGATCTGCCTGGTCGAGTTGCTCGTTATAATCTGAATAACGAATCAGCGTGGGAAAATTATTGCAGACCAATCGAGGACGCACAAGTGTACATTCCGTCTAACCAGGTTTGTTAAAACCGATGTAACTGACCGATACTTGCAATGTTGGAACTGGTCCAAGTTTGCTGTGGAGTTGGGATGTGGCATTGAAGAGTTCTGGTGATTCTGTGGATCCTAAAAAAATGCAAGTTTTTTCTTGCTTTTTGTATTCCTTGTTATTTCTGTTTTAATTTAATAGTCCGATAGACAATTTAAATTGTTTTGTCTTGTTAAAAATGTTAAACTATTTCTAAATTTTTTGGAGGATAAAAAAAAGTGAAATCACTAATATAATAGATTGAGTCATTCTCGTCTGTGATACAAAAATCTATACTATCAGTTACTAAAGAAAAAATGAAAAAAACTCACTCAAGAGTTTGTCATATGAGTAAAATACAAGATATGTCCATATGGCCAAGTTTGGACATATATGAAAATTATGTCCACATGTGGACAACTTTTATGGATATGTGTATAATTTTTTTAATTTATTAAATACTCAAAAAAACCACATAGCCATTCATTTTCATCCACTTACTACTATTCCCCTTTCTTAAAATGATAGTATTATTTTAATTAGTTAGTATCAAAATCTAACTAGATTGTTATGCAAGTTTGTCAATTTAGCTACGACTAACTTTTATATTTGATAGAACAATGAATTTTGGATAGAATTTTTATAACAACTTATGGGAATGCTCTCAATAGCTTAAAGAAATCAGGTATCAAGCCTTATTACCAGAGCTCCTTGTTTTAGTGATTTAGTTAGTGATGGTGCACTTAGTCGCAACCTGGCCGGAACAAGGATTTTAAGCAGAGATAGAGATTAAGACGGGTGCAATTTTACAACGCATTGCAATCTGAGATAAAATAAAAAATGACTATCTATCTATACTCTTCGTCCCCAAAATGAGTCCTATTTCAAGTATAAGAAAAAAGATGATCCTATTTCATGTACATGTACACAGATTGTAAATTATTTTTTGGGGAGGAGAAAGTATATCCAATGACAATTATAACTTTGATAAAGTTTTATAAATAAATGAGTTTAACCACTAAATTATCTTTTGGGAAGGCGAAAGCATTTTTTTTTTTTTTGCATTTTAAAGCAAAGGGATCATGTCATCGGCTCCCCGCTTCTTTTGACAAATGCTACCTATGACCGTCTTTCTTGCATTTAATTTCACCGAAACAGATTCAGTTATGAAAAAAGAAGGGCCTAATTGCCAAATCTTAAAGTTGGAGTATTCGAACGTAAAATGCTCAGTCAATATAAATCATCTTCAACATTATTTTTTGTAGAATTAGTTTTGAAACATTTGATCTCCAATAAAATGCTCAGTCAGTATAAATCCCTTTTTGTGTATGCATTGGATTTCCCTGTCAGTAGAAATTTATTATTGGTATTTTTTTGTATAAACACAAAATGTTGTTTAAGCTAACACTTTAATACTGTATCATCCATAAATTGGCGATTAATAATACATTGATGATCGAATAATAATCCTTCTAGATTTGTAAGTTCCCGTGGTCTGAACTTCATGAAATTAGTTAAATTTAAACAAGAGATCGGTTAAATGTTTATTGCTATGACAGAAATGATAAAACATTCCTTGATGAAGCTAATGTTCAGCTTCAAATGAAGGGTAAAGTCAATGAGCAAAACAAAAGCCATGGAAGCACCAAAACATCCTCACATTTAGCGAAAATTGTAAACAAAAATTGCACATAAGGTAATTTCATCGCTAGTTCTGAAAGATAAGCTAAGGTCATTAAGAAAAAGGGCTGAAACATACTTAAAAATGCAGATTATGCAATTATTTAAATAGATTTCCAGATTCATGTAGTAGTTTTTTCTCTCGGCAACTTCCACAATTGAACACATTCTCGGTATGAGTTTGCTCCCCCCCCCCCCCCCTTCCTTCTCTCTCTCTCTCTCTTTTTCTTCCTCTTCGTATCCATGGCACTTGTTATTTGATTACGTGGCGGTTTATGGGTGATTCTGTTGTTCTCAAACTCAAGCCTGTTAAAGTACTCAATTTTCTAAGTATGAAAAACAAAGAACTTATCTCTCTCTAACTTCATTATTGTCTCAGAAATAATGAGACATATCCCAAGTATCACACAAAAACACTAACGGACCCTTCGCACTTAGTCAAACACCCAAGAGCCATAATTGCCAATATACTAAAGGAGATAAGTAAACCAAGACAACAAGTAATTAAAATAGTCTTGTCCAAAAAGTAAACAGATACATAAAAGGGCACTATGGCCCTAATAGGCCAAGGTCCATCACTTACAAGAATATACCTTCACAAGATTGATAATCTGGGTATGGTTAGTCTCGTTGCGACTTTTAAACAAAAAAAAAAGGTTTCCGAGATTGAAAACAAACTTCTAATCTTTTCTCAATCGAGAAAAAGACTAATTATATAGCTTAAA
Organism: Primula vulgaris; assembly: GCA_963920805.1. NCBI lineage: Eukaryota > Viridiplantae > Streptophyta > Magnoliopsida > Ericales > Primulaceae > Primula > Primula vulgaris. Next base: position 23,110,766 of record OY987218.1, on the reverse strand, counting down.
AGTTCTAATTAAGGAGAGCAAAGCGAAGTCCTCAGGTTGCAAACTGAGTAAGAAAATACTTGACAACAATTTGTAGGAAGAAAACAAGTGAAAACTGAACTTAAAAACTACAGCCAAACAAGCGTTAACTTAAGTAATACAACGTATAAAAGGGCATATACTATTCAACGATCCTATTTACTTTCTTTATACTCAAAAAGCACATGAAGGAAAATATGAAGAAAAAAACTTTGTCCGTGGAATTACAAAATGGAACCGCGGACACATGGATAACTATGGGCTACGGCGTATACTCAACGATAGTAAGGTCTCCATCCCATGCTACATTTATTGAAAAACCAACAAAAATAAAACCTCTAAGCACCGATATGCAAACAACATAATTTCCTCAACCTTTTCCGTTTTGCTTTACTTTTGCGCACGATGTGGGTACCAGTTCCTATGGTGACCGTATATATGTTGCTTATCGTCACTTTTTCCTCCTGGACAGCACTTAGTCAAGGAACCCATGAGTCAGTAGTCCAGTAGATAGGAGAGTAGCTAGAGAGTGACACAAAGTGTCCAAGAAGATCTGTTTTTCAAAATTTCTGGTATTTAAAGTCTTCAAAATATAGCGGTTGATCTGAAATTGAATCAAAAACCTGTACAAAATTTTACTCATAAATAAAAACCTATACTAAATTATACTCTCGCCTAATTGCTGGTTCCTCTACTACAAATCCATATCAACTTCACCTTTTTATGCTTCTATAGATTCTTTTCCCCAGTAAGTAATGCTTCTATAGATAGTGACCATATAATCTTTTCTGATTTCTATAGATGGTGATGAAAATACGCATATATAATTACGTTTCCACAGTTTAATATTCACCAAGGATCTTGATTTGTCATTAGCCTCCTCTATATCTAAATGTAAATATTTCTTAGCCTAAATGGAATTGAATGGTCTGAACAAAAGCCCTGGCCCAAAGGCTTTTAAGGCCCATAAACACGACTATATGTCCCATCAACGTAACCCTAGTTGTTTAGGCCCATTGACATTTGACACTTATATATAGCGGATGAACATCACCATTGTCATGCCGCAGTTTCTTTAACTTTTCGAGTTTGATCTTTTCTTTCTCTTGCATGACCTCTGTAATTCCTATAAAAAGAAAAGATTATGTGCGATAATGTTGATGATGAAAAAGGGATAAAGGAGAATAATATGCTAATGGAATCAAATACATACCGAATAAGGGATTTACCAGAGAAGAGGTATTCTATTTTACATTTCTGTCGTGAATTTTTCCTTCGCGTTGTTTTAAGAAAGTATATGTACACCCAATTGCTTAGACTTTTCAAATATTGATAATGCAACTGGATTTGTGTCTAAATCTGATAACAAATAAAGAGAATTCTAAAATGATAGCTAGTTTCAGCAACAAAATAATTTCATGAATCTGCAACATGTTTTTCATATATTCTTCGTTCGTAAATTTACACTGTTTTTAAATTTAGTTCCCCTGTCCTCAAGGTAAATCAACCCCTATGTCTTTATCAAGGGTTACCTATCATGGTTGTTCCTTTCCAATGTTTTAAATAGCGTTATCGCTAACGTAGCGTTTTTTCGAGAGCTACGCTAAAAGCGCAAATATCGTAGCAAAAAGCACTTTGCGGTGTAATTTTTTCCAATAGCGGGAATTTAGCGTTTTTCCATCAAAATAGCGTTTTAGAGTAGGCAATTTTTTTTCGAAAACCGCTATATCGTGAAATGTTACGCAACATAGCGCGCTTTTTAAAACAGTGATCCTTTCAAACGTTTAATCATATTCCATGTTTTAAAAAACGCACTATGTTGCGTTATATTGCGCGAAATGGGAAAAAACGCATCGAAAAAACGCTATTTGAATGAAAAAGCGCTAAATTCGCGCTATTCAGACTAAAAGCGCAAAAAGCGCGAAATTGCTGGACTGATAGCGTAAATAACGAGTTTTTAAAACATAATATAGGGACTTCTATTGTAAATACTGGTCTGGCCCCTATAGTTTATAACACATCACAATTAGTCCATTTAGCATATAACATGTTACAATTAGCCTCTATAATTAATAACATGTCACATATTCGCTTTTATAGTAAATAACATATCACAAATTACTTCATATAGTAATTAATATATCAAAAAAACACATTTATCCTCAAATACTTAAAAAAACATAGATTTTTTTAACCACACATGTCTCATTCTCTTTCTTTTCCAAAAAAACCACAACTAATTTTTTTAACTTTTAATTTTGTTAACATAATTAGTATAAATTGTATGACTATAATACTATATTGTTATATATATAGGCAAAAAAATACACCGTAAAGCGCTACGTTGCTACGCTATTTGCACTTTTAGCATTTCTCTTAAAAAAACGCTATGGTAGCGATAACGCTATTTAAAACATTGATCATATTATAGGTTGTAGTTAATTCTTTGATGAACAAGAAAAACTTAATTCAATATACAAAAAACCTAGAGCTTGTACCAAAGAAATAGCGTGTTAATGTATTATTAGGGGTGGACTTTTTGTACCGATTTTTATCAACCAACTGATTTTCGAACCGAACTAAACAAGTTGGTACCAAAAGTTCGGTATACCGACTTTTCGGTACGGTACAACTGAACCAAACTTTAAAAGTCGGTTCGGTTTCGGTATTCATTTCGTATGTTTGGTACAATACCGAACCGAAGCAAACATTAAAATTATAAAATATATAGATATTTACAAATAATTATAACTTACAAATAAATTGTCTTATAGTTTATTTTAATTTTCTTATTTACGAAGTCAAATAGAATAATTTCGTCTTTCTTTATTTTCTTGTCTAATATTTTAAAAGAATTCTTATTTTATAAGTGTTTACTATTTTAATCAAGTTCACAATAAATGTAGCAAATATAATAATAGTTGTACACATTTTACTTTTTACAAACTTTTTTGTTATTTTATTGTTATCAAGAATTATCTTTTAATAATAATAATATTTCGGTATAAAAAGGAAAACCGAACCTTACGAACAGAATTTTTGAATTCGGTTATGGCATAATTCCCAAAAACACACAGAAACACATGATTCTCATTTGGGGCCACTTTTATGATATCTGGACAATCTTGTGATATGGAGCAAATTGAGTACTAAATACCACGTGCACCAATTTTAAATTCCAGTTTGTTCAACTACATCAAGGAGGTTCTTCAAACATGTTTAGGCTTGAAATGTCTCATGTTTTTGGAGATTTTTTTATTAACACTTATTAATGGGAAATAGATGCAACACAGTTGTTTTATAGGAAAGAAAAACATAGAATATGGTTGACGATTAGTCAATATTTAACACTTTCAGGGTTTTTTCTTGACAATAATCAACTTGCAGTAAAGGAGTAGCCTTCCAGAGCTTTCTTGAAGAGATTTCGGACTCCTCGTTCGTCTCGGACATGCAACAGGTACGTATCTTCATCATTCCTTTACTTGGATCAATCGTAAAATCACCTCTCTCTCCCTCTCTCTCTCTATATATATATATGTATGCATACTTCTCTCTCGTTCTAGAATGGATGATTCTGATTCGTCGGAGGAAGAGACCGAGGAAGTGAATGACCGAAATGGGATGAAGAGGGTGGCAAAAGCTATAGAGAGATTAGGAGACATGTACGAAAGGGTAGAAGGGGAAAAACAAAAGCAAATGATTGAGATTAAGAAACAGAAATGCAATTAAATACATTTGACCTTCTATCAAACAAAGTTACAGCACATTCTACAGACTACAATTAAACTCTCTTCTCCTCTCTTTACACGTGAAACGTAAGCTTCTCTCTCTCTCACTATCTATTTCTCCCTCTCTCCCACTTTTTTCTACCATAATATTACCTTATAATACGTATTTTTTCCGACTTTTTTTTTTACCAGCTTATCATATATATTTCTTCCCTTTCTTTACGTCAATTATGAAATTTTGGATTTGATGTATTTTCATATTTGGATCGACTTGTTGTACGTAAATATTGTTTTAGGGTAAATTAATCATCTTATATTTTTGTAGATCTTTTATGCATTTTTTAAATTTTCTGTGTTATAATTTATTTATTTTTGAAAAATAAGTTTTCTAATTTCAGATTATTTTAAAATTTTATTTCGATTTGTTTAAGATACTTATTTATTTTATAATAGAGATGATCGAGATTAAAGGGAGAAAGATAAAGAGGCTGGATTTTTCGACTAAAAAAAATATTTTTTAACGCCAAAACCGTAATTACAATGTACAAACCGTAATTCAGAATTACGGTTTACCTTTTTTTATGAAAAATAAAATAAAAAGGTAAAACGTAAATCAGAATTACGGTTTGTAATTAAGATCTATGTTTTTGGAGTGAAAACAGATTTTTTACAGTCGAAAAATCCAGCCTCAAGTATAAATAAGTGGAGGGAGAAACTAATTAAACGTGTGAGGAGAGAGAAAACAAGTAACAATTGTGTGTGAAGTGAGATGGAATTTAAAAATCTGTATCTAACTGTCTTTTTGCCCATGCAGCTGTTCATGGACACTCAGAAGATACAGAAGAGTAAGCAGCCAAAACGCGTGCGTTCTAATGGCATTTGCAGCTAGCTAAGTGATCAAGGACTACATACTAATCTGACGTCACTATCGTAAGATATTGATGATCATAAAGCCTAGGACGGATTAGCCAAACATAATTAAGCCCTAGGCAGCACTAGGGCAGTATATCGTGTATAGTAGATATCTTAGACCTTTCATTTCAATTTCATCTTAGGTAAAAAAATCCTAGGTCATTGTTATACCAAGAAAGGGTTCTTAACACACGCTCGGTTTCATCTGTCATGTTTAAGACATCGCCCATGTTACCGGTCCTATATATTGCCAAATAACTTGAGTTCTCTTTTTCTTCTTCTTTTTCTTGCGGTATTAGGCTAGGTCTTTCGGAATTTTGTCTATGTTTAGCTGACTATGAAGGTTAATAGACATCTTTCTTGAATACTCCCTGCATTTATTACAAATATTTCCTGTTGCTTATATATGGTTCAAAATAAAAATAAAAAACTCCTTTACTTGTGAACTAATAATCAGTTTATTTTATAATTGTTCTTGAAATTAAATCAAACCTTCCATATCAAGAGGATCAACTTATATAGAGTCTTAGACTTTCACTAAAGGAACACCAGATTCCTTTGATTACCTGCTCTAAGTTTTAGTAATTGCTTTTTAACTATTTGTCATGAAATTGAATGTACATGTGGTAAGAGGTTATGAGACTAACACGTTCGGTCGGAGACTAATGAGTTAGAACCCTGAGCATTTGCCACTGAAGGAAAAGGGAAGCAACGGAACCGGGACAAGGTTCGGGAATTGGTAGGGGAAAATGGAAGTCAAATCTTTTGTTTTTCCTGTCTTCATTTCAGTTTGTTTCAAAATTTCTGTAAACTTAAGTTTTTTGTTTAGTAGTAGAATTTGTATTTGTAACTAAAATAAGTCGAATTGCCGGAGCATGTTTAATTATGTTGTAGATTTGGAATAGGATGTATATCGTGCTTACCTTTTCTTCGTAATATTATTTGTTTTTTCCCTATTATATTATGCACTTGCGAAATGTAAATATATAAAATACAAGATATTCGCGTTTGACCGCATAATATAACTTATTTTCACAAGCCGAATCTGAAAATAAATTTAGGCTTAGTCAACAACACGGACTAAACTTGAGTAGCCTCAATTTGGTTAAATCGACTCCACAGACTGTAACAGTTGGTTAATGTGACAAGTCAATTTCACTTCATTATTATAAAAATGCATATTATCAAAAACGAATATTCAAATTAGTAGCGTAGTGTCTTTTTGTCAAACACTTGCCACAAACAGAGTTACTTACAAGAATATACCTTCACAAGATTGATAATCTGTGTATGGTCAGCCTCGTTGCGGCTTTTAAACAAAAAAAAAGATTTCGAGAGCGAAAACAAACTTCTAACCTTTTCTCAATTGAGGAAGAGACTAATTATCTTGCATAAAAGTTCTAATTAAGGAAAGCAAAACGAAGTCCTCATGTTGAAAATGAATAAGCAAATAGGAAAAATTGTTAAAATGTTATCCAACCTATTAACTTTTAATGATTTGGTACCCAGGCTAACACACTTTCTAAATTGGTACCCAACATATACATTTCGCTCTAATTTGGTATTCAACCTAACATTTTTTCTAATTTGGTACCCAACCTATGCGTTAAAAACCGATGATCGAAGACAGATTGAGTCTCTTAATTGGACTGTATACGTATAGGTTGGGTACAAAATTAGAGCGAAACGTATAGGTTAGGTATCAAATTAGAAAAAGTGTTATGTTGGATATCAAATTAGAGCGAAATGTATAGGTTGGGTACCAAATTAGAAGGTGTGTTAGGTTGGGTATCAAATCACTAAAAGCTGATAGGTTATGTACCATTTTAGCATTTTTCCCAAAGCAAACACTTCACAACAATTCGTAGACGAAACAAGAAAAAGCTGAACTTAAAAACTACAGCAAAACAAGCCTCAAATTAAGTAATACAACGTATAAAAAGGCATATACTATACAACGATCCATACTTCCTTTATACACAAAAAGGACGTGAAGGAAAATATGAAGAAAAAAACTGTCCGTGGAATTGCAAAATAGAACCGTGGATGCATGGTTAACTATAACGTATACTCAGAGATAGTAAGGTCCCCATCTCACGCAACATTTATTTAAATGCAACAACGTTTAAAACCAGTCAGCACCGATATGCAAGCAACAGAATTTCCTCAACTTTTTCCGTTTTGCTTTGGTAACTATGTGGGTATTATTTCCTATGGCGCTTGTGTGTTGCCTATCATCAACTTCGTTATTTTTTTTTTCAAAAATAAGGGACGATTCTACTCCTGTGCTATGAAAAGAAAAGGCATCACTTAAAGAAATAAGTTGAGAATCAAATACTCTTAGCTTTCAGACCCCAATTACGCGAGGATATGTTTATAGTACATTTAGCATTACCCAGAAAATTGTGGTATATTTAAGAACTAACCATTAGATTCAATACATCCCACAAGAATTTTGAAAATTATAGTGAAAAAATATATATATTTAACTATGACAGTACTACAGAGTACAAGGGTAAAAGATACTACTGGAAGCTTTTATAATATCGTGTTGCAAGTTAGAAAGCGCACTTCGTAGTGAAAAAACTCGATTCAAAGCTTAATAAAAACTTAAAAAGCTTGTTTTTCCGCTTTTTAGGCCGCATATCTCTTACAAAAACGTTTTGGCTAAGATTTCGCTTTTTAAAACACTGAGTTGCAACAACAATTTTTATGCATTTCCCAAAAATTTCACAAAAAATGTTAGTCATCATTATCTTATGTTTCTTAAATCAATAACCAGAGAGAACCATCTTCGTACATAAAATCTCACAAAAATAGTGTTGATTAGCTAGAACGTGACTATATATATATATATAAAATATAAAATTACCTCGAGGACCGACTGCCGAAGCTGATTCTAAGCTTGTGCGAGATCTTCTCCATACTTTTCCCTGTCGACACTTTAGAGGAATCCTCACTTTTTAAACCTTCTTCAAAATCTTTAGAGTTTTCAATTGCTCTCTTCCACGAGGAACTAAATTATCTCACGATACTGGAATCAGAGTTTATATATCACAAAGAGATGATCAAAGTCTCTAGTGCAAGTTTCACCAGAGGACTAATATGCACTTTACTTGTACTTTTCTCACTGCAAATTTTCTCCTTTTCCTTGTGAAGCATATTGTCAAATGCTGCTTGTGTTTTCATTTTCTTCTAATCAGGGGCAGCCCATCATTACGGGTTGTCCAAACCTTGAATTGTTTTTTTGCCCTTTATAATAATGTTGCATGGAAAAAAAACACGCACAAAGTAGCATTCAAACCTGCGAAAGACTAATTACAAATAGCACTAACAATTAGACTACACAACTACATGCGATTAAATACTTAATAAAAATTACTAATACTAGTAAACTGTATGAGTGGGTTGATATTGCCCATAAAAACAAATTGGTTTTGCGTTACCCAAGACCCGAGCCTTGCTCGCTTTACCCCGGGACCGCCCCTGCTTCTAATTCTCTAATTTCTTCAACTTTTACTTCCTCAATCTCGGAAACGGTTTAGGAACCAATAGCAACTTCATTTGCTGACGGAGTGTCATTTTGTAATTTTTGGTTGTAAATCGGTTTGTGTTTATTATTCGAGTATAAAGCTTCACGAATTCGACAGTGCAGAGAATCCTCTAAGGCCTTTTTAAAGTCTTTGTCACCTCTAGAGACGCAGAAGCCACTTCTTGTTACAGAATCAACAGACACCAAAATTTTAAAAAATTAAAACCCTTAAGAAAAAACATGTCTACTTATCCAAGAAGATCTATTTTTCAAATTGCCTTGCAATTGATGTCTTCCAAATATAGCGTTCAATCTGAAATCGAAACAAGAACTTGTACTAAATTTACTCAGAAACAAAAATGTGTACTAAATTTTACTCGGTCCTGGCTTTAATGTCGGAACGTCCATATCAACTTCACCTTTTTATGCTTTCATAGATTTTTTTTTCCCGGTAAGTAAACGCTAGATGATGTTCATAACTTTTCTGATTTCCATAGATGGTGATGAAAATATGTACGCATATATAATTATGTTTCCACAATTTTAATATTCACCAAGGATCTTGGTGATATGTACAAAGATCCTTATTGGTACACCTGATCCCGACACCCGTCTTGGCTCAAAGGCCTAGAGATCCATTAACACGACTATATGTCCGAGCAATGTAACCCTAGTTGTTTAGGCCCATTAACACATCTATATAACGGACGAACATCATACTAGTTGTCATGCCGCAATTTCTTTAACTTCTTGGAATTCATCTTTTGACCATTTGGTAATTCCTATAAGAAAAGGCTTATGTGTGATAATATTGATGATGAAAAAGGAAAAAAGGGAATAATATGCTAATGCAATCAATTACATAGCGAGTAAGTAACTTACAAGAAAACAGGTATTCTAATTTACATTTCTCTCATTAATTCTTTCTTCGGATCGCTTTAAAAAGTATATGTACACTCAGTTGCTTAAACAATTTATATCTTAATGCAACAGGATTTGTGTCTAGATATGTTAAAAAATTAAGAGAATTCTAAAATGGTAACCGGTAGAGTGGGACCGGTTCAGTTATGTTTTTTTCAAAGATAAAACCAAATCGGGACCGGTTTTATCGGTTCGAAATGGTTAGGAACAAGGTTTTTCGGTTTGAAACGTTTTTTTTTTGTTTTTCGCTTCGAAACGGTTTTTAACTTAAACTAATTTTACCGATTTTTTTTTATAATTCATTATTATCATGCAACATTTCTTGGTAACTTAATTTTTATTCTTGTTTTGAGATATATTTAATCCTAATGTTTTACAGATAACAATATTGTAAAATTACAAGTTCTTTCTTACTTCCCCGTAAAACATTTTCCAGAGTTTAAATTCCTGCGAAGCGAAACAAACATAGCCTAAGTGTTTGCTTTTAAAAGTATGTGAATGTTGTTTGGTAAACAGTTTAAAATTATACTTATAAAGAAAATTGTTGTTTGATAGAAACTTTCGTATTTTTATTTTTTATTTATTAAAATTTGTTATAACTTTTTATTTTATTTTATACTAGTATTTACTATTCTATCATACAATAAATGAAATAATTGTTTTACAACTCAAAACTTGATTTTCGTTTAAAGAACTATAAACAAGCATCCTTGTTACGATTAAGTTTTAAAACAATAACACAACCTTTAAAACAATAACTTTTTACAATTTAGAACGATCAAAAAGATAAAAAAGGAGACCGGTGCCTCACTCATATGCCACAATGGTCTCTTTTTACTTTTCTTGCATAAGTAACATAATAAATACTTATAATAAGTAAGGGTTTGCTTGATTTGTTTTTACTATAACTATACGTAATCCTATATTTGAATTTAACCCCCAAACATCATTATTTATGAGTAAAAGTAACTGTATACAATTATATTTATTTCGGTTTACAGTTATATATTTCGGTTTACTGGTTTTTCAGTTTACGGATTTTTTCGGTTTCGGTTTCAAAACTATAAACCAAACCATGTTTTTTCGGTTTACGGTTTTTTTCGGTTTCAGTTTAGGATTGTCTCATGTTTCTAGAGAATTTTTTCATTAACCCTTATTAATTGCAAAGAGATGCAAAACAGTTGTTTCATAGAAAAAAGAACTTAGAATCTGATTGACGATCTTTTACTCAATATCTAATACTTTGGGGGTTTTTTCTTGACAATATTTCACTTGCAGTCAAGGAGTAGCCTTCCAGAGGCTTTCTCGGAAATAGGCAGAGGGGAAAAACAAAGGCAAATGATTGAGTTTGATGCACTTTGCTAAGAAGACGGAGGTTCAAAGGATGCAGCTGTTCATGGACACTCAGTGTTGGACCGGAAATGATTGTGGGAAAACAAACTTTTTTATTATACTCTTATTTTGTGTTATCTCACAAATATAGTAATAACACTTATTTATACTAAAACCATAAACGCAAATGTAGGAAAATAAAAAGTGATAGGTTACATGAAACCACTGTTTTAAATAGAGTTATCGTTAGCATAACGTTTTTCCGAGAGTTATGCTAAAAGCGTAAATAGCGTAACAACGAAGCGCTTTGCGGTGTATTTTTTTTCCTATTAATATGACAATACATACTAGGTAATCATATAATTTATGGTAATTATATTAACATTTAAATAGTTAAATATAATAAATGTGTAGGCCGTTATAATTAATCAAATACATAATCCAATACAACTAATTTGATCACAAGTCATTATTTAATCATAAAATTTGCAAACAAAATATTTATAATACTCCACTTCCGCTATCTTAACAACTCACTTACAAGAAAAATCACTCATTTTATCTATTTTGCTCTCTATAAAACAAGATAAAAGCTCATGATATATATTAAGTTTAAGTATAATTTAGTCGTAAACAAACACGTGCGTACAAATTTATTCATTTTTTTCCTAAACAAGATAAAAGCCCATAATCCAAAATCGAAATATATAATATAGTATGTTTCTAGATAAAAATAAACAATAATTAACAAATATTCAGACTTGAATCTATGTCTCAATTAGTTGATCTTAATTAATAAGGGATTGGACTGACTCATTCATGATTGACCTCCATTCGGAGGCGGTGAACATCGGGATTGGGTGTACGTCGGGGTTGGGTGGAGGTGGATTGGAAAGAAATGAAGTGAAAATATCCGTTTGTTTGTCTAATACTATTAGGGCATTGATTTTAGTGTTTACAAAAGAAAAATATATCTCAAACCAAAACGGCGTAGTGCAATATTGGTTTTTTGTTTGTTTTTTAAATACTCAGTGGTTAGGATTTCGGTCCAAAATATCGTATTTTTTGCGCTTTTAGACCCAATAACGTGATTTTTTTCGCTTTACCACCCAAATAACGTTTTAGCGTTGCGTTTTTCTCTCAAAAACCACTATATCGCACAATGTTGCGCAACGTTGCGAGTTTTTTAAAACAGTGCATGAAACTAAAGAGTTGTTAACTTAAAAATAACATAAAGGCTAAATAGTAAAGCCAAATAAGTTACAAAATTAAAGTCAAACAACTTATAATTTTCAACACTCCCGCTTAAACTTTTTTGATAACTCCGAGTAAACTCCTCAATATTCGAAATTCTTCATACTGAGAGCCTTTGAAAAATTATCTGCTACTTGATCTTGTGATTTCGCATATTTCACTTCAACTTCTTTTTTTCACCATATTCACAACTTGTCTTAGTTTCGATCGCATCTTCTTCAACCGCGACAAGCTCCATAAACATTTCGGTCGATGTGTAGCGCTTTCCACATATTTTTACTAAACTAACACACTTTGTACAATATGTCATCTTCGTCGTGTAATCTTTTTCTTTCATGGGATTTGGATTTATCATAATTCACAAATCTAAGATTATCCATCTCACGCTTATTGAAATATAGACACATGTCTACTCATCCCGTATCGAAATTAGTATTCTCCAAAACAAATTGTTTCCCATTTTCATGTACTATTTTATCATACTCAATACACAAAGTCATAATTTTATCAAAATCTATCTCGTAAAAGTTATTTTCAAAGTCATTACCCAACTTAATATAATCTTTTTCCTCCTGATTTTCAATATGATGACAATATTTCTCATTTTTATTTTCAATATGAAAATATTTTTGCCAACTATCACCAATTTTAAGTTGCACCTTCAATTTTTTCGAAAAGACTTTATACTCGGATTTTACATCCATTTTGACATTAAAAAGTTCTAATTTCTCATCAAACAAAACTCTAATTCTACGATCTCTCTCTATCTTTTGTAAATTTTCATCAAATAAGATTATGCTTTTAGTTTCATCATCATTTTTCTCTATCATATTAACTAACTCTTTATCGGAAATCTTTTTGCTTTCAAAATCTTTCTTTTCTTTCTCGTTCCGCTCATTTTGACATGTATATAGTAAACATGTACTTACCTTTGATCCATTTTGCGTATCTCCTTCACATTCGGTATTTTGTAATTTCTCATCATCTGTCTTATCTTCTTCCCCATCCATAGACTATTCGCCTTCACCAAGCATTTTCCCCTGTTCTTTATTTTCACAAATTTTACTATTCACCTCTTTACGTTCATCATTTTCGTAAAAATCCAAATATTCGACTTTTTCCTCATTTCCATTCTTTTCAATAATAAATTCGTCTTTTTCGAAATATTTTATCCAATACTCTTTCGGTAAAAACTCGTCTCTTTTGTTTAAGACAACAATTTCGAGCATTTTTCATACAACAATCACAGACTTTTGCTTTCCAATCTCCTCCGAAATTTTTGGGTGTATGGATCTTTTTAAAATAGAAAGAACTCTCTTTTCTTTCATTTCACATGCCTTTTTGCTTAGGTCATCTTGTACTGTTTCACCGACCACGTCACATAAATCACACCCTCCGAGATAACATCTAATGATGGTACTCAATATTGGATAATTTGAATACATCAACTTCTCGGAAACAAATTCCATGGCCTAGAATCTTTTAAGGTCTAATAGCACTGTTGGACCGGAAATGATTGTCGGAAAACAACTCACAAAATATAATATAAAAGACTCACAAATATAAAAGGAAAATAAATTTTTATTATACTCTTATTTTGTGATACCTCACAAATGTAGCAATAACTCTTATTCATACTAAAACCAAAAACTCAAATGTAGGAAAATAAAAAGGCATAAGTTACATGAAATTAAAGAGTTGGTAACTTAAAAATAACATAAAGGCTAAAAAGTAAAGCCAAATAAGTTACAAAATTAAAAACAAGCAAGTTATAATTTTCAACACTCAGATCCAAATAGAGAAGATTAAGCAGGCAAAACACACGCGTACTAATGATGACTTTTGCAGCTAGCTAAGTAATCTGAATGCACTATCGGAAGATATTGACGATCATAAAGCCTGGTATGGATTAACCTGTTGTTGGTTTTGTACTATATCGAAAAGCAATAAATTAAATAACAAATGACTGAAATGGAAATAAACAATTTTATTTCACTTTAAAAGGAATATTACTCGATTACAAAATTCCTGACTCGTACAGAATTTAAATTGCAATAATTAAATTCCAGACAGATTTAATATAAATTATTAAACTGCTAGACTGATTTGTAATTGTATGAAACTATCTAACAGAATAGTATAAACACTAACGGTTGGATTGTTTGTCGATTAAAAGAAACTGCCAGACAGAATAGTATGATTACTAAATGTCTGGACTGTTTCTGTAAATAAAAGAAATTACAGAATGTAAATTACAGAATAGAAAAAGACTGAAAAATAAATACAGAAAAGTAAACAGTACTGGAAATGTAATTACAGAATTAAAAGGACTGGAAAGTAAATTACAGAAACTTAAACAGTACTTAAATGAAATAGACAGAAGATAAAAGAACTGAAATAAAATAAACAGAAATTAAAAGAAGAGGTAACTCAGAGTGGTTCGCATGGAAACGGCACCGAACCGGGAGGACTGCCTTTTATAGGCTTTCTTGAAACCGCAGCCATTAATGGTCATTCAATTCTGAGAGTTACACCCCCAGAATCCGTCCATTCAATTTCTGAAACTGCAGCACTTAATTTGTGCAATTTATTCTCATTGAATGCTGGCGTTCCAATTTGCTGGAAACTCTAGGGACTAGTTTTGTATTTTATACAAAACTCCCTTTTCATATTTGACACGAGACCCGAGACATTTCCCAAATCCCAAGGCCCAAGCCTGTGCCCCGAGACCCGAGCGAGCGTGTGTGGTACACACTAATACACTTAAGTGTATGTGGACATGTTAGTTTAACAACTACATGGGTTGGACTTGTATATATATTGTAAAATTAACTCTTAATCTTCCAATATGGGATAACCCTCATTGGTTTTCCATTTATTCGTTCCATTTTCCAGCATTGAGGTTTTCTCCTCTATCGAGAACCCAACTTTGAAGCCGATTAGTATTCACACCCATTCTCCGAATAGGTCATGCGATATACCGTTATGAAGCTCGTCACACGAGCTAATCAAACACGTTGAGTACGATACTAACAACTCAGCTTTGTCACATGTAATATCGACTCGAAGTTGGTCATGTGACCATTCGGAAACACCCATGTAAAACATGTTTTTCCAACACCTATCATAATGAATTCCCTAGGCAGCACCAGTTCAGTATATCGTGTAAAGTAGTGATATCTTAGACCTTTGGTTTCAATTTCGTCTTAGGTAAAAAAATCCTAGGTCATTGTCATACAAAAAAGGGTTCTTAGCTCATACTCAGTTTCATCTGTCATGTTTAAGACATCGCCCATGTTACCGGTCTTATATATTGCCAAATAATGTTGTTGTTGTCTCTTTTTCTCGCAGTAGTTAGGCTAGGTCTTCCCGAATTTGTCTATATTTAACTAAATATCATTCCTTTACTTGTAGTCTTGTGTACAACATTTGCCTTTGGAAGATTAGGAAATTGTCACTTCCCCAATTTGCCAAAAAATCATTCCTTTACTTGTAGTCTTGTGTACTAATTAGCTATAGAGAGATTAGGAGAGATTAGGTACGAGGGGAACAAATTTTCTCAAGTTCGAATGGTCAAATTTTCGTCAGGTTTCGGCTTTTTCATATGTATTCATAAAAAAAAATCGCTTTTTTTGTGAGTAAATCAATGTGTTATTTTATTTCTAAAGTGTTTGTTAAAAAAATAGTAAACTTTGATTTTTTATATTTTTTTTAATATTTAATTGTTTGTTTGACAATTTATAAGGTAATAATATTAATAAATACTAAAAAAATAATATAAAAGATCAAATTTTACAGATTTTTTTGAATAAACAATTTAGAAATAAAACAGTACGTTTATTTACAAGAAAAAACACAAAAAAAATATGAATACATATAAAAAAAACCGATAACATGACGAAAACATAATCATTCGAACTTCAGCAAATTTAAACGCATATACGAGAGGGTAGATAATTAAGAATCAATTATTCTTAGCTTTCAGACCCCAATAATGTGGGAATATGAGTAGGAGACTCTCCCTCATAGAGGCAGTCCTCGCACTTCATTTTTATTAATCATTCCATCTTTGGTCGTTTTGATCTTATAGCTAACAAAAAAAACTATAAACCAAAATAATACGCTAGATATATATCCCGTTCATTTTCAAAATTCGATGATCTCAAACAATAAAACCCTAAAAAAAGATTATGAATTCTTGTGTGGCCTATTGTAAAATAATAACTAAAATAAAAAAAAAATTAAAATTCGGTGATTCCAAACAATAAAACCCTAAAAAAAATATTGGAAACGCTTGTGTCGGTTAACGTGAAATAAAAATCAAAATATATAACTCATAAAACCATCGGATTCTTTTCTTTTATTTATTTTCTTTTTCCTTAAGCTAGATATTATTGAGTATACATCCTTAGATGCTTTTTACATATATCCTACGGTTACTAAATGAAGAGTCTGAGTCCCCTTTCTGAATAATGTGAGGATACGTTTATACTGTACAGAAATTCCTTATTCATGTACATTCAGCATTCATAAATCTGTGGCACATTTAAGAAGTATTCAATACAGCTTCGTAGTGAAAAAAATATACTACAAGATACTACTGGGAGCTATTATAATATCGTGTTGCAATAAGAGTGGTTTGTTGCGTTTCACGCAAAATTTCACCAAAATTTTTTCCCATAATCATTATCGTGTGTTTCTTAAACCAATAACGTGAAAAAAAACAATCTATCCAAAAAACAAACTCAATACGGTAAATGTTCCCTCATTATCCTCCCCACTCTCCTGTTGCTTTTTAGCTAAAGATTCCTCTGGCTAAAGTTGTTAGGCTAATGAAATTAATTTATGTCAAAGAAATACCACAGTTGTATGGAATGAAAACTTTCGACAACCTGCAAAAACACTCTGCATCATTATAAAAGATAGAAAATTTGTGTTGATTAGCTACAAGCCTGACTATATATATGTATATTATAAAATTACCTCGAGGGCCGACTGCCAAAGCTGATTCTAAGCTTGTGCGAGATCTTCTCCATACTTTTCTTTTTCGACACCTCAGAGAAATCCCCACCTTTTAAACTTTCTTCTAAATCATTAGGTTTTTCAACTACTCTTTTCTGTGGGGAGCTAGATAATCTCACGATACTGGAATCTGAGTTTCTATATCCACATAAAAATGATATGGCTTTATCCAAAGTCTCTAGACTCTACCACATGTTTAATCTGAGGACTAATCTGCACTTTACTTTTTACTTTTCTCACTGCAAAATTTTTCATCTTCCTTGTACATATTGTTGAGTGCCAGGTCATGGCTTGTGTTTTCATTATCTTCTAATTTTCTAATTTCTTCAACTTTTACTTCCTCAATCTCAGAGACGGTTTTGGAACCCCTGTCAACTTCATTTTCTGAAGAAGTGTCATTTGTAGTTTCTGATTGTAAAACCATTCGTTGGATATTATTTGAGTATGAAGCTTCTCGTATTCGACAGTGCAGAGGGTCTTCTAAGGCCTTTTTAAAGTTGTCATATCTAGACACAGAAGCCATTTCCTGTTACAAAATCAACGAACAGCAAATATAAGAAAAATTGTAAACTATCCACACAAAAAAATCGTTTGCGTAATCTGAGTGGAAAAAAATAAAGAATAAAAGGTATCCTAATACTACTTTTTCTTTGGGTTCAATCCTAGGCCTCAAAAGGAGCGATGTTCCTATAATACAGATAGACTGTAATTACAAAAAATAATAATACAGATAGACTGTAATTACAAAAAATAATAATATAGTTTTCTAATTTGCTTATGTTTCCTTTTTCGCCAGTGCTTCTTAATAAAAACTCATAACAAGCAAATTAGCATAGTGATGTCCAATATAAATTGTAAGCAAAAACATGGGCGGAACCAGCATAGGGCCATTGGGGGCACGTGCCCCCTTGGAATTCAAACTAGTAAGTACAAAAATACCCCTATTTTTTTAAATATATTACAAGTATGTCATTTTAGGGGTATATATCTAATTTTAATCATTTTTTCTGTCTTTCTGACTATAATTGCAACCACAGAGATAAAATAAGACGTGAATAATACATCTCCATCCAGTTTGGTAATGTCCGATATAAATTGTAAGCAAAAGCATAGGCGGAACCGCATAGGGCCATTGGGGGCCCCCTTAGAATTCAAACTAGAAAGTACAAAAATACCCCTATTCTTTTAAATATATTACAAGTATGCCATTTTAGGGGGATATATCTAATTTTAATAATATTTTAATCATTTTCTCTGTAGTTCTCACTCTATAATTGCAACCCACAGAGAAAATAAGATGTGAATAATACATCTCCATCCAAGTTGAGCTCAACTTTCCGTTAGCCCGGTGCTCTAGACCATTTCTTTTTTCTTCTATCTCTAACTTTTCTCCTCTCCACTATGATGCATCTAGCTTATAGTTTTATCAAGATTTTCTGTTATACAAATTGAATCATTTTTATATATCTTTTTTAACGTTTTGTTTAAAAAAAATTTATCTTACTTGACTGTTATATGTTCACAACTTCTGTTGTTTATATTTTGTTTCAATTGAGAATTATCATTGGTGTTCGTTTGAGAAATAGGTTTCAGGAATTTTTGTGTGGCTTTTGTTGGTGTTAATTTGGTATACACAAATACTGTTTAGGAGTGAATTGTAATTTAAGAAACAAATTCTAGGATGATTATTGGCCTAGGCTGGTTGCAGCTAGGCTGGTTGCAGCTTATTGTTGGAGTTATCACACATCACTTGAGCATTATCAAAGTCAAGTTTTAATATATGTCTATCTCATTTCTTACTAATAAGCATTCTAGTCGGTAAGTAATGTGTTTCTACACATATAAGATCAACTTTTCTGCTTAAAAATCGATCTTGTTTGCTTATAAATGCAATACAAAAGATATGGACTATTACAATAAACCAAAATGAGTTACATAAATGGTCATGATTTTTGGACAAAAACTTCATATTGCACAAAAATATGACAAAGTAGATGCAAGTTTTATATGAAATTTCAATTGGTGACAATTTTATTTATTGATTTGTGTTGCTTTAACTTTTTCCGGATTGTGCACCCGCTGATAAGAAATTCTGGCTCCGCCCCTGAACAAAAGCATTGACATGCCACTTAACCTTCCTAGGGATTTATGCTGAAACGGATAAAGGGATTAAAAAATACGATGAAGTAAACGAGGGTGGAAAATAAAAATAGTGAAAGGGAATGAGATTAGAACTGAAAATTAATCTTCTTACAGAGCATTTAGCCACTGCCTATCAGTTGTCTTGAGATAAAGTTAATAACTGATGGTGGAACAAACTCCAGTTTTATATTCATAGTTGCTATTGTCCTGAAAAAGAATCCAAATTTAAGGCCTTTTTATAAACATATAGAGTTAAATTCATGGTAATAAACTGCGTTCCAACTTTCCTTAGCAGAAAAAATAACAGGCATAGTATGCCAGTATCAGAGTTGATAATGAATACCAGGTTTGAACAGACATGCATATTCAAAATATTGACTCCTTGCTTTAGCTTGCCTTAATTTCTAACAGAATGATCGGAAAGAACATATCAAGATTATGGTCTGCAAAGTATGAACTCTATGTGACGGTCTAAATGGTAAAACAACTTGAGTACAATTACGGAAAAAACACAATCTTTCGTCTAGAAAAAAAAAACTGTTTTTCCCTTCTCACATCAGAGAAGCCAATCCAAATTGAAGTCTTCCAACAACACTAAGTTTTATAGTAGAAGCTATATTTGGAAGACTTCAATCACAAGACAATTTGAAAAATTGACCAATGGCTCATAGTAATAACTGGCGAGCCTCTTTTTCTTTCAAGGCTCGGCTTAATCAATTCGCGTCGGCTCCGATCTTCCGAGATGTCTATCGTGGACTGTATCTGCTTCGACGTCGGGATGCTCTTCGTGCCTGCACAAGAAACGAACAGGGGCCCGGGGATGGAACCAGGTTTTCCCTCTCCAACGATCAAGTCAGTATAGGCGAGACTGAAAGTATGTATGTAGTGAAGGGTGAGTGATCGGACCGGTTACAGGTTGTAATGTCAGATGTCTCGGGCTGAGTTTAGGTGGTCCGGGTTGTTTTAGCTTTATCTCTCCTCTCTATCCTCTTGTGTCCCCTACTAAGTGGTATTAGTGGGGGTATTTATAGCATGATCCAGAGATGTATTAGCCCTTGGATCACTGTACTGTCAACTATTAATCCAACGGCGTTAGGTTATTCATGACTCTGACAAGTGTACTGTTCTTTTCCGGGGCCCACAGATGATGGCCCGCGATTGGACCACGTCGATGATGTCCAGAGGGGTCCATTAAGGGAGCAGCAGCATTAATTGGGAAAGCGTATTTGACACGCTTCTTTGGGCCGGCCTGAGCACATCTCAGCCCCTCAAGATCCGGGGCGGCGTATCACCCATGGATGACATGCCCGGATAGCTTACTGTGGTGATGGTATTGGCCCGGACGAGGGGGCGCCGACATTCCCTCGCCAACAGCTCCCTGTCCGGAGTCGTTGTTAAGGACGAAGTCGACAAGGATCTTCTGTCGTTATGAGGGCTCCGGTCATTCCGTTCTCATGTTTGTCGGTGCGGAGATGCCTCTGTGTGGCCTGTCTCGTGACACGTGTTTCGATAATTATGAACTTCTTACACGTGGAGCGCGCCTAGTGTGCAGTTATGAGGCGCCACCTCCGTCTCTTCGATTCCAACAATGCTATTAATGCTAAAACGGCTGATGAATGACACTTAGCAGATGGCCTCTGCCTGCTGTACACGTGGTGCGCGTCGATTGCGTAGTGGCGGTTTCATGTGGGAGTTCGCGTTTTGGGCCGTGCTGTCTTTTCACCTTCTGGTAAATGTCTTTTCACCTTCCAGTGGGGGCCTATAAATACCCTCAGTGAAAATCCATTTTCACTTTCTCAATCTCTCTCTAAAATTTCACAGCAAACTAATTTCTCACTCTTCCTTCATACTTAGCCAATTTCACAAAACACCCAACCATTATGGTTATCAAACACGGAGCCGGAAAAGGCCCGATGGTTGCCCCGCAACCACGGCGCCTTGAGGTGATGGAAAACGCCTTGCCATTCCGGACGATGGTCATCGACCCGGCCATTTCCGTAGACGTAAACGACAACAGTATCATGGTCAGGCAGCATGGGCCCGACCTAGACGAGTTTCGTCAGCTCTACGGGATAGGAGAGGAGTTCCGACTTCGGACCTGTGCGTCCTCGGATGAGGTGAATGGGATCGTAGCTGATCCCAAGAGTATGGTAACTCTCTCCATCTCTACTCTTTTATATGGGAGTACCCACCTCCCCATTCCGGAGCTACTGGCAGAGCTCTGTGCCTGGACGCAGACTCTTCCGTGCCAGTGGCCACTGCAGGCGCACCGCATCTGTGCCGGAATGGAAGCCCTCAACGTTCTTCTGGGCTCGGCCCTTCCAGAACCGTTGGGGCTTCGGGAACTCTTGGCTTGCTATGAGTTTCTTCAGAGCGAGCCGAGCTCCCAGGCCAAAAGCAGGCAACCCTACCTGCGGTGCCGTGCTTACAACCAGTTGATCACGGGTAACTCCGATTCGAATCGGGGTTATACCCAAGACATGATCGTGGTGGAGGGCGACTGGCTTCGCCGAGATGACCTGGTTCTCCCCACCAGGCCGGGAAGGGTGCTCAGCAACAAAGATTTTAAGGCCACGGTGGCCATGAAGCTGCAGGGCCTAGGCGAGGCCAATGTCCAATCGCTCGAAATGGCCCTAAACTGGTGGGGACCGGCCGGGACTGACGATGGTGCGCGTGACGCAGAGCGTCTGTTGACCTATGGTTCCCCTACCAGTTGCAAGGGGAACAACTTCAAATGGCCCCACAGGACCTTCTGTCCTGTGGGGTACTCCCGGGATAGATGGGAGAAGGAGCAGGGGTTAGAGTCCATCCTACCCCCTAAGACTCTTAAAGAAGCTGAGGTCGTCGAGGGGACTCCTGAAAAAACCTTAAAAAAGGTGACGAAGGCGAGGCCGAAGCCCAGTAGTAGGGCAAGGGCCGTAGAGGTGAGATCTTTCGCCCCTGTGGCGGCCGGGGTTCTATTCGAGACCCGGCCTGATGGTACCGTCCTCCATTACAGGTTGGGGGAGGACGGTACCCGTAGCTATATTGACCAGCAGGGGAAGCCTCTGACAGAGGTCCTTCCCTTGAGCTCTAGAGAGCCTGTAGCGAGGAGCACCCTTCGGTTGGAGGATAGCCCCTCTGAGGCAGAACCCTCCGGGCCAGCCTTGGGCACCTCATGGACCAGGGTACGTTTGTCGTTCGTTTTCCTTTTATTTCAGTTTCACACTTATCCAGTTTTTGCTACTTTTTCTAACTTTTTGTTTTGTTTGAACGATGCAGGTGGTCCGTTCTGATGAGGAGGAGGAGGAGGAGGAAGAGCTTGCTGCCGAGGCTGGGGGTGAGGGTGAGGAGAGAGAGGGGGTTGAGGAGGAGATTGCCGAGGCCGAGGCCGAGGAGGAGGTGATCGAGGTGGGGGAGAGGGAAGTGGCGGCTAAGCCCTTGGAGGCCATTGGGGACTTGGCGGCTCAGGCCAGGATCGACCGGCTGGCTCGCAAGGCCCAGCTCGGGAAGAGAAAGGTGGAGGGGACGAAGTCCCTCCGAGTGGGGAAGAAGGTCAGGGTTGGGGTAAGCAACCCGCCTGAGGTTGTGGTGGTGGAGAGGCCAGAGGTTGTGGTCGCGGAGAGGCCGAGGGTGGCGTCGGGCCATTCTTAAGGATCGAGTTCTTCCTCCGCCTTCCCGACTCACAGGATGCCTGTGCAAACGCCCGAGGAGGTGAAGGCGACCACGGGGGTGCGGAGTATAATGGAGGCTCACCCCTCCGTCGGGCTACTCGCTTTGGCTGCGCTTCAGCAGCAAAGCGTCGAGGCCGACCACCGAGGTCGTGACCTCGCCTCCTCCATGGCATCAGCCATGGCTATGATTCCTCAGGTATGTAACCCCTTGCAATGTCATTTTGTATGTTTTCATTTATTTCCCAAATATTCTGCTAAGTGTTTTCCTTTTCTCTTGTAGGCCTACCTGCTGATGAACCAGTTTGTATATCACCAAGGCCAACTGGTGAGGTCGTGGGCCACGAAGGCCGAGGCTAACGCCAAGCAGGCGGAGGAAGCCCAAAAAAGGGCATCGGAAGCCGAAACGAGGGCGGAGAAGGCCGAGAGCCTTAATGCCTCGGTGGAGGCTCGAAGGATTGAGGCCGTGCAGGCCAGAGTGGAGGCCGTGAAGGCTAGGGTAGAGGCCGAGGAGCGCGCCCAGGCTGCGGAGGCTGCTCTAAAAGAGGTTGAAGCTGGCATAGCCAATAAAATAAAGGCTGTAATCCAATCTGCTCAAGTCGAGCTGAGTGCCTCCTGGACCGAAAAGACACAGAAGGATTTCAATTCCTTCTATGTCGAAGGGTGGTCCGAGGCGGCTGCCTTTATGAGGGCGGGACCGGAGCATCCGGTATGGAACGTGGAAAACGTCATCGTCCCTGTCCCCTCAGCTCCCGTTCCTGAGTTGGTTCCCCTTACTCCTCGAGCTCTTTCTGACGAGGAGGATGAGGAAGATGACGACGGGGCCAGATAGGGTAGTTTTGATTTTTGTTTTCGATGTAATCTTCTTTTTGTACTTTAGCTTGTAATAGCTTCCCATGAAATGAAATGAAAAACAATTTTGGCCTGTTGAACTTGTCTTTATTCTTCTGTTTTTTATTCAAACTGTGTGTTTCATATGTATGTGCTCCCAATGAGTGGGCCCTTATGCTTCGGTGTCGGGACACTCATTTTACATAACTCACAATTCGAATTAACACTTCATAAAATTCAAATAAATATAAGTCGGGGTGCTGTATAGGCTCGGGTGTTCTGAAACACTTGTAGAATTTAAATGAACTGAAAAATTCAAATAAATATAAGTCGGGGTGCCGTATAGGCTCGGGTGTTCTGAAACACTTGTAGAATTTAAATGAACTGAAAAATTCAAATAAATATAAGTCGGGGTGCCGTATAGGCTCGGGTGTTCTGAAACACTTGTAGAATTTAAATGAACTGAAAAATTCAAATAAATATAAGCCGGGGTGCCGTATAGGCTCGGGTGTTCTGAAACACTTAGAAAGTTGCAAGCATTTAAACTGGGGTAATTCGGAAATAACAGCAGTTTCATTCATAAAGCCTTCAGGCATATTTACATCATATCCGTATTTACAGCAAAACATAAAGGTCGAGCCCTACTGATAATACCTTATTAGGTTGTTGACGTTCCAAGGGCGCTCCACCGGGACATCGTTGGGAAGGTGACCCAACAGGTAGGCCCCGTTCCCTACTGCCCCGAGGATTCGATAGGGGCTTTCCCAGTTGGGGCCTAGCTTGCCGTCGGACTGTACTCTCGTGTTGTTGTTTACTTTCCGTAACACGAGGTCTTCGTCTTGAAAACGTCTGGCGTTCACTCTTTTGTTATAGGATCGTCCCAGTTCGTTCTTATACTCGGCGTTACGGATGCCCGCGACTTCCCTTCGTTCTTCAGCATATTCGAGCTCGAGGCCCATCATTTTTTCGTTCAGTCCGTTCTCCACCATATCGGTTCTGAGAGAGGGGAGTCCGATTTCTAACGGGATGATAGCTTCCATCCCGTAGGTGAGGCTATAGGGCGTCTGTTGAGTGCCCCGTCTTCTCGTCGTCTGGTAGGTCCTACATATGGAACCACGTTTTAGAGACTATTGGAAAGATCTTGGTATTTATGATGCTATCATGAATTCCACTCTCCGTATCATCCCCGATCAGGACATCGTCTTGGCCTTGGCCAATAAATGGTTTCCGGATTCAAGCACCTTTGTTTTCAAGTGGGGCGAAGCTTCTGTTACACTTGAGGACATATGTGTCCTCGGAGGATACCTGGGAAGTCCATTTTTCGTGCTCCTGATCCTAGAACACAACAAAATGATCGAGTGGGATCACAAATTGACAGACGCAAAGAGGGACATCAGGCCAGATATGGTTAAAAAAGTCCCTCTAAATAAATGGATCAATTATTTTAGAGGGGGTGTCAATGTAGATCTAGAGCACGTAGGCTTCCTCGTGTTCTGGTTATCGAAGTATGTCTTCCCCAAGGGGTCAAATGTAGTGGGAAAACATGTTCATTACATAGCTATGCGGCACCATATGGGAGTTCGGATAGCGCTGGGCCCTGCTGTCCTCGCCTCAATTTATCGCGATTTAACAACTCTAAAAGGTAAAAATTCTGCATTAATCTATTCGAATATTATGGAAATGGCAGAGAAGACGGAGATATGGGAACCAATGCAGTTGGTGCAGATCTGGGCCTGGGAAAGGTTTGCAGCTCTAAAGCCGCAGTCTAACCCTATCGTACGCGGTCAACATATCATGGCTCGTTGGGATGGATTTAGGCGGATTTTCATGGCGGCCTTATCTTAGTACCCGTGAACATCATAATTTTATTAGGAATTTACGGGAACGACTGTAGAGGCCAGTTTTAAAAGCACAAAACTGGGGCCACCAAAATTACCGAGGCCCATTTTTTTTCTTATATATATGAAATTAATAATATATCACTAAGAAATTATAGCATTATATTTTATTACTAATATACAACTGTTCACACAAAAAATCCAAGTTTTATTAAAAAAAAAAAAAACATTATAATCTCTGTCTCTCGCAAAGCGTAACAAAGGTCTTTTATTTTTTTAAGGTAGCCTACATTATTTTTTTATGGGTCATTGGATAAAAACAATCCAATCTAATGGTCAACAAAAACTATGAAAAAAGGTAAGTAAAAAAAGAGTGACACGATTACATATCCGATACTTTTTGGGTACGATTGATAAATTTGATTTTAATTTTTTACGTAACGTATTTGAAATGCATCCAATACTTTTTCGGTATGGTTGATAAATTTGATTTTGATTTTTTACGTAACGTATTTGAAATGCATCCGATACTTTTTTTGGTATGGTTGATAAATTTGAATTTTTTTTTCTTTATACGGTGCACTATAATTTAGGATGTGTTAACCAATAAAATATTTTAGTTTTAATTAATTTTAAATTAATTTTAGAGTAGTAGTTATTTTGGTTTCCTTAATATGCGTTAGGTTTTATTGGGTGACACTCATTTACCGGGTTTACGGTAGTGTTACTTGATGATGTGGAGAGTTTTTTAAAGTTTGTGAGGCCAAGCGAGCTTGTTGGCAAATATGGTATCGTGAAATATCTTCCCCACCGTGTAGCGAGGCAATTTGGGTTGGATCAGGATCTGCCTGGTCGAGTTGCTCGTTATAATCTGAAAAACGAATCAGCGTGGGAAAATTATTGCAGACCAATCGAGGACGTGCAGGTGTACATTCCGTCTAACCAGGTTTGTTAAAACCGATGTAACTGACCGATACTTGTAATGTTGGAACTGGTCCAAGTTTGCTGTGGAGTTGGGATGCGGCAATGAAGAGGGGAGATTCTTTTTTCATTACTCTAATTGCTCACAGATATAAGAGACGTGGGATTGGATACGTGGCTGCCAAAAATAAATAAATATATATATATATATCCATATATGGGGGAGGATATATGGACATCATGAAACCGTGGTGAAACCGTCGTGAAACCGTCGTGAAACAAGAGGCCTATTTGTGTTACCGTCGTGAAACCGTGGAGATTTGCATTAACCAAATCTTGATTTGGAGCGTTTTTGAAAAAAAGTGTCTACTTGGGTGTTTTTCATGATGTTCATATAACATTTCCCATATATATATATATATATATGGGGAAGGATCCATACACACATAAAAAAACACATTATCTTTACACATAAATCACAACCCTCCTTACTAATTTTTAATGGTCAAGATTAAGTGTTTATTATTTTTATTAGATGAACTAATCTTGACCATTAAAAGTAAGTAAATGGAGGGTTGTGATTGATGTGTAAAGATAATGTGTTTTTTTATGTGTGTATGGATTCCTCCCCTATATATATATATATATTTATTCTTTTATTTGTGTTTTCGTATATCAGAAACTTTTCCAATTTTATCCAAAAACTTTTTCAATTTTACCCAAAAAATACCCATAACCATCAACAATAAAACTCCTCCATATATCAAATTAATATATATTTTTATCAAATCAACATCACTCTATAACTACAATTATCCCCAATTTTACCAAAAAAAAAAACCTCTCCCAATTTACCAAAAAAAAAACTATTTCAATTTTACCCACAAAAAAAAAAGTTCTCCGATTTTACCCAAAAAAAAAACTCATAACCATCAACAATCAAAATCTTATCAATTCAACATCACTCCACCACTACAATTATCCCAATTTTACCAAAAAAAAAAACCTCTCCCAATTTACCCAAAAAAAACTTCCCCAGATTTACCAAAAAAAAAAACCTCTCCCAATTTACCAAAAAAAAAACTTCACCAGTTTTACCAAAAAAAAACCCTAACCATCAACCATCAAACTCTTTCATATATCAAATTAATATATATTTTTATCAAATCAATATCACTCTACCACTACAATTATCCCCAATTTTACCAAAAAAAAAACACTAACCATCAAACTCTTTCATATATCAAATTAATAAAAAAAATTATCAAATCAATATCACTCTACCACTACATTTATCCTCAATTTTATATATAAAAAAATATCTCCCAATTTAGCAAAATAAAACCTCCCCCAATTTTACAAAAAAATAAACTCTTTTTGGGTAAAATTGTTTTTTTGGTAAATTGGGAGAGGTTTTTTTTGGATAAAATTGGAGATAATTGTAGTGGTAGAGTGATGTTGATTTGATAAAAATATATATTAATTTGATATAAGAAGAAGTTTGATGGTTGATGGTTAGGGTTTTTTTTGATAAATTGAAAAAGTTTTTTTTTTTTTTGGTATATTGGGAGAGGTTTTTTTTTTGGTAAAATTGAGGATAATTGTAGTGGTAGACTGATGTTGATTTGATAAAAAAATATATCAATTTATATATTACGGAGTTTGATTGTTGATGGTTATGGGTTTTTTTTTGGATAAAATTGGAGAAGTTTTTGGGTAAAATTGGAAAAAAATTTGATATACAAAAACACAAATAAAAGAATAAAACAAAAATAAAATAAAATTTGGTAGCCACGTGGGATTGGAAATCCCATGTCCCTCATATCTGTGATCAATTAGAGTAATGAAAAAAGAATCTCCCAATGAAGAGTTCTGGTGATTCTGTGGATCCTAAAAAAATGCAAGTTTTTTCTTGCTTTTTGTATTCCTTGTTATTTGTGTTTTAATTTAATAGTCCAATAGACAATTTAAATTGTTTTGTCTTGTTAAAAATGTTAAACTATTTCTAAATTATTTGGAGGAAAAAAAAAAGTGGAATCACTAATACAATAGATTGACTTAGCAAATCATTCTCATATGTGATACAAAAGCCTATACCATCCTACTTAGTAAAGAAAAAATGAAAAAAACTCACTCAAGAGTTTGTCATATGAGTTAGGGTTGGGTCCGATCCGGTTCGGTTTTTGGTAAAACCAAAACCGAAACCGAGCATATTTTTCGGTTCGAATTTTTTCGGTTTCGGTCCTTTTTTTTACCGAATCGAACCGGTTTATTCGGTCCAGTTTCGGTTTTTTTTGGTTTTTTCGGTCTTTTTCGGTTTCGGTCTTTTTGCGGTTCGGTTTTATTGAAAACCGAAACCGACCCGATTTTTTTTTGGTTTTTCGGTGTCGGTCTTTTTCGGTTCGGTTCGGTTCGGTTTTTCCGGTTTTTCGCCCGGCCCTAATACGAGTAATACAAGATATGTCCATATGCCCAAGTTTGAACATATATGAAAATTATGTCTACGTGTGGACAACTTTTTTGGATATGTGTATAATTTTTTTAATTTATTAAATACTCAAAAAAACCACATAGCCGTTCATTTTCATCCACTTACTACTATTCCCCTTTCTTAAAATGATAGTATTATTTTAATTAGTTAGTATCAAAATCTAACTAGATTGTTGTGCAAGCTTGGCAATTTAGCTACGGTTAACTATAGAACAATGAATTTTGGTTAGAACTTCTTATAACAACACATGCAATGCTCTTAATAGCTTAGAGAAATCAGGTCTCAAGCCTTATTACCAGAGCTCCTTGGTTTAGTGATTTAGTTAGTGATGGTGCACTCAGTCGTAACCTGGCCGGAACAAGGATTTTAAGCAGAGATAGAGATTAAGACGGGTGCAATTTTACAACGCATTGCAATCTGAGATAAAATAAAAATTGGCCAACTATCTATACTCTTCGTCCCCAAAATGTAGTCCTATTTCAAGTATAAGAAAAAAGATGATCCTATTTCATGTACATGTACACAGATTGTAAATTATTTTTTGGGGAGGAGAAAGTATATCCAATGACAATTATAACTTTGACAAAGTTTTATAAATAAATGAGTTTAACCACTAAATTATCTTTTGGGAAGGAGAAAGCATTTTTTTTATTTTTTTTTGCATTTTAAAGCAAAGGGATCATGTCATCGGCTCCCTTTGCCTGAAGTGGTTTCTCCTGTTGAAACGAGTTCATCATCATCTACTACCTCTACTCCCCGCTTCTTTTGACAAATGATACCTATAACCGTCTTTCTTGCATTTAATTTCACCGAAACAGATTCAGTATGAAAAAAGAAGGGCCTAATTGTCAAATCTTAAAGTTGGAGTATTCGAACGTAAAATACTCAGTCAATATAAATCATCTTCAACATTATTTTAGAATTATTTTGAAACATTTCATCTCCAATAAAATGCTCAGCAGTATAAATCCCTTTTTGTGTATGTATTGGATTTCCCTGTCAGTAGAAATTTATTATTGGTATTTTTTTGTATAAACACAAAATGTTGTTTAAGCTAACACTTTAATACTGCATCATCCATAAATTGGCGATTAATAATACATTGATGATCGAATAGTAATCCTTCTAGATTTGTAAGTTCCCGTGGTCTGAACTTCATGAAATTAGTTAAATTTAAACAAGAGATCGGTTAAATGTTTATTGCTATGACAGAAATGATAAAACATTCCTTGATGAAGCTAATGTTCAGCTTCAAATGAAGGGTAAAGTCAATGCGCAAAACAAAAGCCATGGAAGCACCAAAACATCCTCACATTTAGCGAAAATTGTAAACAAAAATTGCACATATGGTAATTTCATGGCTAGTTCTGAAAGATAAGCTAAGGTCATTAAGAAAAAGGGCTGAAGCATACTTAAAAATTCAGATTATGCAATTATTTAAATAGATTTCCAGATTCATGTAGTAGTTTTTTCTCTCGGCAACTTCCACAATTGAACACATTCTCGGTATGAGTTTGCTCCCCCCCCCCCCTTCCCTCTCTCTCTCTCTTTTTCTTCCTCTTCGTATCCATGACACTTGTAATTTGATTACGTGGCGGTTTATGGGTGATTCTGTTGTTCTCAAACTCAAGCCTGTTAAAGTACTCAATTTTCTAAGTATGAAGAACAAATAACTTGTCTCTCTCTAACTTCATTATTGTCTCAGAAATAACGAGACATATCCCAAGTATCATACAAAAACACTAACGGACCCTTCACACTTAGTCAAACACCCAAGAGCCATAATTGCCAATATACTAAAGGAGATAAGTAAATCAAGACAACAAGTAATTAAAATAGTCTTGTGCCAAAAAGTAAACAAATACATAAAAGGGCACTATGGCCCTAATAGGCCAAGGTCCATCACTTACAAGAATAGGCAAGATTGATAATCTGTGTATGGTTAGTCTCGTTGCGACTTTTAAACAAAAAAAAAAAGGTTTCCGAGATTGAAAACAAACTTCTAATCTTTTCTCAATCGAGAAAAAGACTAATTATATAGCTTAAAAGTTCTAATTAAGGAGAGCAAAGCGGAATCCTCAGGTTGCAAACTGAGTAAGAAAATACTTGACAACGATTTGTAAGAAGAAAACAAGTGAAAACTGAACTTAAAAACTACAGCCAAACAAGCGTTAACTTAAGTAATACAACGTATAAAAGGGCATATACTATTCAACGATCCTATTTACTTCCTTTATACTCAAAAAGCACATGAAGGAAAATATGAAGAAAAAAACTTTGTCCGTGGAATTACAAAATGGAACCGCGGACACATGGATAACTATGGGCTACGGCGTATACTCAACGATTCTAAGGTCTCCATCTCACGCTACATTTATTAAAAAACCAACAAAAATAAAACCTCTGACCACCGATATGCAAACAGCATAATTTCCTCAACCTTCTGTTTTGCTTTACTTTTGCGCACGATGTGGGTACCAGTTCCTATGGTGACCGTATATATGTTGCTTATCGTCACTTTTTCCTCCTGGACAGCACTTAGTCAAGGAACCCATGAGTCAGTAGTCCAGTAGATAGGAGAGTAGCTAGAGAGTGACACAAAGTGTCCAAGAAGATCTGTTTTTCAAAATTTCTGGTATTTAAAGTCTTCAAAATATAGCGGTTGATCTGAAATTGAATCAAAAACCTGTACAAAATTTTACTCATAAATAAAAACCTATACTAAATTATACTCTCGCCTAATTATGCTTCTATAGATTCTTTTCCCCAGTAAGTAATGCTTCTATAGATAGTGACCATATAATCTTTTCTGATTTCTATAGATGGTGATGAAAATACGCATATATAATTACGTTTCCACAGTTTAATATTCACCAAGGATCTTGATTTGTCATTAGCCTCCTCTATATCTAAATGTAAATATTTCTTATCCTAAATGGAATTGAATGGTCTGAACAAAAGCCCTGGCCCAAAGGCTTTTAAGGCCCATAAACACGACTATATGTCCCATCAACGTAACCCTAGTTGTTTAGGCCCATTGACACTTATATATAGCGGATGAACATCACCATTGTCATGCCGCAGTTTCTTTAACTTTTCGAGTTTGATCTTTTCTTTCTCTTGCATGACCTCTGTAATTCCTATAAAAAGAAAAGATTATGTGCGATAATGTTGATGATGAAAAAGGGATAAAGGAGAATAATATGCTAATGGAATCAAATACATACCGAATAAGGGATTTACCAGAGAAGAGGTATTCTATTTTACATTTCTGTCGTGAATTTTTCCTTCGCGTTGTTTTAAGAAAGTATATGTACACCCAATTGCTTAGACTTTTCAAATATTGATAATGCAACTGGATTTGTGTCTAAATATTGATTAGGAGACATGTACGAAAGGGTAGAAGGGGAAAAACAAAAGCAAATGATTGAAATCAAGAAATAGAAATGCAATCAAATACATTTGACCTTCTATCAAACAAAGTTACCGCACATTCTACGGACTACAATTAAACTCTCTTCTCCTCTCTTTACACGTGAAACGTAAGCTTCTCTCTCTCTCACTATCTATTTCTCCCTCTCTCCCACTTTTTTCTACCATAATATTACCTTATAATACGTATTTTTTCCGACTTTTTTATTTACCAGCTTATCATATATATTTCTTCCCTTTCTTTACGTCGATTATGAAATTTTGGATTTGATGTATTTTCATATTTGGATCGACTTGTTGTACGTAAATATTGTTTTAGGGTAAATTAATCATCTTATATTTTTGTAGATCTTTTATGCATTTTTTAAATTTTCCGTGTTAAATTTATTTATTTTTGAAAAATAAGTTTTTTAATTTCAGATTATTTTAAAATTTTATTTCTATTTGTTTAAGATACTTATTTATTTTATAATAGAGAGGATCGAGATTAAAGGAAGATAAACAGACTGTATTTTTCAACTAAAAAAAATCTTTTTTCACGCCAAAACCGTAATTCAGAATAACAGTTTACCTTTTTTAAAAAAAAAAATAAAAAAAAATGTTAAACCGTAAATCAGAATTATGATTTGTAATTAAGATCTACGGTTTTTACGTGAAAACAGATTTTTTACAGTCGAAAAATCCAGCCTCAAAGATAAATAAGTGGAGGGAGAAACTAATATTAAACGCGTGAGGATAAAGTAATGGGAGAGAGAAAACAAGTAACAATTGTGTGTGAGGTGAGATGGAATTTAAAAATATGTATCTAACTGTCTTTTTGCCCATGCAGCTGTTCATGGACAATCAGAAGATACAGAAGAGTAAGCAGCCAAAACGCGCGCGTTCTAATGGCATTTGCAGCTAGCTAAGTGATCAAGAACTACATACTAATCTGACGTCACTATCGTAAGATATTGATGATCATAAAGCCTAGGACGGATTAGCCAATCATAATTAAGCCCTTGGCAGCACTAGGGCAGTATATCGTGTATAGTAATATCTTATACCTTTGATTTCAATTTCATGTTAGGTAAAAAAATCCTAGGTCATTGTTATACCAAGAAAGGGTTCTTAACACGCTCAGTTTCATCTATCATGTTTAAGACATCGCCCATGTTACCGGTCCTATATATTGCCAAATAACTTGAGTTCTCTTTTTCTTGCGGTATTAGGCTAGGTCTTTCCGAATTTTGTCTATGTTTAGCTGACTATGAAGGTTAATAGACATCTTTCTTGAATACTCCCTGCATTTATTTCAAATATTTCCTGTTGCTTATATATGGTTCAAAATAAAAATAAAAAACTCCTTTACTTGTGAACTAATTATCATTTTATTTTATAATTGTTCTTGAAATTAAATCAAACCTTCCATATCAAGAGGATCAACTTATATAGAGTTTAGACTTTCACGGAAGGAACACCAGATTCCTTTGATCAGAGCAAGTGCATCAGTTCCCTTATATGACTCATTTAACTTAAATATGAGAAAATTCTTCTAAAATTTTACACGCATAAGTTTTCCTATACATTAACTTAAATTTAAATGAACTCAAATATCACTCAAATAGAAGTGATCAAGATGTTCCCTTATAATTAAAATAATATTTTCTCTCTCTTACTTTTCTCTTATTTTCTCTCATTTATTTGTACTTTTCACATATAAATTAATAAAATAACAAAAAAATGAGTTGTATAATTTTGATAGAGAAATTGATAAAAAAGCTGATAATTTGTATAAAGCAAAATGTTTACTTATAAATTTTAAATGTGTACTTTTTACTTTAAATACGAGAAAACTTGTAAGTTATTTAATGTGATTGTTCTAGTAAATTAATTTAGGTTGAAAAAAATTGATATAAATATGTTAAAATATAGTAATATTTAATTATGATAATAAATTTGATATGAAAGCTGAAAAATGTATAAAGTTAAACTGTTACCCTATAAATATAAAAATGATGTTAATTAAGTTAAATATGAGGAAAAGTGTAAGGTAACTGGTGCGCATGCTCTTACCTGCTCTAAGTTTCAGTAATTGCTTTTTCACTATTTGTCATGAAATTGAATGCATGTGGTAAGAGGTAATGAGACTAACACGTTCCGGTGGGAGACTAATGAGTTATAACCCTGAGCATTTGCCACTGAAGGAAAAGGGAAGCAACGGAACCGGGACAAGGTTTGGGAATTGGGAGGGGAAAATGGAAGTCAAATCTTTGGTTATTCCTGTGTCTTCATTTCAGTTTTTTTCAAAATTTCTGTAAACTTAAGTTTTTTGTTTAGTAGTAGAATTTGTGTTTGTAATTAAAATAAGTCGAATTGCCGTAGCATGTTTATGTTGTAAATTTGGAATAGGATGTATATCGTGCTTACCTTTTCTTCGTAATATTATTTGTTTTTTCCTATTATATTATGCGCTTGAGAAATGTAAATATATAAAATACAAGATATTTGCGTTTGACCGCATAATATAGCTTATTTTCACAAGCCGAATCTGAAAATATAAAATACAAGAATATACCTTCACAAGAGTATCGTTTCCTTTTCCGTTTTCGAAACGAGTTTCCGAAAAAACGCAATTTCTAACTATATAGAGTTTCCCGGTAACTATAAATCAGTATCTACTAGATATTCTTTTTCTGTAAAAATTATAAAATAAAACTCCTTAAATGCGTTATTAATATTAAAAAAATCTTGTAAAACAAATATTTTTAATAATTAATAAGTATAATAAGTAAGATTTGAAAGCATTTTAAAGTGGTTAGGTTATGGGTGGTAATGTATAATAGAATAGCTACAGTGGACCAAAAGTATTTTACTTCAATAAGTACCATGAAGTTTGATTTTTGTAAGTAAGATAAAAAGGATTTTACTTTTCATAAAAGTAAGATTATTGAATGACAACCAAACAACATGTTACTTAACATAAGTATAAGCAATATTAAGTAAAAAGTAAAGGTACAAGGCCAATAGAGTAATGACAAATCTTTTTAGTTAATTTAAAGATTTGTTGTCTTTTCCTTATCTTCTCTTTCTATTTATGTAGTCAACCGTCAGCGAGACCAAATTAAATGCAATTAATAAACTAGATTACTTAACTCTTTACATTTTTTTTTTTCATCCAGGTCCTTCTTAAAAGATTTATTCTCTAAAAAAAATAAAAAAGTTCATTTTATGCTTCTTGAAATGCTATTATAGATTTCTGAATCTCTGTTGATGTAATTTTCATGAGTTAGACCAACTAATAACGGACGAACCGGTGGATAATTAAGAATTCTTGCGCATTATGTGATATCTGAGAAAATCATCGTTCCATTTGACACGAAAGCAACCTATATATTCATAAATTGTAAAAAGACGTTACATTTTAATGAAAGGAAATATTATAAATAACCTTCCATAGGGTAATATTACTAACGGCAAGTGTATTTCGGTTAGAGAAGCTCAACGGCCTTTTCATTTAACGTCATACCTCGCGCGTAATTAGTAAATTCAAAATTTTACAATGACACACATTAGTCGAATTTTAAGAAGGGCATCCTTGATTTATAATAACCTGTAACCAGTACATTTACACTTACCAACTATAAATCTAATTACAAAGAAAGATGACAAACTATAATCTTCAGATACCAGCTCTAATCTGATACAAACAAAACCAAATGTACCAAAAGAAAACAAAATTTTAATATAAGAACTAATAAAACAAATCTCATATGAAGATAGTGTCTCTTCTCCCGTGTCTATAAATTGACAATACAAGTGTATTGAAAACTTGACATTAATTTCAACCCCATCGCACATACATGCTTACATATATACTTACACATACACACACATATATATATACTTGCATATCTACTCCGCACATACGTACTCACATATATATTTACATATACACACAACAATGGAAGGCATGATCATGGAGGAGAGAGAGGAAGTCATGCTTGTTCGACGCCCTGCCCATTTCCTCACCCCAACTTTCTCTTCCTCCACCGCTTCTTTCGACCTCCCTCCCACCGCCTTCCACTCAAACCATAACAACCTTCCTGGTCTATACCCATCCCATGTCTCATTTCCAGGGTGGAAAAACCCCATGCCAAGGTGGAGCGAGTGGGTAGACCAGATGAAACGTTTCCACCATTCCACTTGGCACAGAGCCAGCATTTATGAGCCCATCATGGCCTCCAAATGTCACATCGAACAAGATGTGAATCTTGTTATGGTGTTAGGCGAGAGGTGGAGTAAGACGACAAACACGTTTGCGTTCCCATGGGGAGAGGCTACAGTTACTCTAGAAGATATCATGATTCTCGGGGGGTATTCAGTTATTGGCCAATCCGTCTTATCACCGGTGGAAAACCAAGACAATGAAGAATTCCATGAGATCAATCAAAATTTGAATTCGGTGAGTACTACCTACGGATCTAAATTCACGTATGCATTAACAAAGGTCGTCTTTTATTCTTGTGTGTTCAAGTTTAATATATTGAGATTTGCTAAATATATATACATCTTATATTCAAAAAATTACAGTAAATTAAGTTAATGTCTTATTGGTAAACATCCAGAGATTAAGGTAAATTAGAGCAAGGAGTCAATTGCCACATTCTGATTTGGTACGAGAAAGAAAGAAAAATGACTTTTTGGTAGATTACAAAAAAAAAATTTAATTATTTACTTGGCATATGTGTAGATAATTTTAAATTTGAAACTGTAAGTAATTAAGACGCTTCTGTCACCAAGCACCATAAACCATCTTGTTGGTCGCGGGTTAAATCCCATGCATGCCCCTCAGTAATTGGGGCACGACCCATTCAGATGCACTTTCGAGTTTTTTTGATATATAAACCGGTGTTTTTGGACGATAAGATTAGGTAGAATAAAAATCATCGAAAATTTTGTTCCGTAAAAAGAAATAATAAAGAAACCATTTTATATATAAATTTGCAATATGCAATATATTCTTTTACTGTATATTATCATTTAATTGTTTTTGCCTCGATTTTATACCATGATCCCCCAAAAAAAAAACTTATGTGAATTTAGTCACCTTAGTTTAATAATCCTCACAGAGAATTAATAGTAAATTATCCAAATTAACAACGCCTTAATAACTTCTATATTTTGGGAAAACGTTGATCCACAAAACTAACAATATCAGTTCTTGTTTGATTGTTTCATGATTCGATTTTAATATCAAAATTTATATTTAACTCACATGTCATGGAACTAATATTTCTAACAAAAACTTCAAACACCGTTAATTTTTGCCCCTTAATTCATTTAATTTTTTTGTTGGCGTTTATTAAATATAATATATATATATATATATATATGTATACATATGTAGGGGAGAATCTATCATACTATTAATATAAGCAAATCCAAGATTTTTTATTCTGTCAAATTTTATCACTTTTTTTAAAAAAAATTCTCCTACTCTTTTTTATTAATTACAATAATATCATACTCTTATAAAAAATATAAAAACTTAAAAAGTCAAAATTAATAATACTCTTTATTTCTGTTTAACAACTAAATATTATTTTAAATCTTATCAACTTATATTCTATCTTTTTTTTTATTCTCCACATATTTTTATCATAACTATACTAATTTTTTATATTTTTACTGTACTACGCGTCGCACACGCAACGGGTGGGGCACGATTATTAGTACATACATAAAAAAAACACATTATGCTTACACATTAATCATAACCCTCCATCTAATTTATTTTCAATTGTCAAGATTAACTCACTTAACTAAAACAATAAAACACTTTCTCTTTCTTTTATTTGTCTTAATCCCCTCTGCCTCAATCTCACGTAACAAGCCCTTGATTATACATACATTTTTCATAACTTTCAACATGGACATAGCATGTATAATAGTTGTGTGACTTAAATTATTAAGTAGTAAATTAAGCTTTGAGTTGTTTATGGACCCATCTGGTGAACTGAATTGTAATCTTTAAACATTTGTTTTGCATATCGTAAACTACCTTGTCATGTGGGTTTTTCTAGTTTTAGTCTTGTTCTGGTATTCTTCCTTCTTTCTTTGTTCTCTAGTTTTTATTTTTTTTTAAACTATTCAGTAGCTTATCTGGAAATGTAGTCATCACACTACCAAATGAACAAATTTTTAGACGTGAGATTGGACAGAGGGAATTAAGACAAATAAAAAGAGAGAGTTTTATTGTTTTAGTTAACTGAGTTAATCTTGATCATTGAAAATAAGTTAGATGGAGGGGCTATGATTAATGTGTAAACATATTATGTTTTTTTATTTATATATGCACTTTGAAACCTGACTTAACGTATCTTTAGAGCAACACTTTTACTTGGCATCTTGAAAATTATTAAGACCTTACAGTTTTGTTTTGTTTTACTTTATAAATGATGACATGTATTCTCCATTTCTGTGTTTAAATCTTGAATATGTCCCTTGAAGGTGAGAAAGGAGCTCAACGAGACGAAGGGTCGAAAAGTCTCCCAATCAATGTGGATGAGAGCGTTTATGGGAAACGACAGTCATGTCGCGCATGTGGCCTTCCTGGTGTTATGGCTCTCTCGTCATGTATTCCCGCTTACCCATGATACCGTTGGGAAAC
The DNA here is from genome assembly GCA_963920805.1 of Primula vulgaris. NCBI lineage: Eukaryota > Viridiplantae > Streptophyta > Magnoliopsida > Ericales > Primulaceae > Primula > Primula vulgaris. Next base: position 23,072,090 of record OY987218.1, on the reverse strand, counting down.
ATTTGCACGAAGTTAGTTTTGCACTCTCTAAGGGAAAGAGGTTGGCCCTTGCCCCCGCGGTCCTTGCCTGCCTATACAGGGACTTGAAGTCGTTGAAGAAAAAAATTGTGAGTATGAGTGAAGAAAGGGTAAATCATGAGAGACTTAACTTATGGGCACCAATGCAATATGTTCAAATTTGGGCATGGGAAAGATTTCCAACACTAAGGCCACGACCCAGCGTTAGATATGATGGTGAGCCGAGAATCGGTTGCTGGAAAAATATTGGGAATTTATCAAATGCGGAAAATGTGAGAATGGTAATCAATAATGCTGGCGAGGAGTTTGTTTGGCGGCCTTACAGCCTGTCTGAGAAATTTGATTTTTACCCAGGAAATGAACAATGCGTCTCGATCTCTCCGGATATGTGCGAAGACTACAAGTCTTTCGCTAAATTTGTGAGGGTATCTAGTCTAATAGGACCAAGTTGTGTTGAAGGGTACTTTCCGTGTCGTGTTTCGATGCAATTTGGAATAGATCAAGATATTCCCGGGAATGTAGCTAGTTGTGATAATAGCCCTGAAGCTTCTTGGGAAACGTTCGATAGATCCTCCGAAAATGAAAAACTTCACATCCCGTCAAAGGTGTTTGTAGCTGGTATCACGAGAAGGTATCAAATTTGGTGGAGCAGTTTGAGGCTGGATAATGAATATATTGAATCGAGTGAGAACCACTTATTGGGAATCCACATGAGTAGTGAGATGAAGAGTAAGACTATAAGTGAGGATATTGCTACATGTTCTACTTTTACAGGACCTCAAATACCTATTTATCCTCCGGGTTTCGAGCCTAGTGCAGTTAAAAAATATGATACTGACATGGCGAAGCAACCGGTAAAAGAAAGAGCAACTGGCAAGCGAATAGAAAGTAGTGTGGAGAGGTCTCAAATGGAAGATGTTATTCAAGGTTCTTCTAAGCGTAACAAAGATGAGGAAGACGATGATCCTCTGAATAACTTAACAACTAAGGAGTTGTTAAGCCTTGCTATAAAGCGAAGATGTTAAAATAAACAAGTCTTTGCTTGGACTGTGATTTTTAATTTTATGAATAATATGTTTACATTTTTCAATTGTTGAACGTTAGTATCGATTTGTATTGCTGTCATGTTACGGATGTGGAAGGTCAAATAGTTCTTTACTTTCTCGATTTCTTTGCTATTGTTTTTTTAGTCTCTAGTTTTGCACATAGGAGAATTGATCATACACTGCCAACTACCAGAATCATATAAAATTAATAACTTATCAATAGAATTACAATTCTCTACCCGGTTGCAACTTTTAAATTCTTCACCTTTCCATTCTCATAAAATTGTTGCATAAGTAACGATGTTGGTTCTTCTGCAGTATATGTATACTTGCAATGATGTTGGTTTGGCAATATCTTACAGAGATAAATTCTTTCTGAAATTCAATATGATTATGTGGCAAGACTTAAGTTTATATAATGAGTTTATATGCTTCCTTAGTAACAATTTTAAGAATGGAATTATGGATGGATGGTAGTATTTCAGCTTTTGTTGTATCAGCTGTGTTCCACTGAAAAATTCAAAACATGAAGGGGCATCTGAATTCAGTGTTAAACTTGAAGGTTATGTTTCTTGAAGGATTTTGTTGTTATGCCATTTTAATCAACGGATTGACTTTTTATCATCTGTACTCTCTAGTCAACTAATTGACTAATAGCAATAACTGTACCTGACCTGTGAAAAGAAGGAAATATTCTAAGAATGGTCTAAGTCATTCACACTATTACTAAATTTATTGAATCTGAGAATGCATTAAATTAATTTTAACACAAAATTTCTTTGGGAAAATACTAGTATTAAAATGTAATTATGTATGTACATGCTTTGTGATGGAAAATTCTAATAATTATCGGTCAATTAAATTCCATTAACGCTATAAACCCAGACTATCTCAACCAGACTAATTGTCAGACAGTATTTTATGTAATTTTTAAAATTCTTTTTACACTCCAACCAAAAAAAAAATTAATTCAAATATAATATTTATAAAACTTTAGTTGAAACTTCTCTAAACTTAAATATTGATTAAAAGTATTTTAAATTTTATAATTAGAATATATTTTATTTGACGATTCAATAAAATAAAAACTCAAATATAATATTATAAAATCTTATTTCAAACTACCCTCAATTTAAATATTAATTAAAAATATTAAATATATGTTCCAATAGTACACTCTTAAAATTTGGGATGAAAATAAAATTCTAAATTTGTTAAGAGTCTGACCGAATCTATCTTGCTCATTAGCATTATTGATTAAATTTGATATCCAAAATCAGATTCAATGTATTTATCACTGAATCAGTACATAATTATTAACCTTGAACATTTATTCATATTTAATGGTAGTTTGGACCATATGATTGTCATTAAATTAAATAAATTACGGAATTTTTGTTCGATAAATTTACGTCTCTATCTTTTGCTGCTTAAAAAAATTAATTTAAAGATATGTTTTCTTCTTAATTTCACTATAGGCTCTCAAATTTTGCTTTCTTTTAATATAGCCTCAGAAGTTGCACGATATTTACATGTAACCCCTTCATTTATTCAAATTATGCATCTACCCTAGTTTTAGTACATTGTTTGATAGATACTAATTAAACAAAAAATAGTAAGGATATAAAATTCTAAATGTCAAAACAAAAGAGAAAAACTTGAATAATCAATAGATGTATGAGACTCGTTCCGTTGTCAATAAGTTCAAAGATATATATCGCTCCTTTCGGTGCATAACTTACCTCGAGGCACCAAAACTGAGAGAGGAATTATTCTTTTCGGAAGGCCCAATGTGTTAAGAGTGTCAAATATCTTAAAACTTTGCAAAGGGGAACTAAAATACCCCGGTGAATACCATAATGATTTCAGACCACCATTAAGTATCATTTATATGTTACATTGTTGTAGAATTATGAAAAGGATATTGGGGTACAATGTTAATTAAAAAAACCTGTTACAAACAAGAAAATTTAAGTCGATGATTAAGGAATAATTTTAACGCAATGCTTACGAAATTCTACTATTTAACGGGGTTAAATATCTTCTCGATTCACTAATCATTCACTCAAACCTTCCTCATTCAAAAAATGGCCGGAAACAGACCCGAGAACACCGTTATAGACCCGTTCTGAGCATGGCATCGCATCTTAGCCTGACAAGACCAGGCTTTTTCCTAAATCCTTCTGTTACAAATAGCGTCCCTCTCCATGATTTACCTTCTTATGCATTCACGTATACCATGGACAACACCGTAGCTATTTCCCTGAACGTAAATTTCAAGGGGTGGCAGACAACCTACCGGCCTTGGGACGAGTGGGTCCTACATATGGAACCACGTTTTAGAGACTATTGGAAAGATCTTGGTATTTATGATGCTATCATGAATTCCACTCTCCGTATCATCCCCGATCAGGACATCGTCCTGGCCTTGGCCAATAAATGGTTTTCGGATTCAAGCACCTTTGTTTTCAAGTGGGGCGAAGCTTCTGTTACACTTGAGGACATATGTGTCCTCGGAGGATACCTGGGAAGTCCATTTTTCGTGCTCCTGATCCAAGAACACAAGAAATGATAGAGTGGGATCGCAAATTGACAGACGCAAAGAGGGACATCAGGCCATATATGGTTAAAAAAGTCCCTCTAAATAAATGGATCAATTATTTTAGAGGGGGTGTCAATGTAGATCTAGAGCACGTAGGCTTCCTCGTGTTCTGGTTATCGAAGTATGTCTTCCCCAAGGGGTCAAATGTAGTGGGAAAACATGTTCATTACATAGCTATGCGGCACTATATGGGAGTTCGGATAGCGCTGGGCCCTGCTGTCCTCGCCTCAATTTATCGCGATTTAACAACTCTAAAAGGTAAAAATTCTGCATTAATCTATTCGAATATTATGGAAATGGCAGAGAAGACGGAGATATGGGAACCAATGCAGTTGGTGCAGATCTGGGCCTGGGAAAGGTTTGCAGCTCTAAAGCCGCAGTCTAACCCTATCGTACACAGTCAACATATCATGGCTCGTTGGGATGGATTTAGGCGGATTTTCATGGCGGCCTTATCTTAGTACCTGTGAACATCATGATTTTATTAGGAACTTACATGAACGGCTGTAGAGCCCAGTTTTAAAAGCACAAAACTGGGGCCATCAAAATTACACGGCCCATTTTTTCCTTATATATATGAAATTACTAATATACCCCTAAGAAATTATAACATTTTATTTTATTACTAATATACAACTGTTCACAAAAAAAATCCAAGTTTTATTCACACAAAAAAAAAACACATTACAATCTCTGTCTCTCACAAAGCGTAACAAAGGTCTTTAATTTTTTTAAGGTAGTCTGCCTTATTTTTTTATGGGTCATTGGATAAAAAACAATCCAATCTAATGGTCAACAAAAACTATGAAAAAAAGGTAACTAAACAAAAATTGACACGATTACATATCCGATACTTTTCGGGTACGATTAATAAATTTGATTTTAATTTTTTACGTTACGTATTTGAAATGCATCCGATACTTTTTCGGTATGATTGATAAATTTGATTTTGATTTTTTACGTAACATATTTGAAATGCATCCGATACTTTTTTGGTATGGTTGATAAATTTGATTTTTTTTTTATACGGTGCACTATAATTTAGTATGTGTTAACCAATAGAATATTTTAGTTTTAATTAATTTTAAATTAATTTTAGGGTACTAGTTATTTTGGGTTTCTTAATATGTTAAGTTTTAGTGGGTGACACGCATTTACTGAGTTTACGGTAGTGTTAATATAAAATATAAAATAACGTACCGTAATCACATTGAGAACTTTGTTTTTAACTACCCGTGTTACCGATGAGTATATGTAGCCAATCTTATACATAAATATTTCCATAATTTTTATTGAATATTGGATGGGATTGATTTTGATTGAATGACCCCAAAAAAAATAGGATGGTCTAACCTAAAAAAATACAGGACAACAAAAATATATCCGGTTTATTCATATGGGCCTATAACTCATGATATTTTGTATGATGATTTAAACAACTAAATTTCTCGGTTTTAAATTAATATTTTAATTGAATATATTTATTCTCAATTTTGTCTATATGATTGATTCGGTAATTTATTATTTATCATGTGCGGTTATGCCGGATTATTTACTTAAAACATGGTGGGAAAAATAATAAATTATGAGTTCGAGTGTTTTTTTTTTTTTATATTTTAATGGTTAAAGTAACGTTACTATTTATGGCCCTTTTTTATCGGTTTTGGGTCTCCAAAATGCTGAAGACGGTACTGGCAACTTATATACAGATTGAGAACAATTAATTGACAAACGTTCAGTCCTTGTAGGAAGGCAATCTCTTCTTGATGATGTGGAGAGTTTTATAAAGTTTGTGAGGCCAAGTGAGCTTGTTGGCAAAGATGGTATCGTGAAATATCTTCCCCACCGTGTAGCGAGGCAATTTGGGTTGGATCAGGATCTGCCTGGTCGAGTTGCTCGTTATAATCTGAATAACGAATCAGCGTGGGAAAATTATTGCAGACCAATCGAGGACGCACAAGTGTACATTCCGTCTAACCAGGTTTGTTAAAACCGATGTAACTGACCGATACTTGCAATGTTGGAACTGGTCCAAGTTTGCTGTGGAGTTGGGATGTGGCATTGAAGAGTTCTGGTGATTCTGTGGATCCTAAAAAAATGCAAGTTTTTTCTTGCTTTTTGTATTCCTTGTTATTTCTGTTTTAATTTAATAGTCCGATAGACAATTTAAATTGTTTTGTCTTGTTAAAAATGTTAAACTATTTCTAAATTTTTTGGAGGATAAAAAAAAGTGAAATCACTAATATAATAGATTGAGTCATTCTCGTCTGTGATACAAAAATCTATACTATCAGTTACTAAAGAAAAAATGAAAAAAACTCACTCAAGAGTTTGTCATATGAGTAAAATACAAGATATGTCCATATGGCCAAGTTTGGACATATATGAAAATTATGTCCACATGTGGACAACTTTTATGGATATGTGTATAATTTTTTTAATTTATTAAATACTCAAAAAAACCACATAGCCATTCATTTTCATCCACTTACTACTATTCCCCTTTCTTAAAATGATAGTATTATTTTAATTAGTTAGTATCAAAATCTAACTAGATTGTTATGCAAGTTTGTCAATTTAGCTACGACTAACTTTTATATTTGATAGAACAATGAATTTTGGATAGAATTTTTATAACAACTTATGGGAATGCTCTCAATAGCTTAAAGAAATCAGGTATCAAGCCTTATTACCAGAGCTCCTTGTTTTAGTGATTTAGTTAGTGATGGTGCACTTAGTCGCAACCTGGCCGGAACAAGGATTTTAAGCAGAGATAGAGATTAAGACGGGTGCAATTTTACAACGCATTGCAATCTGAGATAAAATAAAAAATGACTATCTATCTATACTCTTCGTCCCCAAAATGAGTCCTATTTCAAGTATAAGAAAAAAGATGATCCTATTTCATGTACATGTACACAGATTGTAAATTATTTTTTGGGGAGGAGAAAGTATATCCAATGACAATTATAACTTTGATAAAGTTTTATAAATAAATGAGTTTAACCACTAAATTATCTTTTGGGAAGGCGAAAGCATTTTTTTTTTTTTTGCATTTTAAAGCAAAGGGATCATGTCATCGGCTCCCCGCTTCTTTTGACAAATGCTACCTATGACCGTCTTTCTTGCATTTAATTTCACCGAAACAGATTCAGTTATGAAAAAAGAAGGGCCTAATTGCCAAATCTTAAAGTTGGAGTATTCGAACGTAAAATGCTCAGTCAATATAAATCATCTTCAACATTATTTTTTGTAGAATTAGTTTTGAAACATTTGATCTCCAATAAAATGCTCAGTCAGTATAAATCCCTTTTTGTGTATGCATTGGATTTCCCTGTCAGTAGAAATTTATTATTGGTATTTTTTTGTATAAACACAAAATGTTGTTTAAGCTAACACTTTAATACTGTATCATCCATAAATTGGCGATTAATAATACATTGATGATCGAATAATAATCCTTCTAGATTTGTAAGTTCCCGTGGTCTGAACTTCATGAAATTAGTTAAATTTAAACAAGAGATCGGTTAAATGTTTATTGCTATGACAGAAATGATAAAACATTCCTTGATGAAGCTAATGTTCAGCTTCAAATGAAGGGTAAAGTCAATGAGCAAAACAAAAGCCATGGAAGCACCAAAACATCCTCACATTTAGCGAAAATTGTAAACAAAAATTGCACATAAGGTAATTTCATCGCTAGTTCTGAAAGATAAGCTAAGGTCATTAAGAAAAAGGGCTGAAACATACTTAAAAATGCAGATTATGCAATTATTTAAATAGATTTCCAGATTCATGTAGTAGTTTTTTCTCTCGGCAACTTCCACAATTGAACACATTCTCGGTATGAGTTTGCTCCCCCCCCCCCCTTCCTTCTCTCTCTCTCTCTCTTTTTCTTCCTCTTCGTATCCATGGCACTTGTTATTTGATTACGTGGCGGTTTATGGGTGATTCTGTTGTTCTCAAACTCAAGCCTGTTAAAGTACTCAATTTTCTAAGTATGAAAAACAAAGAACTTATCTCTCTCTAACTTCATTATTGTCTCAGAAATAATGAGACATATCCCAAGTATCACACAAAAACACTAACGGACCCTTCGCACTTAGTCAAACACCCAAGAGCCATAATTGCCAATATACTAAAGGAGATAAGTAAACCAAGACAACAAGTAATTAAAATAGTCTTGTCCAAAAAGTAAACAAATACATAAAAGGGCACTATGGCCCTAATAGGCCAAGGTCCATCACTTACAAGAATATACCTTCACAAGATTGATAATCTGGGTATGGTTAGTCTCGTTGCGACTTTTAAACAAAAAAAAAAGGTTTCCGAGATTGAAAACAAACTTCTAATCTTTTCTCAATCGAGAAAAAGACTAATTATATAGCTTAAAAGTTCTAATTAAGGAGAGCAAAGCGAAGTCCTCAGGTTGCAAACTGAGTAAGAAAATACTTGACAACAATTTGTAGGAAGAAAACAAGTGAAAACTGAACTTAAAAACTACAGCCAAACAAGCGTTAACTTAAGTAATACAACGTATAAAAGGGCATATACTATTCAACGATCCTATTTACTTTCTTTATACTCAAAAAGCACATGAAGGAAAATATGAAGAAAAAAACTTTGTCCGTGGAATTACAAAATGGAACCGCGGACACATGGATAACTATGGGCTACGGCGTATACTCAACGATAGTAAGGTCTCCATCCCATGCTACATTTATTGAAAAACCAACAAAAATAAAACCTCTAAGCACCGATATGCAAACAACATAATTTCCTCAACCTTTTCCGTTTTGCTTTACTTTTGCGCACGATGTGGGTACCAGTTCCTATGGTGACCGTATATATGTTGCTTATCGTCACTTTTTCCTCCTGGACAGCACTTAGTCAAGGAACCCATGAGTCAGTAGTCCAGTAGATAGGAGAGTAGCTAGAGAGTGACACAAAGTGTCCAAGAAGATCTGTTTTTCAAAATTTCTGGTATTTAAAGTCTTCAAAATATAGCGGTTGATCTGAAATTGAATCAAAAACCTGTACAAAATTTTACTCATAAATAAAAACCTATACTAAATTATACTCTCGCCTAATTGCTGGTTCCTCTACTACAAATCCATATCAACTTCACCTTTTTATGCTTCTATAGATTCTTTTCCCCAGTAAGTAATGCTTCTATAGATAGTGACCATATAATCTTTTCTGATTTCTATAGATGGTGATGAAAATACGCATATATAATTACGTTTCCACAGTTTAATATTCACCAAGGATCTTGATTTGTCATTAGCCTCCTCTATATCTAAATGTAAATATTTCTTAGCCTAAATGGAATTGAATGGTCTGAACAAAAGCCCTGGCCCAAAGGCTTTTAAGGCCCATAAACACGACTATATGTCCCATCAACGTAACCCTAGTTGTTTAGGCCCATTGACATTTGACACTTATATATAGCGGATGAACATCACCATTGTCATGCCGCAGTTTCTTTAACTTTTCGAGTTTGATCTTTTCTTTCTCTTGCATGACCTCTATAATTCCTATAAAAAGAAAAGATTATGTGCGATAATGTTGATGATGAAAAAGGGATAAAGGAGAATAATATGCTAATGGAATCAAATACATACCGAATAAGGGATTTACCAGAGAAGAGGTATTCTATTTTACATTTCTGTCGTGAATTTTTCCTTCGCGTTGTTTTAAGAAAGTATATGTACACCCAATTGCTTAGACTTTTCAAATATTGATAATGCAACTGGATTTGTGTCTAAATCTGATAACAAATAAAGAGAATTCTAAAATGATAGCTAGTTTCAGCAACAAAATAATTTCATGAATCTGCAACATGTTTTTCATATATTCTTCGTTCGTAAATTTACACTGTTTTTAAATTTAGTTCCCCTGTCCTCAAGGTAAATCAACCCCTATGTCTTTATCAAGGGTTACCTATCATGGTTGTTCCTTTCCAATGTTTTAAATAGCGTTATCGCTAACGTAGCGTTTTTTCGAGAGCTACGCTAAAAGCGCAAATATCGTAGCAAAAAGCACTTTGCGGTGTAATTTTTTCCAATAGCGGGAATTTAGCGTTTTTCCATCAAAATAGCGTTTTAGAGTAGGCAATTTTTTTTCGAAAACCGCTATATCGTGAAATGTTACGCAACATAGCGCGCTTTTTAAAACAGTGATCCTTTCAAACGTTTAATCATATTCCATGTTTTAAAAAACGCACTATGTTGCGTTATATTGCGCGAAATGGGAAAAAACGCATCGAAAAAACGCTATTTGAATGAAAAAGCGCTAAATTCGCGCTATTCAGACTAAAAGCGCAAAAAGCGCGAAATTGCTGGACTGATAGCGTAAATAACGAGTTTTTAAAACATAATATAGGGACTTCTATTGTAAATACTGGTCTGACCCCTATAGTTTATAACACATCACAATTAGTCCATTTAGCATATAACATGTTACAATTAGCCTCTATAATTAATAACATGTCACATATTCGCTTTTATAGTAAATAACATATCACAAATTACTTCATATAGTAATTAATATATCAAAAAAACACATTTATCCTCAAATACTTAAAAAAACATAGATTTTTTTAACCACACATGTCTCATTCTCTTTCTTTTCCAAAAAAACCACAACTAATTTTTTTAACTTTTAATTTTGTTAACATAATTAGTATAAATTGTATGACTATAATACTATATTGTTATATATATAGGCAAAAAAATACACCGTAAAGCGCTACGTTGCTACGCTATTTGCACTTTTAGCATTTCTCTTAAAAAAACGCTATGGTAGCGATAACGCTATTTAAAACATTGATCATATTATAGGTTGTAGTTAATTCTTTGATGAACAAGAAAAACTTAATTCAATATACAAAAAACCTAGAGCTTGTACCAAAGAAATAGCGTGTTAATGTATTATTAGGGGTGGACTTTTTGTACCGATTTTTATCAACCAACTGATTTTCGAACCGAACTAAACAAGTTGGTACCAAAAGTTCGGTATACCGACTTTTCGGTACGGTACAACTGAACCAAACTTTAAAAGTCGGTTCGGTTTCGGTATTCATTTCGTATGTTTGGTACAATACCGAACCGAAGCAAACATTAAAATTATAAAATATATAGATATTTACAAATAATTATAACTTACAAATAAATTGTCTTATAGTTTATTTTAATTTTCTTATTTACGAAGTCAAATAGAATAATTTCGTCTTTCTTTATTTTCTTGTCTAATATTTTAAAAGAATTCTTATTTTATAAGTGTTTACTATTTTAATCAAGTTCACAATAAATGTAGCAAATATAATAATAGTTGTACACATTTTACTTTTTACAAACTTTTTTGTTATTTTATTGTTATCAAGAATTATCTTTTAATAATAATAATATTTCGGTATAAAAAGGAAAACCGAACCTTACGAACAGAATTTTTGAATTCGGTTATGGCATAATTCCCAAAAACACACAGAAACACATGATTCTCATTTGGGGCCACTTTTATGATATCTGGACAATCTTGTGATATGGAGCAAATTGAGTACTAAATACCACGTGCACCAATTTTAAATTCCAGTTTGTTCAACTACATCAAGGAGGTTCTTCAAACATGTTTAGGCTTGAAATGTCTCATGTTTTTGGAGATTTTTTTATTAACACTTATTAATGGGAAATAGATGCAACACAGTTGTTTTATAGGAAAGAAAAACATAGAATATGGTTGACGATTAGTCAATATTTAACACTTTCAGGGTTTTTTCTTGACAATAATCAACTTGCAGTAAAGGAGTAGCCTTCCAGAGCTTTCTTGAAGAGATTTCGGACTCCTCGTTCGTCTCGGACATGCAACAGGTACGTATCTTCATCATTCCTTTACTTGGATCAATCGTAAAATCACCTCTCTCTCCCTCTCTCTCTATATATATATATATGTATGCATACTTCTCTCTCGTTCTAGAATGGATGATTCTGATTCGTCGGAGGAAGAGACCGAGGAAGTGAATGACCGAAATGGGATGAAGAGGGTGGCAAAAGCTATAGAGAGATTAGGAGACATGTACGAAAGGGTAGAAGGGGAAAAACAAAAGCAAATGATTGAGATCAAGAAACAGAAATGCAATTAAATACATTTGACCTTCTATCAAACAAAGTTACAGCACATTCTACAGACTACAATTAAACTCTCTTCTCCTCTCTTTACACGTGAAACGTAAGCTTCTCTCTCTCTCACTATCTATTTCTCCCTCTCTCCCACTTTTTTCTACCATAATATTACCTTATAATACGTATTTTTTCCGACTTTTTTTTTTACCAGCTTATCATATATATTTCTTCCCTTTCTTTACGTCAATTATGAAATTTTGGATTTGATGTATTTTCATATTTGGATCGACTTGTTGTACGTAAATATTGTTTTAGGGTAAATTAATCATCTTATATTTTTGTAGATCTTTTATGCATTTTTTAAATTTTCTGTGTTATAATTTATTTATTTTTGAAAAATAAGTTTTCTAATTTCAGATTATTTTAAAATTTTATTTCGATTTGTTTAAGATACTTATTTATTTTATAATAGAGATGATCGAGATTAAAGGGAGAAAGATAAAGAGGCTGGATTTTTCGACTAAAAAAAATATTTTTTAACGCCAAAACCGTAATTACAATGTACAAACCGTAATTCAGAATTACGGTTTACCTTTTTTTATGAAAAATAAAATAAAAAGGTAAAACGTAAATCAGAATTACGGTTTGTAATTAAGATCTATGTTTTTGGAGTGAAAACAGATTTTTTACAGTCGAAAAATCCAGCCTCAAGTATAAATAAGTGGAGGGAGAAACTAATTAAACGTGTGAGGAGAGAGAAAACAAGTAACAATTGTGTGTGAAGTGAGATGGAATTTAAAAATCTGTATCTAACTGTCTTTTTGCCCATGCAGCTGTTCATGGACACTCAGAAGATACAGAAGAGTAAGCAGCCAAAACGCGTGCGTTCTAATGGCATTTGCAGCTAGCTAAGTGATCAAGGACTACATACTAATCTGACGTCACTATCGTAAGATATTGATGATCATAAAGCCTAGGACGGATTAGCCAAACATAATTAAGCCCTAGGCAGCACTAAGGCAGTATATCGTGTATAGTAGATATCTTAGACCTTTCATTTCAATTTCATCTTAGGTAAAAAAATCCTAGGTCATTGTTATACCAAGAAAGGGTTCTTAACACACGCTCGGTTTCATCTGTCATGTTTAAGACATCGCCCATGTTACCGGTCCTATATATTGCCAAATAACTTGAGTTCTCTTTTTCTTCTTCTTTTTCTTGCGGTATTAGGCTAGGTCTTTCGGAATTTTGTCTATGTTTAGCTGACTATGAAGGTTAATAGACATCTTTCTTGAATACTCCCTGCATTTATTACAAATATTTCCTGTTGCTTATATATGGTTCAAAATAAAAATAAAAAACTCCTTTACTTGTGAACTAATAATCAGTTTATTTTATAATTGTTCTTGAAATTAAATCAAACCTTCCATATCAAGAGGATCAACTTATATAGAGTCTTAGACTTTCACTAAAGGAACACCAGATTCCTTTGATTACCTGCTCTAAGTTTTAGTAATTGCTTTTTAACTATTTGTCATGAAATTGAATGTACATGTGGTAAGAGGTTATGAGACTAACACGTTCGGTCGGAGACTAATGAGTTAGAACCCTGAGCATTTGCCACTGAAGGAAAAGGGAAGCAACGGAACCGGGACAAGGTTCGGGAATTGGTAGGGGAAAATGGAAGTCAAATCTTTTGTTTTTCCTGTCTTCATTTCAGTTTGTTTCAAAATTTCTGTAAACTTAAGTTTTTTGTTTAGTAGTAGAATTTGTATTTGTAACTAAAATAAGTCGAATTGCCGGAGCATGTTTAATTATGTTGTAGATTTGGAATAGGATGTATATCGTGCTTACCTTTTCTTCGTAATATTATTTGTTTTTTCCCTATTATATTATGCACTTGTGAAATGTAAATATATAAAATACAAGATATTCGCGTTTGACCGCATAATATAACTTATTTTCACAAGCCGAATCTGAAAATAAATTTAGGCTTAGTCAACAACACGGACTAAACTTGAGTAGCCTCAATTTGGTTAAATCGACTCCACAGACTGTAACAGTTGGTTAATGTGACAAGTCAATTTCACTTCATTATTATAAAAATGCATATTATCAAAAACGAATATTCAAATTAGTAGCGTAGTGTCTTTTTGTCAAACACTTGCCACAAACAGAGTTACTTACAAGAATATACCTTCACAAGATTGATAATCTGTGTATGGTCAGCCTCGTTGCGGCTTTTAAACAAAAAAAAAGATTTCGAGAGCGAAAACAAACTTCTAACCTTTTCTCAATTGAGGAAGAGACTAATTATCTTGCATAAAAGTTCTAATTAAGGAAAGCAAAACGAAGTCCTCATGTTGAAAATGAATAAGCAAATAGGAAAAATTGTTAAAATGTTATCCAACCTATTAACTTTTAATGATTTGGTACCCAGGCTAACACACTTTCTAAATTGGTACCCAACATATACATTTCGCTCTAATTTGGTATTCAACCTAACATTTTTTCTAATTTGGTACCCAACCTATGCGTTAAAAACCGATGATCGAAGACAGATTGAGTCTCTTAATTGGACTGTATACGTATAGGTTGGGTACAAAATTAGAGCGAAACGTATAGGTTAGGTATCAAATTAGAAAAAGTGTTATGTTGGATATCAAATTAGAGCGAAATGTATAGGTTGGGTACCAAATTAGAAGGTGTGTTAGGTTGGGTATCAAATCACTAAAAGCTGATAGGTTATGTACCATTTTAGCATTTTTCCCAAAGCAAACACTTCACAACAATTCGTAGACGAAACAAGAAAAAGCTGAACTTAAAAACTACAGCAAAACAAGCCTCAAATTAAGTAATACAACGTATAAAAAGGCATATACTATACAACGATCCATACTTCCTTTATACACAAAAAGGACGTGAAGGAAAATATGAAGAAAAAAACTGTCCGTGGAATTGCAAAATAGAACCGTGGATGCATGGTTAACTATAACGTATACTCAGAGATAGTAAGGTCCCCATCTCACGCAACATTTATTTAAATGCAACAACGTTTAAAACCAGTCAGCACCGATATGCAAGCAACAGAATTTCCTCAACTTTTTCCGTTTTGCTTTGGTAACTATGTGGGTATTATTTCCTATGGCGCTTGTGTGTTGCCTATCATCAACTTCGTTATTTTTTTTTTCAAAAATAAGGGACGATTCTACTCCTGTGCTATGAAAAGAAAAGGCATCACTTAAAGAAATAAGTTGAGAATCAAATACTCTTAGCTTTCAGACCCCAATTACGCGAGGATATGTTTATAGTACATTTAGCATTACCCAGAAAATTGTGGTATATTTAAGAACTAACCATTAGATTCAATACATCCCACAAGAATTTTGAAAATTATAGTGAAAAAATATATATATTTAACTATGACAGTACTACAGAGTACAAGGGTAAAAGATACTACTGGAAGCTTTTATAATATCGTGTTGCAAGTTAGAAAGCGCACTTCGTAGTGAAAAAACTCGATTCAAAGCTTAATAAAAACTTAAAAAGCTTGTTTTTCCGCTTTTTAGGCCGCATATCTCTTACAAAAACGTTTTGGCTAAGATTTCGCTTTTTAAAACACTGAGTTGCAACAACAATTTTTATGCATTTCCCAAAAATTTCACAAAAAATGTTAGTCATCATTATCTTATGTTTCTTAAATCAATAACCAGAGAGAACCATCTTCGTACATAAAATCTCACAAAAATAGTGTTGATTAGCTAGAACGTGACTATATATATATATATAAAATATAAAATTACCTCGAGGACCGACTGCCGAAGCTGATTCTAAGCTTGTGCGAGATCTTCTCCATACTTTTCCCTGTCGACACTTTAGAGGAATCCTCACTTTTTAAACCTTCTTCAAAATCTTTAGAGTTTTCAATTGCTCTCTTCCACGAGGAACTAAATTATCTCACGATACTGGAATCAGAGTTTATATATCACAAAGAGATGATCAAAGTCTCTAGTGCAAGTTTCACCAGAGGACTAATATGCACTTTACTTGTACTTTTCTCACTGCAAATTTTCTCCTTTTCCTTGTGAAGCATATTGTCAAATGCTGCTTGTGTTTTCATTTTCTTCTAATCAGGGGCAGCCCATCATTACGGGTTGTCCAAACCTTGAATTGTTTTTTTGCCCTTTATAATAATGTTGCATGGAAAAAAAACACGCACAAAGTAGCATTCAAACCTGCGAAAGACTAATTACAAATAGCACTAACAATTAGACTACACAACTACATGCGATTAAATACTTAATAAAAATTACTAATACTAGTAAACTGTATGAGTGGGTTGATATTGCCCATAAAAACAAATTGGTTTTGCGTTACCCAAGACCCGAGCCTTGCTCGCTTTACCCCGGGACCGCCCCTGCTTCTAATTCTCTAATTTCTTCAACTTTTACTTCCTCAATCTCGGAAACGGTTTAGGAACCAATAGCAACTTCATTTGCTGACGGAGTGTCATTTTGTAATTTTTGGTTGTAAATCGGTTTGTGTTTATTATTCGAGTATAAAGCTTCACGAATTCGACAGTGCAGAGAATCCTCTAAGGCCTTTTTAAAGTCTTTGTCACCTCTAGAGACGCAGAAGCCACTTCTTGTTACAGAATCAACAGACACCAAAATTTTAAAAAATTAAAACCCTTAAGAAAAAACATGTCTACTTATCCAAGAAGATCTATTTTTCAAATTGCCTTGCAATTGATGTCTTCCAAATATAGCGTTCAATCTGAAATCGAAACAAGAACTTGTACTAAATTTACTCAGAAACAAAAATGTGTACTAAATTTTACTCGGTCCTGGCTTTAATGTCGGAACGTCCATATCAACTTCACCTTTTTATGCTTTCATAGATTTTTTTTTCCCGGTAAGTAAACGCTAGATGATGTTCATAACTTTTCTGATTTCCATAGATGGTGATGAAAATATGTACGCATATATAATTATGTTTCCACAATTTTAATATTCACCAAGGATCTTGGTGATATGTACAAAGATCCTTATTGGTACACCTGATCCCGACACCCGTCTTGGCTCAAAGGCCTAGAGATCCATTAACACGACTATATGTCCGAGCAATGTAACCCTAGTTGTTTAGGCCCATTAACACATCTATATAACGGACGAACATCATACTAGTTGTCATGCCGCAATTTCTTTAACTTCTTGGAATTCATCTTTTGACCATTTGGTAATTCCTATAAGAAAAGGCTTATGTGTGATAATATTGATGATGAAAAAGGAAAAAAGGGAATAATATGCTAATGCAATCAATTACATAGCGAGTAAGTAACTTACAAGAAAACAGGTATTCTAATTTACATTTCTCTCATTAATTCTTTCTTCGGATCGCTTTAAAAAGTATATGTACACTCAGTTGCTTAAACAATTTATATCTTAATGCAACAGGATTTGTGTCTAGATATGTTAAAAAATTAAGAGAATTCTAAAATGGTAACCGGTAGAGTGGGACCGGTTCAGTTATGTTTTTTTCAAAGATAAAACCAAATCGGGACCGGTTTTATCGGTTCGAAATGGTTAGGAACAAGGTTTTTCGGTTTGAAACGTTTTTTTTTTGTTTTTCGCTTCGAAACGGTTTTTAACTTAAACTAATTTTACCGATTTTTTTTTATAATTCATTATTATCATGCAACATTTCTTGGTAACTTAATTTTTATTCTTGTTTTGAGATATATTTAATCCTAATGTTTTACAGATAACAATATTGTAAAATTACAAGTTCTTTCTTACTTCCCCGTAAAACATTTTCCAGAGTTTAAATTCCTGCGAAGCGAAACAAACATAGCCTAAGTGTTTGCTTTTAAAAGTATGTGAATGTTGTTTGGTAAACAGTTTAAAATTATACTTATAAAGAAAATTGTTGTTTGATAGAAACTTTCGTATTTTTATTTTTTATTTATTAAAATTTGTTATAACTTTTTATTTTATTTTATACTAGTATTTACTATTCTATCATACAATAAATGAAATAATTGTTTTACAACTCAAAACTTGATTTTCGTTTAAAGAACTATAAACAAGCATCCTTGTTACGATTAAGTTTTAAAACAATAACACAACCTTTAAAACAATAACTTTTTACAATTTAGAACGATCAAAAAGATAAAAAAGGAGACCGGTGCCTCACTCATATGCCACAATGGTCTCTTTTTACTTTTCTTGCATAAGTAACATAATAAATACTTATAATAAGTAAGGGTTTGCTTGATTTGTTTTTACTATAACTATACGTAATCCTATATTTGAATTTAACCCCCAAACATCATTATTTATGAGTAAAAGTAACTGTATACAATTATATTTATTTCGGTTTACAGTTATATATTTCGGTTTACTGGTTTTTCAGTTTACGGATTTTTTCGGTTTCGGTTTCAAAACTATAAACCAAACCATGTTTTTTCGGTTTACGGTTTTTTTCGGTTTCAGTTTAGGATTGTCTCATGTTTCTAGAGAATTTTTTCATTAACCCTTATTAATTGCAAAGAGATGCAAAACAGTTGTTTCATAGAAAAAAGAACTTAGAATCTGATTGACGATCTTTTACTCAATATCTAATACTTTGGGGGTTTTTTCTTGACAATATTTCACTTGCAGTCAAGGAGTAGCCTTCCAGAGGCTTTCTCGGAAATAGGCAGAGGGGAAAAACAAAGGCAAATGATTGAGTTTGATGCACTTTGCTAAGAAGACGGAGGTTCAAAGGATGCAGCTGTTCATGGACACTCAGTGTTGGACCGGAAATGATTGTGGGAAAACAAACTTTTTTATTATACTCTTATTTTGTGTTATCTCACAAATATAGTAATAACACTTATTTATACTAAAACCATAAACGCAAATGTAGGAAAATAAAAAGTGATAGGTTACATGAAACCACTGTTTTAAATAGAGTTATCGTTAGCATAACGTTTTTCCGAGAGTTATGCTAAAAGCGTAAATAGCGTAACAACGAAGCGCTTTGCGGTGTATTTTTTTTCCTATTAATATGACAATACATACTAGGTAATCATATAATTTATGGTAATTATATTAACATTTAAATAGTTAAATATAATAAATGTGTAGGCCGTTATAATTAATCAAATACATAATCCAATACAACTAATTTGATCACAAGTCATTATTTAATCATAAAATTTGCAAACAAAATATTTATAATACTCCACTTCCGCTATCTTAACAACTCACTTACAAGAAAAATCACTCATTTTATCTATTTTGCTCTCTATAAAACAAGATAAAAGCTCATGATATATATTAAGTTTAAGTATAATTTAGTCGTAAACAAACACGTGCGTACAAATTTATTCATTTTTTTCCTAAACAAGATAAAAGCCCATAATCCAAAATCGAAATATATAATATAGTATGTTTCTAGATAAAAATAAACAATAATTAACAAATATTCAGACTTGAATCTATGTCTCAATTAGTTGATCTTAATTAATAAGGGATTGGACTGACTCATTCATGATTGACCTCCATTCGGAGGCGGTGAACATCGGGATTGGGTGTACGTCGGGGTTGGGTGGAGGTGGATTGGAAAGAAATGAAGTGAAAATATCCGTTTGTTTGTCTAATACTGTTAGGGCATTGATTTTAGTGTTTACAAAAGAAAAATATATCTCAAACCAAAACGGCGTAGTGCAATATTGGTTTTTTGTTTGTTTTTTAAATACTCAGTGGTTAGGATTTCGGTCCAAAATATCGTATTTTTTGCGCTTTTAGACCCAATAACGTGATTTTTTTCGCTTTACCACCCAAATAACGTTTTAGCGTTGCGTTTTTCTCTCAAAAACCACTATATCACACAATGTTGCGCAACGTTGCGAGTTTTTTAAAACAGTGCATGAAACTAAAGAGTTGTTAACTTAAAAATAACATAAAGGCTAAATAGTAAAGCCAAATAAGTTACAAAATTAAAGTCAAACAACTTATAATTTTCAACACTCCCGCTTAAACTTTTTTGATAACTCCGAGTAAACTCCTCAATATTCGAAATTCTTCATACTGAGAGCCTTTGAAAAATTATCTGCTACTTGATCTTGTGATTTCGCATATTTCACTTCAACTTCTTTTTTTCACCATATTCACAACTTGTCTTAGTTTCGATCGCATCTTCTTCAACCGCGACAAGCTCCATAAACATTTCGGTCGATGTGTAGCGCTTTCCACATATTTTTACTAAACTAACACACTTTGTACAATATGTCATCTTCGTCGTGTAATCTTTTTCTTTCATGGGATTTGGATTTATCATAATTCACAAATCTAAGATTATCCATCTCACGCTTATTGAAATATAGACACATGTCTACTCATCCCGTATCGAAATTAGTATTCTCCAAAACAAATTGTTTCCCATTTTCATGTACTATTTTATCATACTCAATACACAAAGTCATAATTTTATCAAAATCTATCTCGTAAAAGTTATTTTCAAAGTCATTACCCAACTTAATATAATCTTTTTCCTCCTGATTTTCAATATGATGACAATATTTCTCATTTTTATTTTCAATATGAAAATATTTTTGCCAACTATCACCAATTTTAAGTTGCACCTTCAATTTTTTCGAAAAGACTTTATACTCGGATTTTACATCCATTTTGACATTAAAAAGTTCTAATTTCTCATCAAACAAAACTCTAATTCTACGATCTCTCTCTATCTTTTGTAAATTTTCATCAAATAAGATTATGCTTTTAGTTTCATCATCATTTTTCTCTATCATATTAACTAACTCTTTATCGGAAATCTTTTTGCTTTCAAAATCTTTCTTTTCTTTCTCGTTCCGCTCATTTTGACATGTATATAGTAAACATGTACTTACCTTTGATCCATTTTGCGTATCTCCTTCACATTCGGTATTTTGTAATTTCTCATCATCTGTCTTATCTTCTTCCCCATCCATAGACTATTCGCCTTCACCAAGCATTTTCCCCTGTTCTTTATTTTCACAAATTTTACTATTCACCTCTTTACGTTCATCATTTTCGTAAAAATCCAAATATTCGACTTTTTCCTCATTTCCATTCTTTTCAATAATAAATTCGTCTTTTTCGAAATATTTTATCCAATACTCTTTCGGTAAAAACTCGTCTCTTTTGTTTAAGACAACAATTTCGAGCATTTTTCATACAACAATCACAGACTTTTGCTTTCCAATCTCCTCCGAAATTTTTGGGTGTATGGATCTTTTTAAAATAGAAAGAACTCTCTTTTCTTTCATTTCACATGCCTTTTTGCTTAGGTCATCTTGTACTGTTTCACCGACCACGTCACATAAATCACACCCTCCGAGATAACATCTAATGATGGTACTCAATATTGGATAATTTGAATACATCAACTTCTCGGAAACAAATTCCATGGCCTAGAATCTTTTAAGGTCTAATAGCACTGTTGGACCGGAAATGATTGTCGGAAAACAACTCACAAAATATAATATAAAAGACTCACAAATATAAAAGGAAAATAAATTTTTATTATACTCTTATTTTGTGATACCTCACAAATGTAGCAATAACTCTTATTTATACTAAAACCAAAAACTCAAATGTAGGAAAATAAAAAGGCATAAGTTACATGAAATTAAAGAGTTGGTAACTTAAAAATAACATAAAGGCTAAAAAGTAAAGCCAAATAAGTTACAAAATTAAAAACAAGCAAGTTATAATTTTCAACACTCAGATCCAAATAGAGAAGATTAAGCAGGCAAAACACACGCGTACTAATGATGACTTTTGCAGCTAGCTAAGTAATCTGAATGCACTATCGGAAGATATTGACGATCATAAAGCCTGGTATGGATTAACCTGTTGTTGGTTTTGTACTATATCGAAAAGCAATAAATTAAATAACAAATGACTGAAATGGAAATAAACAATTTTATTTCACTTTAAAAGGAATATTACTCGATTACAAAATTCCTGACTCGTACAGAATTTAAATTGCAATAATTAAATTCCAGACAGATTTAATATAAATTATTAAACTGCTAGACTGATTTGTAATTGTATGAAACTATCTAACAGAATAGTATAAACACTAACGGTTGGATTGTTTGTCGATTAAAAGAAACTGCCAGACAGAATAGTATGATTACTAAATGTCTGGACTGTTTCTGTAAATAAAAGAAATTACAGAATGTAAATTACAGAATAGAAAAAGACTGAAAAATAAATACAGAAAAGTAAACAGTACTGGAAATGTAATTACAGAATTAAAAGGACTGGAAAGTAAATTACAGAAACTTAAACAGTACTTAAATGAAATAGACAGAAGATAAAAGAACTGAAATAAAATAAACAGAAATTAAAAGAATAGGTAACTCAGAGTGGTTCGCATGGAAACGGCACCGAACCGGGAGGGCTGCCTTTTATAGGCTTTCTTGAAACCGCAGCCATTAATGGTCATTCAATTCTGAGAGTTACACCCCCAGAATCCGTCCATTCAATTTCTGAAACTGCAGCACTTAATTTGTGCAATTTATTCTCATTGAATGCTGGCGTTCCAATTTGCTGGAAACTCTAGGGACTAGTTTTGTATTTTATACAAAACTCCCTTTTCATATTTGACACGAGACCCGAGACATTTCCCAAATCCCAAGGCCCAAGCCTGTGCCCCGAGACCCGAGCGAGCGTGTGTGGTACACACTAATACACTTAAGTGTATGTGGACATGTTAGTTTAACAACTACATGGGTTGGACTTGTATATATATTGTAAAATTAACTCTTAATCTTCCAATATGGGATAACCCTCATTGGTTTTCCATTTATTCGTTCCATTTTCCAGCATTGAGGTTTTCTCCTCTATCGAGAACCCAACTTTGAAGCCGATTAGTATTCACACCCATTCTCCGAATAGGTCATGCGATATACCGTTATGAAGCTCGTCACACGAGCTAATCAAACACGTTGAGTACGATACTAACAACTCAGCTTTGTCACATGTAATATCGACTCGAAGTTGGTCATGTGACCATTCGGAAACACCCATGTAAAACATGTTTTTCCAACACGTATCATAATGAATTCCCTAGGCAGCACCAGTTCAGTATATCGTGTAAAGTAGTGATATCTTAGACCTTTGGTTTCAATTTCGTCTTAGGTAAAAAAATCCTAGGTCATTGTCATACAAAAAAGGGTTCTTAGCTCATACTCAGTTTCATCTGTCATGTTTAAGACATCGCCCATGTTACCGGTCTTATATATTGCCAAATAATGTTGTTGTTGTCTCTTTTTCTCGCAGTAGTTAGGCTAGGTCTTCCCGAATTTGTCTATATTTAACTAAATATCATTCCTTTACTTGTAGTCTTGTGTACAACATTTGCCTTTGGAAGATTAGGAAATTGTCACTTCCCCAATTTGCCAAAAAATCATTCCTTTACTTGTAGTCTTGTGTACTAATTAGCTATAGAGAGATTAGGAGAGATTAGGTACGAGGGGAACAAATTTTCTCAAGTTCGAATGGTCAAATTTTCGTCAGGTTTCGGCTTTTTCATATGTATTCATAAAAAAAAATCGCTTTTTTTGTGAGTAAATCAATGTGTTATTTTATTTCTAAAGTGTTTGTTAAAAAAATAGTAAACTTTGATTTTTTATATTTTTTTTAATATTTAATTGTTTGTTTGACAATTTATAAGGTAATAATATTAATAAATACTAAAAAAATAATATAAAAGATCAAATTTTACAGATTTTTTTGAATAAACAATTTAGAAATAAAACAGTACGTTTATTTACAAGAAAAAACACAAAAAAAATATGAATACATATAAAAAAACCGATAACATGACGAAAACATAATCATTCGAACTTCAGCAAATTTAAACGCATATACGAGAGGGTAGATAATTAAGAATCAATTATTCTTAGCTTTCAGACCCCAATAATGTGGGAATATGAGTAGGAGACTCTCCCTCATAGAGGCAGTCCTCGCACTTCATTTTTATTAATCATTCCATCTTTGGTCGTTTTGATCTTATAGCTAACAAAAAAAACTATAAACCAAAATAATACGCTAGATATATATCCCGTTCATTTTCAAAATTCGATGATCTCAAACAATAAAACCCTAAAAAAAGATTATGAATTCTTGTGTGGCCTATTGTAAAATAATAACTAAAAAAAAAAAAAAAAAAAATTCGGTGATTCCAAACAATAAAACCCTAAAAAAAATATTGGAAACGCTTGTGTCGGTTAACGTGAAATAAAAATCAAAATATATAACTCATAAAACCATCGGATTCTTTTCTTTTATTTATTTTCTTTTTCCTTAAGCTAGATATTATTGAGTATACATCCTTAGATGCTTTTTACATATATCCTACGGTTACTAAATGAAGAGTCTGAGTCCCCTTTCTGAATAATGTGAGGATACGTTTATACTGTACAGAAATTCCTTATTCATGTACATTCAGCATTCATAAATCTGTGGCACATTTAAGAAGTATTCAATACAGCTTCGTAGTGAAAAAAATATACTACAAGATACTACTGGGAGCTATTATAATATCGTGTTGCAATAAGAGTGGTTTGTTGCGTTTCACGCAAAATTTCACCAAAATTTTTTCCCATAATCATTATCGTGTGTTTCTTAAACCAATAACGTGAAAAAAAACAATCTATCCAAAAAACAAACTCAATACGGTAAATGTTCCCTCATTATCCTCCCCACTCTCCTGTTGCTTTTTAGCTAAAGATTCCTCTGGCTAAAGTTGTTAGGCTAATGAAATTAATTTATGTCAAAGAAATACCACAGTTGTATGGAATGAAAACTTTCGACAACCTGCAAAAACACTCTGCATCATTATAAAAGATAGAAAATTTGTGTTGATTAGCTACAAGCCTGACTATATATATGTATATTATAAAATTACCTCGAGGGCCGACTGCCAAAGCTGATTCTAAGCTTGTGCGAGATCTTCTCCATACTTTTCTTTTTCGACACCTCAGAGAAATCCCCACCTTTTAAACTTTCTTCTAAATCATTAGGTTTTTCAACTACTCTTTTCTGTGGGGAGCTAGATAATCTCACGATACTGGAATCTGAGTTTCTATATCCACATAAAAATGATATGGCTTTATCCAAAGTCTCTAGACTCTACCACATGTTTAATCTGAGGACTAATCTGCACTTTACTTTTTACTTTTCTCACTGCAAAATTTTTCATCTTCCTTGTACATATTGTTGAGTGCCAGGTCATGGCTTGTGTTTTCATTATCTTCTAATTTTCTAATTTCTTCAACTTTTACTTCCTCAATCTCAGAGACGGTTTTGGAACCCCTGTCAACTTCATTTTCTGAAGAAGTGTCATTTGTAGTTTCTGATTGTAAAACCATTCGTTGGATATTATTTGAGTATGAAGCTTCTCGTATTCGACAGTGCAGAGGGTCTTCTAAGGCCTTTTTAAAGTTGTCATATCTAGACACAGAAGCCATTTCCTGTTACAAAATCAACGAACAGCAAATATAAGAAAAATTGTAAACTATCCACACAAAAAAATCGTTTGCGTAATCTGAGTGGAAAAAAATAAAGAATAAAAGGTATCCTAATACTACTTTTTCTTTGGGTTCAATCCTAGGCCTCAAAAGGAGCGATGTTCCTATAATACAGATAGACTGTAATTACAAAAAATAATAATACAGATAGACTGTAATTACAAAAAATAATAATATAGTTTTCTAATTTGCTTATGTTTCCTTTTTCGCCAGTGCTTCTTAATAAAAACTCATAACAAGCAAATTAGCATAGTGATGTCCAATATAAATTGTAAGCAAAAACATGGGCGGAACCAGCATAGGGCCATTGGGGGCACGTGCCCCCTTGGAATTCAAACTAGTAAGTACAAAAATACCCCTATTTTTTTAAATATATTACAAGTATGTCATTTTAGGGGTATATATCTAATTTTAATCATTTTTTCTGTCTTTCTGACTATAATTGCAACCACAGAGATAAAATAAGACGTGAATAATACATCTCCATCCAGTTTGGTAATGTCCGATATAAATTGTAAGCAAAAGCATAGGCGGAACCGCATAGGGCCATTGGGGGCCCCCTTAGAATTCAAACTAGAAAGTACAAAAATACCCCTATTCTTTTAAATATATTACAAGTATGCCATTTTAGGGGGATATATCTAATTTTAATAATATTTTAATCATTTTCTCTGTAGTTCTCACTCTATAATTGCAACCCACAGAGAAAATAAGATGTGAATAATACATCTCCATCCAAGTTGAGCTCAACTTTCCGTTAGCCCGGTGCTCTAGACCATTTCTTTTTTCTTCTATCTCTAACTTTTCTCCTCTCCACTATGATGCATCTAGCTTATAGTTTTATCAAGATTTTCTGTTATACAAATTGAATCATTTTTATATAGCTTTTTTAACGTTTTGTTTAAAAAAAATTTATCTTACTTGACTGTTATATGTTCACAACTTCTGTTGTTTATATTTTGTTTCAATTGAGAATTATCATTGGTGTTCGTTTGAGAAATAGGTTTCAGGAATTTTTGTGTGGCTTTTGTTGGTGTTAATTTGGTATACACAAATACTGTTTAGGAGTGAATTGTAATTTAAGAAACAAATTCTAGGATGATTATTGGCCTAGGCTGGTTGCAGCTAGGCTGGTTGCAGCTTATTGTTGGAGTTATCACACATCACTTGAGCATTATCAAAGTCAAGTTTTAATATATGTCTATCTCATTTCTTACTAATAAGCATTCTAGTCGGTAAGTAATGTGTTTCTACACATATAAGATCAACTTTTCTGCTTAAAAATCGATCTTGTTTGCTTATAAATGCAATACAAAAGATATGGACTATTACAATAAACCAAAATGAGTTACATAAATGGTCATGATTTTTGGACAAAAACTTCATATTGCACAAAAATATGACAAAGTAGATGCAAGTTTTATATGAAATTTCAATTGGTGACAATTTTATTTATTGATTTGTGTTGCTTTAACTTTTTCCGGATTGTGCACCCGCTGATAAGAAATTCTGGCTCCGCCCCTGAACAAAAGCATTGACATGCCACTTAACCTTCCTAGGGATTTATGCTGAAACGGATAAAGGGATTAAAAAATACGATGAAGTAAACGAGGGTGGAAAATAAAAATAGTGAAAGGGAATGAGATTAGAACTGAAAATTAATCTTCTTACAGAGCATTTAGCCACTGCCTATCAGTTGTCTTGAGATAAAGTTAATAACTGATGGTGGAACAAACTCCAGTTTTATATTCATAGTTGCTATTGTCCTGAAAAAGAATCCAAATTTAAGGCCTTTTTATAAACATATAGAGTTAAATTCATGGTAATAAACTGCGTTCCAACTTTCCTTAGCAGAAAAAATAACAGGCATAGTATGCCAGTATCAGAGTTGATAATGAATACCAGGTTTGAACAGACATGCATATTCAAAATATTGACTCCTTGCTTTAGCTTGCCTTAATTTCTAACAGAATGATCGGAAAGAACATATCAAGATTATGGTCTGCAAAGTATGAACTCTATGTGACGGTCTAAATGGTAAAACAACTTGAGTACAATTACGGAAAAAACACAATCTTTCGTCTAGAAAAAAAAAACTGTTTTTCCCTTCTCACATCAGAGAAGCCAATCCAAATTGAAGTCTTCCAACAACACTAAGTTTTATAGTAGAAGCTATATTTGGAAGACTTCAATCACAAGACAATTTGAAAAATTGACCAATGGCTCATAGTAATAACTGGCGAGCCTCTTTTTCTTTCAAGGCTCGGCTTAATCAATTCGCGTCGGCTCCGATCTTCCGAGATGTCTATCGTGGACGGTATCTGCTTCGACGTCGGGATGCTCTTCGTGCCTGCACAAGAAACGAACAGGGGCCCGGGGATGGAACCAGGTTTTCCCTCTCCAACGATCAAGTCAGTATAGGCGAGACTGAAAGTATGTATGTAGTGAAGGGTGAGTGATCGGACCGGTTACAGGTTGTAATGTCAGATGTCTCGGGCTGAGTTTAGGTGGTCCGGGTTGTTTTAGCTTTATCTCTCCTCTCTATCCTCTTGTGTCCCCTACTAAGTGGTATTAGTGGGGGTATTTATAGCATGATCCAGAGATGTATTAGCCCTTGGATCACTGTACTGTCAACTATTAATCCAACGGCGTTAGGTTATTCATGACTCTGACAAGTGTACTGTTCTTTTCCGGGGCCCACAGATGATGGCCCGCGATTGGACCACGTCGATGATGTCCAGAGGGGTCCATTAAGGGAGCAGCAGCATTAATTGGGAAAGCGTATTTGACACGCTTCTTTGGGCCGGCCTGAGCACATCTCAGCCCCTCAAGATCCGGGGCGGCGTATCACCCATGGATGACATGCCCGGATAGCTTACTGTGGTGATGGTATTGGCCCGGACGAGGGGGCGCCGACATTCCCTCGCCAACAGCTCCCTGTCCGGAGTCGTTGTTAAGGACGAAGTCGACAAGGATCTTCTGTCGTTATGAGGGCTCCGGTCATTCCGTTCTCATGTTTGTCGGTGCGGAGATGCCTCTGTGTGGCCTGTCTCGTGACACGTGTTTCGATAATTATGAACTTCTTACACGTGGAGCGCGCCTAGTGTGCAGTTATGAGGCGCCACCTCCGTCTCTTCGATTCCAACAATGCTATTAATGCTAAAACGGCTGATGAATGACACTTAGCAGATGGCCTCTGCCTGCTGTACACGTGGTGCGCGTCGATTGCGTAGTGGCGGTTTCATGTGGGAGTTCGCGTTTTGGGCCGTGCTGTCTTTTCACCTTCTGGTAAATGTCTTTTCACCTTCCAGTGGGGGCCTATAAATACCCTCAGTGAAAATCCATTTTCACTTTCTCAATCTCTCTCTAAAATTTCACAGCAAACTAATTTCTCACTCTTCCTTCATACTTAGCCAATTTCACAAAACACCCAACCATTATGGTTATCAAACACGGAGCCGGAAAAGGCCCGATGGTTGCCCCGCAACCACGGCGCCTTGAGGTGATGGAAAACGCCTTGCCATTCCGGACGATGGTCATCGACCCGGCCATTTCCGTAGACGTAAACGACAACAGTATCATGGTCAGGCAGCATGGGCCCGACCTAGACGAGTTTCGTCAGCTCTGCGGGATAGGAGAGGAGTTCCGACTTCGGACCTGTGCGTCCTCGGATGAGGTGAATGGGATCGTAGCTGATCCCAAGAGTATGGTAACTCTCTCCATCTCTACTCTTTTATATGGGAGTACCCACCTCCCCATTCCGGAGCTACTGGCAGAGCTCTGTGCCTGGACGCAGACTCTTCCGTGCCAGTGGCCACTGCAGGCGCACCGCATCTGTGCCGGAATGGAAGCCCTCAACGTTCTTCTGGGCTCGGCCCTTCCAGAACCGTTGGGGCTTCGGGAACTCTTGGCTTGCTATGAGTTTCTTCAGAGCGAGCCGAGCTCCCAGGCCAAAAGCAGGCAACCCTACCTGCGGTGCCGTGCTTACAACCAGTTGATCACGGGTAACTCCGATTCGAATCGGGGTTATACCCAAGACATGATCGTGGTGGAGGGCGAATGGCTTCGCCGAGATGACCTGGTTCTCCCCACCAGGCCGGGAAGGGTGCTCAGCAACAAAGATTTTAAGGCCACGGTGGCCATGAAGCTGCAGGGCCTAGGCGAGGCCAATGTCCAATCGCTCGAAATGGCCCTAAACTGGTGGGGACCGGCCGGGACTGACGATGGTGCGCGTGACGCAGAGCGTCTGTTGACCTATGGTTCCCCTACCAGTTGCAAGGGGAACAACTTCAAATGGCCCCACAGGACCTTCTGTCCTGTGGGGTACTCCCGGGATAGATGGGAGAAGGAGCAGGGGTTAGAGTCCATCCTACCCCCTAAGACTCTTAAAGAAGCTGAGGTCGTCGAGGGGACTCCTGAAAAAACCTTAAAAAAGGTGACGAAGGCGAGGCCGAAGCCCAGTAGTAGGGCAAGGGCCGTAGAGGTGAGATCTTTCGCCCCTGTGGCGGCCGGGGTTCTATTCGAGACCCGGCCTGATGGTACCGTCCTCCATTACAGGTTGGGGGAGGACGGTACCCGTAGCTATATTGACCAGCAGGGGAAGCCTCTGACAGAGGTCCTTCCCTTGAGCTCTAGAGAGCCTGTAGCGAGGAGCACCCTTCGGTTGGAGGATAGCCCCTCTGAGGCAGAACCCTCCGGGCCAGCCTTGGGCACCTCATGGACCAGGGTACGTTTGTCGTTCGTTTTCCTTTTATTTCAGTTTCACACTTATCCAGTTTTTGCTACTTTTTCTAACTTTTTGTTTTGTTTGAACGATGCAGGTGGTCCGTTCTGATGAGGAGGAGGAGGAGGAGGAAGAGCTTGCTGCCGAGGCTGGGGGTGAGGGTGAGGAGAGAGAGGGGGTTGAGGAGGAGATTGCCGAGGCCGAGGCCGAGGAGGAGGTGATCGAGGTGGGGGAGAGGGAAGTGGCGGCTAAGCCCTTGGAGGCCATTGGGGACTTGGCGGCTCAGGCCAGGATCGACCGGCTGGCTCGCAAGGCCCAGCTCGGGAAGAGAAAGGTGGAGGGGACGAAGTCCCTCCGAGTGGGGAAGAAGGTCAGGGTTGGGGTAAGCAACCCGCCTGAGGTTGTGGTGGTGGAGAGGCCAGAGGTTGTGGTCGCGGAGAGGCCGAGGGTGGCGTCGGGCCATTCTTAAGGATCGAGTTCTTCCTCCGCCTTCCCGACTCACAGGATGCCTGTGCAAACGCCCGAGGAGGTGAAGGCGACCACGGGGGTGCGGAGTATAATGGAGGCTCACCCCTCCGTCGGGCTACTCGCTTTGGCTGCGCTTCAGCAGCAAAGCGTCGAGGCCGACCACCGAGGTCGTGACCTCGCCTCCTCCATGGCATCAGCCATGGCTATGATTCCTCAGGTATGTAACCCCTTGCAATGTCATTTTGTATGTTTTCATTTATTTCCCAAATATTCTGCTAAGTGTTTTCCTTTTCTCTTGTAGGCCTACCTGCTGATGAACCAGTTTGTATATCACCAAGGCCAACTGGTGAGGTCGTGGGCCACGAAGGCCGAGGCTAACGCCAAGCAGGCGGAGGAAGCCCAAAAAAGGGCATCGGAAGCCGAAACGAGGGCGGAGAAGGCCGAGAGCCTTAATGCCTCGGTGGAGGCTCGAAGGATTGAGGCCGTGCAGGCCAGAGTGGAGGCCGTGAAGGCTAGGGTAGAGGCCGAGGAGCGCGCCCAGGCTGCGGAGGCTGCTCTAAAAGAGGTTGAAGCTGGCATAGCCAATAAAATAAAGGCTGTAATCCAATCTGCTCAAGTCGAGCTGAGTGCCGCCTGGACCGAAAAGACACAGAAGGATTTCAATTCCTTCTATGTCGAAGGGTGGTCCGAGGCGGCTGCCTTTATGAGGGCGGGACCGGAGCATCCGGTATGGAACGTGGAAAACGTCATCGTCCCTGTCCCCTCAGCTCCCGTTCCTGAGTTGGTTCCCCTTACTCCTCGAGCTCTTTCTGACGAGGAGGATGAGGAAGATGACGACGGGGCCAGATAGGGTAGTTTTGATTTTTGTTTTCGATGTAATCTTCTTTTTGTACTTTAGCTTGTAATAGCTTCCCATGAAATGAAATGAAAAACAATTTTGGCCTGTTGAACTTGTCTTTATTCTTCTGTTTTTTATTCAAACTGTGTGTTTCATATGTATGTGCTCCCAATGAGTGGGCCCTTATGCTTCGGTGTCGGGACACTCATTTTACATAACTCACAATTCGAATTAACACTTCATAAAATTCAAATAAATATAAGTCGGGGTGCTGTATAGGCTCGGGTGTTCTGAAACACTTGTAGAATTTAAATGAACTGAAAAATTCAAATAAATATAAGTCGGGGTGCCGTATAGGCTCGGGTGTTCTGAAACACTTGTAGAATTTAAATGAACTGAAAAATTCAAATAAATATAAGTCGGGGTGCCGTATAGGCTCGGGTGTTCTGAAACACTTGTAAAATTTAAATGAACTGAAAAATTCAAATAAATATAAGCCGGGGTGCCGTATAGGCTCGGGTGTTCTGAAACACTTAGAAAGTTGCAAGCATTTAAACTGGGGTAATTCGGAAATAACAGCAGTTTCATTCATAAAGCCTTCAGGCATATTTACATCATATCCGTATTTACAGCAAAACATAAAGGTCGAGCCCTACTGATAATACCTTATTAGGTTGTTGACGTTCCAAGGGCGCTCCACCGGGACATCGTTGGGAAGGTGACCCAACAGGTAGGCCCCGTTCCCTACTGCCCCGAGGATTCGATAGGGGCTTTCCCAGTTGGGGCCTAGCTTACCGTCGGACTGTACTCTCGTGTTGTTGTTTACTTTCCGTAACACGAGGTCTTCGTCTTGAAAACGTCTGGCGTTCACTCTTTTGTTATAGGATCGTCCCAGTTCGTTCTTATACTCGGCGTTACGGATGCCCGCGACTTCCCTTCGTTCTTCAGCATATTCGAGCTCGAGGCCCATCATTTTTTCGTTCAGTCCGTTCTCCACCATATCGGTTCTGAGAGAGGGGAGTCCGATTTCTAACGGGATGATAGCTTCCATCCCGTAGGTGAGGCTATAGGGCGTCTGTTGAGTGCCCCGTCTTCTCGTCGTCTGGTAGGCCCATAGGACGTGCTGCAGTTCATCGGCCCATCGTCCTTTGGACTCATCCAGCCTCTTTTTTATTCCGTCAAGAACGGTCTTATTCGACACCTCAGCTTGTCCGTTGCTGTGGGGATATGAATGGGTGGAATAATAGCTTCTGATATGGTACTTCGCGTACATCGCTTTTAATTTAGCTCCGGTGAACTGGCCCCCATTATCTGCAACTATCGAGTAGGGGATTCCAAATCTCGTGATCACATCTCTCCAGAGGAACCTGATCACTTCGGCCTCCGTTATCTTGGCTAAGGCCACGGCTTCTACCCACTTTGAGAAGTAGTCGGTGACCATGAGGAGGAACTTTTTCCCCCCGGGGCCTGAGGGAATGGTCCGATGATATCCATGCCCCATTGTGCGAAGGGCCAAGGCGAGGTCACACTGCTCATTTTTTGGGCCGGGGCTCGAGGCATGGGCGCATATTTTTGACACTTCTCACACCTGAGCAAGAAGGCTTTGGCATCCTTTTGCATGAGGGGCCACCAATATCCGTGGGTCAAGGCTCGATTGGCCAGCGACCTGCCCCCGGTGTGGCTTCCACACGTTCCTTCGTGTATCTCCTCCATGACCTTTAGGACCATGTCGGAGTAAACGCAGAGCAAATAGGGCCCGAAAAACGACCTCTTATAAAGCCTTTTGTTGGCCCCGGTGCGGCTAAACCTTAGAGGGGGTGAATAAGGTTTCTAGGCGTTTTTGGCCTAATTAAACTTAAGTGCAACTAATCACCCAACTATCGCAATTCTAATCTTATGCGTTTAACAAAAGTTAATATAGTACTAAAAGTTCTAAACGCATGCACGAAATAAGCAATAATTAAGTTGCGGAAAGTAAAAGGACGGGAAAGAAAATGACACCGTGATTTTATAGAGGTTCGGCAAACGGCCTACGTCCTCTCCTCGGTACTACCGAGTATTTCACTATAATTTTTCTTCCCGATTTTACAAATCCTTATCGAGCTCAATCGACCGATTGGTTCACCCTCTACCCGAGGTTCCTACTCTTGATTCAAGTGCAAGCGTACACGTCTAATGAGTTAATGACTCCCCCTCAATCTATGAGTACCCAAGTGTTTAACCTAGAGCTTTTAACCAACACTTTGGCTTAAAAGCTTCTACCCAAACACTCACTCACAATGAGCTTATAAAACGCTCTTTACAATTTTATCGAAAATTAAAACAACACCCACAATTGATTGCTTCTTAAATAAGATAATTTGTGGTTTCGATGATGTTTGATCTTTGTTGGAGCTTGTATCGATTTATCTTCAATTTCTCTCTTTTCGAAATCTTTCACCAAAATGGTGATTTTGGGTTTTTGTATATGAGAGAGGTTGAAGGATTGATTATGGGAGCAATGGATGTAATTGGTGACTTTGGAAAGTGAATTGGGTTGGTTTATATAATCACCAATGTCTATTTTTCTATATATGACCGTTGGCAGTGGTTGAGGCTTTTATTCAGAGGTTTTAACCAACTTTCCAGAATAAGCTGAAAAGCTGTTTTCGAAATCTGCAGAAAACGATCGGTCGTTTTCTACAGTCGATCGGTCGTTTTCCAGAAAACGATCGGTCGTTTCTGAAAACGATCGGTCGTTTTTCTTGTGAACTCTCTGGAAGAAATTGGTACAAAAACGATCGGTCGTTTTTGTACAGACGATCGGTCGTTCTTCAGTTTTCTCTGTTTTCTCGTTAATCTTCAAAAGCCCGTAACTCCTTCGTTTTAGCTCCGATTTTGGTTCCGCTTGAACCTGTGGCTTCGTTTCTCTGTGCTCTATCTTTCTGGCATGCTGAAATTTACAAATTCTCTTTTGGGAAAAGACAAGCATTATATCATCGAAATAAAGAAATCGTAAAATCATTAAAAACATAATCAACGTTATAATCAAAATCAATTATTGAACCCCATGGTTCAACACCTTTCGTTCGGAGCCAGCCAGAACCGGAGGGCTTTCCTCTTTATTTTTTCAGCTTCTTTCCTATCGTTAGGCAGGTCGCCGGAGATATGATACGTGATTATGGGGTCCATCCAACTTTGCTCCGGTGGGACGTCGGTCACCATGTTGACCTTTGATTTCACGTCGATGCTCGGCGAGGGGACATACTCTACGGTGACAGTCCTTTCTCGCTTGTCACCAATTGCCGAGGCCAGGGTCGCGAGGGCGTCGGCATGAGAGTTCTCATTCCTGTTGATATTATGGACCTCTTGATAGTCGAAGGTTTGGAGTATTCCCAAGGCGATAGCCACGTAGAGTGTCATCCTCTCATCCTTCGTTTGAAACTCCCCACTTATCTGGCCACTGACTAATTGGGAGTCAGTGTTCACGAGTATTTTCTTGACTCCAAGGCTGCGTGCCATTCTTAAGCCGGCGATCACTGCTTCGTACTCCGCCTCATTATTAGTGGCTCGGAATCCAAGCTGGATTGATTTCTCGATCACATCGCCTTGTGGAGACCGGAGTACCACCCCAAGGCCGAAGCCTTTTTTATTAGCGGCCCCGTCCGCATGCAAGGTCCACGTTTCAAGGGTACGTCCTGCAATGCCGGGACTCGGGGTGGTCCCGTCAGCGATTGTGAACTCTGCCACAAAGTCAGCCAGAGCTTGCCCTTTTACGGATGTCCGAGGTTCGTAATGGATGTCGTACGCGTTCAGGTGGCAAGCCCACTTCGTCATACGTCGAGACAGATCTCCCTTCTGGAGTATTTCTCGGATGGGCTGATCGGTATACACCACGATACTGTGGGCCGAGAAGTAGTGTGCCAGCTTACGCGAGGCCATAACGAGGGCTAGGACGAGCTTTTCTAAGGGCAGGTACCTAGCCTCGACATCAAGTAGGGTCTTGCTCACGTAGTAGATAGGCCTTTGCTCCCTGCCGAGCTCTTTGATGAGGACGGCGCTGACAGCTATCTCTGACACGGCCAGGTATAGGGCAAGGACATCGCCGGTGTCCGGCTTGGTCAGTAGGGGTGTGCTTCCGAGGTAATCCGCTAGCTCCGTGAACGCACTCCGGCATTCATCGTTCCATTCGAACTTCTTCTGAGCCTTCAGGGCCGTAAAGAATGGCTTGCAGCGATCCCCAAACCGGGCAATGAAGCGGTTCAGGGCGGCAGCCATTCCGGCTAGCTTTTGTATGTCCTTTCTTTTTTCTGGGGTCCTCAAATTTTTCAAGGCAGAGATTTGATCTGGGTTTGCCTCTATGCCGCGGTGTGTCACCATGAATCCTAGAAACTTGCCGGCCCCAACCCCAAAGGCACATTTGGAAGCATTCAGTTTGAGGTCGTGTCTTCGGATCGTTTCGAAAACTTCTCTGAGGTCGGAGAGGTGGTCCCCCTCCTAGACGCTCTTTACCACCATGTCGTCAATATAGACCTCCATGGTCCGGCCTATATTCTTGGAGAATATCTTAGTGACCATCCTCTGATATGTTGCCCCGGCGTTCTTGAGCCCGAAGAGCATCACCTTATAACAGTAATTTCCCCTCGGGGTAATGAAGGCCGTTTTCTCTTGATCAGCCTCCGACATGGGTATTTGATGATAGCCGGATCAGGCATCCAGGAAGCTCATTCTGGCGGCTCTGGCAGTGGAGTCCACTATCTGATCGATTTTGGGCAAGGGGAAAGGATCCTTTGGACAGGCTCGGTTCAGGCTCGTGTAGTCTATGCACACTCGCAGCTTTCCGTTCTTTTTAAGGACTACCACGGGGTTAGCGAACCATCGGGGGTAATAGATCTCCCGGATGGCCCCGGCCAACAGGAGCTTCTGTACTTCATGGTTGATGGCATCAGAATGCTCCGGACAGATACGGCGCCCTTTTTGCATCACAGGCTTGGCATCCGGGTTGACGTTCAATTTATGGCAGGCGAGGTCGGGGCTGATACCCGGCATTTCGTACGGAGACCACGCGAAGTTGTCGAGGTACTGAAGCAGGAGCTCAACGAGATCTACAATCTCGGGCTCGCTCAGCCTCGCGCCCACCATGAAAAAGTGGTCCTCGTCGTACCCTGGAATCTGGACCTTCAGCAACCCTCCTTCTACCTTTTCTTCAGCTTCCGGTCCCATCTTCTTGTTCAGTTCCCTCAGCAGCTTGGGATCCTCAGCTTCTATGTTCATAGCACTCTGGACCGGAACCGGTTTTTCGTCGGAGTACACGGCCATGGCACAGCTTCTCGAGACCTTTTGGTTTCCCGATATGGTCTCGACTCCATTCACAGTTGGGTACTTGACCTTTTGGTGCAGAGTGGAGGAAACGCCTTCTATCTCATGAAGTCATGTACGCCCTAGTATGACGTTGTAAACGGAGGGGACGTCCACTACCGTGAACTCCACGCTCATAACCTTGGTTCCTGATTTAACAGGCAAGGTTATGTTCCCTCTGGGCTAAATGGCCTCAGAGTTGAATCCGTACAGGGGAGGGGCGTTGGTATCCAGCTGCTCTTCTGATAGCCCCATCTTTTGGAAGAGGTCTCCAAAGAGTATGTTCACCAATGCCCCTTGATCGATAAGGATTCGCCCCACCGCGTAATGGCCAACTTGGGCAGTGATTACAAGGGCATCATTATGGGGCAGGTCTACCCCCACCAGGTCGAAGTCGGTGAAGCTTAGATCCGGCCTGGTTTCGTGCTTGCATTTCTTTCGGGGGTTCGGTCTCTCAACGAGGCAGACATGCTGCTTCATTGCGGCCTCGCGGGCCTCAGTCCTCCCAGCTCCACTAGGGTTGGGCTTCTTCGGTCCGGAGTGGATAACCTGGCAGGTCATCACCGGCGGGGGGAAGTCTGATTGCCTCTCGTCGGCCTCTTCTCGACCTTGATCGGAGTCCCTTCGTGCCTTGACGTATTTATTCATCAAGCCATCTCGTACCCATCCTTCGAGCCTCGCCTTTAGACCATGACACTCGTTGGTATTGTGGCCACGGCCCCTGTGATAGTCACAGAATTTGTCATTGGGCCCGCGGGTTGGCTCGTTCCAGAGTGGGAGGGGCCAGGAGAAGAAAGGCTCGTTCTTGATTTCGTCAAGCAGGTCGGTCAACGGGAGGCGAAAGGTGGTGGAGTAGGTAATCCCCGGATTTAAAGGGCCCATGCGACGGGGCTCCTCCCTTCTCCTCTTGGGGGCCGGTTGTGGATTCTCTCCCGCACGAGGTCTCCCCATCCTTTCCGCTATGGGTCGATCTCTCCGGGTGCTCCTTGGGACGGTCCTTTCACGGGGCTGTTCGATGCTGGCCACCGAACGAATCGCCCCGGCAGACCTCATGTCCTTCTCAATGTCGACATGCTTCTTTATCAGTGATCGGAGCTAAGAAACCGTGCTCGGAGGGGTTGCTATCATTTCGTTGCGGATCCTGCTCCCTACGATCATGTTCTGCCTAAAAGCAGCTATGGCAGTAGAATCGGGGCAGTTGGCGCACTCCACGTGCTTTTGCCAGAACCGATTATCGTAACTCTTGAGAGTCTCTTTAGGTTGGGCCCTAACTTGGTACAATTGTTCCGGTTGGGCGACCCTTTCTCTCAAATTGATAAACCGATGTGTAAAGTCATAGGCCAGGTCATCCCAACAGTGGATGGAGTTGGCAGGCAGAGACTGGAACCATTTACTTGCCAACCTCCCCAGGCTTGCAGGGAAGCATTTGCACATAAGCCGATCGAGGTGGGACCAGTGATTCATCTGGTATCGATAGTGCCGGAGGTGAGCTTCCGGGTCAGAATCCGCATTGAAGACTTGGAGAAC
This sequence comes from Primula vulgaris, assembly GCA_963920805.1. Taxonomy (NCBI): domain Eukaryota; kingdom Viridiplantae; phylum Streptophyta; class Magnoliopsida; order Ericales; family Primulaceae; genus Primula; species Primula vulgaris. Next base: position 23,033,838 of record OY987218.1, on the reverse strand, counting down.
GGGGGCAGTAAAATTTCTGGGGGGCGCGCTATATTCTATCTCGTCTGAGAACGGAGTGCTACGGGTGGAGGCGACTATTTTTAACGCTGCTTCATCGGCGGCTTTATCTCGGCCAGCGCCACGACTGCGTCTCCGTCTACGAGGAGGCTTTTCAGTTCGTGCACGACTCGACTCTGGCTGTGATTCATAACTGTCATCCGGCCAGCGGATTCGTGAGTGCACGCTTCGCTCGCCGCCACGGCGAGAGTTCCCTTCGTGGGAGCGCTCTGACTCCGCACCCCTATTTGGCTCCCTCGGAGTCTCTAGGGGGGGTCGTCGGGGGGGTCCCAACCGGGACATCACGCTTTTAGTGGGTCTGGGAACCGGTTTGACTTGGCTTGCGTCTTGGAGGATAGGCTCGAGCTCTGGTGCCATCAGCGTGGCTATCAGTGCCTTATGGGCCACACGCGTGACGAGCTCCTTCTCGTGGACATCGAGCATCATCTGTGTCAGCTCGGTCCGTGATCGGGGTGTCGCAGGTATTGCCATTATGGGAGCATGCCCGCTTGTAGATGCGGTTCTTGGGGTCTCATCGAAAGATAGTGTCCTAGGCATCCCGATAACGGGGGGGTGTCGAGTCGATGGGGTGTCGAATTGGTTGTTGCCAGTCATGTTTTCTTCGAGGACGGGATTGTCAGAGCTAACGCGTTCTAGTTCCCACAGACGGCGCCAATTGGCGAGACTCCTTTTCTTCCAAGGCTCGGCTTAATCAATTCGTGTCGGCTCCGATCTTCCGAGGTGTCTATCGTGGACTATATCTGCTTCGACGTCAGGATGCTCTTCGTGCCTGCACAAGAAACGAACAGGGGCCCGGGGTTGGAACCAGGTTTTCCCTCTCCAACGATCAAGTCAGTATAGGCGAGACTGAAAGTATGTATGTAGTGAAGGGTGAAGGATCGGACCGGTTACAGGTTGTAATGTCAGATGTCTCGGGCTGAGTTTAGATGGTCCGGGTTGTTTTAGCTTTATCTCTCCTCTCTATCCTCTTGTGTCCCCTACTAAGTGGTATTAGTGGGGGTATTTATAGCATGATCCAGAGATGTATAAGCCCTTGGATCACTGTACTGTCAAGTATTAATTCAACGGCGTTAGGTTATTCATGACTCTGACAAGGGTACTGTCCTTTTCCGGGGCCCACAGATGATGGCCCGCGATTGGGCCACGTCGATGATGTCCAGAGGGGTCCATTAAGGGAGCAGCATCATTAATTGGGGAAGCGTATTTGACATGCTTCTTTGGGCCGGCCTGAGCACAGCTCGGCCCCTCAAGATCCGGGGCGGCGTATCACCCATGGATGACATGCCCGGATAGCTTACTGTGGTGATGGTATTGGCCCGGACAAGGGGGCGCCGACATTCCCTCGCCACTACCAGCTTCACGACGTAACCAAATCATTCTTTCAGGACTAAAAGAAAGTAAGAAGAAAAAATGTTGTTTGTTAGTAACTTGGTGATGTGATCATGGTTTATACATCTGTATATTCAATACAAGTTTCTATTGGGCCAATAATAAGATCAAGAGTCAAGAGGTTCAAGGAAGCACTTAACGGGCTAATGCAATACATATGAACTGATTATGGGAAATCAAAACTCGAGACGAGTCCAAACGAAACCCAACACTTGGTGAATCTGATTGGAACCATTCAAGACAATAGTTTGAAGGATAATTTCATGGTTATTAATGCTTGATCATAAATGGGCTGAATATTGAATATATTAATGCATGGTGGAAGATTTTTCAATACATTAGCATGGATTCATGGACTACAACTACTCAAGGATCACGAATTAATTGAACCTTTAAGTTCATTCTTGAGTTGTATAACTCAAATGTATTGTATTTACTTTTATGTTGCTGAATATTAGTATTTGAATAAGTTAGAAGGTCATAGGTCAATTTTACATTAAACGTATGTTTATTTAATGTTTTCTAAAACTTTTCACATTCTTAGAGTATTGTTCCAAGTATAAATAAGAGTCATTTCCTGGCTTGTAAACTCGGATTTGGATTAAATATATTGAGAGTTCCAAGTACAAGAAAGGTAAGGAAAATGTTGTAGTTGATGCACTCTCGAGAAGGTATACATTACTTTCAACTTTAGATGCAAAATTACTTGGTTTTGAATACATTAAGGGTTTATATGTCAATGATTCCGATTTTGAAAATGTATTCATTACATGTGAGAAAGTTGCGTTTGAAAAGTTTTATAGGCATGATAGGTTTTTGTTTAGAAAAAAAAAATTACGTGTGCCTATTTGTTTTTTGAGAGAATTTCTTGTCAAGGAGGCTCATGAGGGAGGATTAATGGGGCATTTTGGTGTAACTAAAACTCTTGATATTTTACAAGAACATTTCCTTTGGCCTCATTTAAAACGGGATGTTGAGCGTATTTGTGAGAGATGTATTACTTGTAAACAAGCTAAATCTAAAGTTAAGCCTCATGGTTTATATACTCCTTTGGCTATACCTAGTGAACCTTGGATTGACATTTCTATGAATTTTGTGTTAGGTTTATCAAGATCTAAAAGGGGGAGAAGATGATGTGATCATGGTTTCTATACATGGACATTCAATACAAGTTCCTATTGGGTCAATAACAAGATCAAGAGCCAAGAGGTTCAAGGAAGCACTTAACGGGCTAATGCAAGACATATGGACTGATTATGGAAAATCAAAGCCCGAGACGAGTTCAAATGAAGCCCAACACTTGGTGAATCTGATTGGAGCCATTCTAGACACTAATTTGAAGGATAATTTTGTGGTTATTGATGTTTGATCATAAAGGGCTGAATATTGAAGATATTAATGCATGGTGGCAGATTTTTCAATACATTTGCATGTATTTATGGACTACAACTCAAGGGTCACGAATTAATTGAAGCTTTAAGTTCATTCTTGAGTTGTATAACTCAAATGCATTGTATTACTTTTATGTTGTTGAATATTAGTAGTTGAATAAGTTAGAAGGTCATAGGTCAATTCTACATTGAACCTATGTTTATTTAATGTTTTCTAAAACTTTTCACATGACTTGAGTCTTGTTCCAAGTATAAATAAGAGTCATTTCCTGGCTTGTAAACTCAGACTTGGATTAAATATATTGAGAGTTTTCTCTTTATTTCTTCATTAAACTTTTTGAACTTATCAAGGTTCTACCTTGTGTCGTTCACCCCGACTTATCATTCGGTAGTTCATAACCGTTTGTGACGTCTTCACATACCAAGATTCCCACCTCTTTATAGGTGACGGGTCGCGGTTCCATACCAAAGTTCCCACCTCTTTATAGGTGACTGATCGCGGTCTTTAGCATTGGAATATCAGCTAATCATACCAAGGTTCCCACCTCTTTATAGGTGATGAGTCACGGTATTTAGTTTGATCGTTATAAACCTGATTAGATAGATTAATCCCGGTCGATCTCGTATCACTTGGTAACATTGATCTAATTCTATCCAAAACGGGTCAAAAAAGGAGGAATTTTAACTTACGTGTTTAAACCGTAAATTGTTAATTTTCCAGATGTTATGCGATTGGTTATTTCATACTGTTTTCGCTATTTTAGTCAAAGAAACTAAAAACATAAAATCACATCATGCGCATCTTTAATAACACTAACAGAGACAAACTAGGCCGAAAAGTAGCAGCATGCAAGATGAGGAATTCAGCAGCCAAAACTATATTCAGTGTTGAATACATCAGCAGGAAGAAAACATACAACCAGAAACGAAATCCAAAAATGAAAAACAACATGAGAATTTTGAAAAGCCTGAGTTTAAAATTAACATTTACAGGAGTAGTTGAATATTACAGGACAATGCATCTACTCACATTCTAATAAATACATAACAACAAGGCCAATCTGGTTGTCTACCAGGACGAGTTTTACAGAAAATGCAAGGCAAAAACAAGTAGTACACATACAAACTTAGTTACAAGTGTAGGCTCTTAGACCGTTGACATACGTTGACTTGACAGAGGCAGATCCTTCAGCTTCAAAGTTTGTCCATGAATTAGTCGACAAAACCACAAAATCTGCATATTTTCCTGGAGATAAAGACCCCACATCCTTGTCGAGGAAGCATGCACGAGCCGCTGATATAGTATACGCATCCAATGCATCTCTTAGACTGATGCACTCTGAAGAAATCCAAGGGTTGTCCCAACCACGGGGTATCCTTTGAATTGCTGTCTTTATACTACTTAAAGGATTAATATCTGCAACCGGCCAATCGGAACCAAATGACAAAACTGCATTACTTGCTTGGAGAGACTTAAAAAGATAGGATCCAGTTTGAGCTCTTTCTTCCCCAAGCTTTCTTATGGCTGCATCGGCATCATCCAACAAGTGATCTGGCTGCGGTGAAGCAACAATCCCTTCTTTACCGAAGCGGTCTGCTGCCCCAGGTGCCAAATGCTGAGCATGTTCAATCCTAAATCTTCGGTCCCTCATCCCATTTTTAGAAGCCACTGACTTGTACATATCCAAAATCAAATCATTTGCTCTGTCACCTATTGCGTGAATTGCAACCTGAAGACCAGATTCATCGGATAAAGCAGTCATGTTATATAAATTCTCAGTGTCTGTAACATGAAGGCCACGGTTATTAGGGTCATCAAGATATGACTCATAAAAGAGAGCGCTGTTAGATCCCAAAGATCCATCAGAAAAAGCTTTGACGCCACCCAGATAAAGCCACTGGCTGACCTTACGACCTTGTTTATGGATAAGGTCTTTTAGTCGTGACCATGTAGTCATTGGGAAAAACAAGCAAACCCTCATTTTCATTTCTCCAGATAAATCAGCCCATGTATACACTTGTGAAAAATCATCCCATGGAAGCTCATCTGATGCTCCGGGAAAATACCTGCCGAAGTCAACAACAGTGGTCACGCCCCTCTTCAACGCACGATTGCTGGCTCTTAACAAAGCTTCCCTCCTTTCATTCACCGAGACCTCCGGGATGAGAGAGAATACCAGCTCCATTGCAGAATCAATCAACAGCCCGGTTGGTTCTCCACTAGGATCTCGCATAATGGCACCACCATCAGGATCTCGTGCGTGAATTGGGATCCCAGCAAGTTTTATGGCTAATGAATTAGCTATACCCATATGGCCATCCATCCTTGATAGCCACACAGGGTTGTTTGGTGTTATACCATCGATCCAAGAGGCCTGCGGAAGTTCTCCACCCCAGTTATCGTTATTCCACCCACCACCCAATAACCAACACCCGTGCTTCAGATTTGCGACAGCATCCTTGACCTTTCTGACAAACTCATCTCTACTGTTCACGCCTCTGAGTCCAACGCTTGCCATCTGAAGTCCACCAGATATCAAATGCACATGGGAGTCGATAAATCCAGGAACCACAATATTTTGATCTAGATTCAATACTTGAGTTTTATGTCCTACTAAATCCTGAAGAGAGGAAAAGGTGCCAAGACGGAGGATTCTTCCAGCAGCAACAGCCATGGAATCAGCAAAAAGATGAGAAGAATCACTTGTGTAGATACTCCCATTTATTACTAACAACTCCGCAACTATTGTTGATGACGATGATGACCACAATTCTACATATCTTAGCAAAAGGATGGAGACCACCGCTACAATGCACGCTGAAAGTATCAACCATGATTTCATTTTTCCTGGGGGAGGTAGACACACAAGAGACTACTGAGCTAAAGCTAAAAGTTTAGAAATGATATGGTATGGTTATAACTATCCATTACTCTATGTAGGTATCTAATCAACCACAAATTGTTTCTGTTGGTATCCACCAAGTGTTATTTAGACATTTAGGCTACTTCGTTTTAAGAAAAGCATATACAAGTAACTTTTTTATGCAAGTTAATTTTTCAGTACGATTTGATATAAACTTGAAAAAGTTATCTTCTTACCAGCAAAAAAGTCTTTTTTCCTTACTTTTGGAAAGTTTTTTAAAAAGCATTATCGTCAACATAGCGTTTTTCCGATAGCTATGCTAAAACCGCAAATAGCGTAGCTTCTTGCTTTGCGGTATAATTTATTTATTTTTGCCTACAAATAACAATATAGCTGCATTTTTTACAGTATATTGTCAACTCATTCGCAATACAGTCTTAGTCATATCATTTTTACACTCCAGCGGTGACAAGAGCAAAAGTAATTAAAAGTTAAATGAGAAGAAATCAAACTACTTTTTTTGCTTTCGAACTACTTTTTTTTTTTTTACTTTAAAACAAGTGATAGGAAGAGCAAAAGTATAATCAAAAGTTAAATGAGAAGAAATAAAACTTTTTTTTTTTTTGCTTTAAAACAAGTGATAGGTCGAGCAAAAGTATGATCAAAAGTTAAATGAGAAGAAATCATCAAACTACTTTTTTTGCTTTTAAACAATTGATAGGAAGAGCAAAAAGAAAAATTAAAATTAAAATGGACCAATATTGCAGTAGCTATATGCCTATATGCAACAAGTGATAGAAAACTAGTGATTTATTTTATGGAATTATTTCAATCTAATAAAAAGAACGTGTATATAACCAAAACCATCTACTAAATAATTACCATATTTCAAAAAAAATAATTACCAAGGTTTGGTCGGTGAATTTAATCGAACGCCTTATGTGCATAAATAATGTTGTGAGTTTTGGGTTTAATGAGTATGGAGGAGAGAGAAACGACGTGTCAATTAGATATATACTTGACAATACATCAATACTTCATATTATTACTTATAATTACAAGTATAATATACATTTGTACTTTTTAATATATAAAACTATTAAAATAAAAAATATACTTAAATTAAAAAGTTATATTGTTACTTCAAAAAAGATAAATGATCATTATTTTCCGATTATAAAAATTATAATGATAATTTATCTCATTTAGTATGATAATTGTTATTTTTGTGAATAAAACTAAATAATAAAAGAATCTAATAAAAAACATATCAATTTTTTTATTTATTACATTATTTGTACTTTCACACTATTTTTTCTACTACATGTTAATTTTTTTTTCATTTATTAGGAATGTTATTTTTAAAATAGGATTATGTTTCGTATTAATAACATGTTTAGACTTCTCAAATGAATATTGTTAATAAAAAATAACGTTGTCGTAAAATAAAAAAAAATATGTCGGGAGATTTGGGATAAACCTATCCCGATCCTATGGGATCCCGAAAAAGTCGGGTCCCGACTTTTGTTGGGTCGGGGTCGGGATTTTTTTTTCACTTCTAAAAGTAATCGGGTCGGGATACGGGTTAAGTGTTTACGGGTCGGGTCCCGACCCTAACCCACCCCTAATATCTATAGTGATTTTTTGTTGAATATGTGTATCATAACTACGGGTGACAACAAGACGAAAATTTTCTGAAAAATTTGTTGTTCCTTTGGTTAAGAGCTCGACTTAGTTTCATTCATTATTAAATGAAAATGATAATTAACGGAAATATAAATTTCGTTTATTAACGAGATGATAATGATCATAGTAACTATCTTCGTTTTGTGAAGTTTTGTTTAACATTTATATATATCTCTATAGAGTATATTATATATGGTAAGAATATATGTACATCAATTTAGATATCAACTTGGATATTTTTTTACAAAAACGCTCCAAATCAAAATTTGATTAATGCAAATCTTCATGGTTCACGACGGGAACACAGATATGCGGGTTTTTTTCGAGATGTATAATGACATGTTTTGAATTTTTAAATTTTACCGTAATTTACAAAACATGTCATTATACATCTCGGCAGTTAATTTTCCCATTTACAAATCCTAGCTTTGATTTTACAACTAGTACTATCTCCATTTATCGTTTCCAAGAGTGGAAATTCATACCACTCAAAACAAGATTAGCAAGTCCACTATTCATATTTTCATTTGTACTAATATAATAAGGGTCTGAGAAATCAATTTGGCCCTTATTATTTCGATTCAAACCAGAAGCAACTTCGGCATAAGTTCCCATTATAAATCAAATACACTATAAAATCACATTATTCAGCGGAAAAATTATCGAAAATTCACAGAACTATCACTAGAACCCTAATTGATCAATTCGATCCAGAAAAACCCAAATTTCATGAAAGAAAGACAAAATTAAGGTAAGAATATCTAACCCAATATAGACGAATAAGCGTAAAAGAGCTGTTTATCTCTCTGATACCATGTTAAACTCGGCTATTTAATGAGAAAAATGAAAATCGCCATTGAAGATAAAGAACTGAGCTTGCATGAACTCGATTTTATTAACTCGGAAAGTAGTTTATTTTAATATTCGAAATGGCTTAAATAAGAGCCAATAACTGTTTTTCAGCTGTGACCAATCACCAGCTGCCATCTGGAATTAGTTACATCTACACTTCTCAGCAGTATAATATTTTCTAATCTATTACAAATCAGTCCATCAATTATTATAACTAACAAAAAAAGGTTTATGTATAAACCAAATAAGAACATTATGAATCAAATATTTCAACAATTTATATTAATGATTTTTTTTGTTTGAGTTAATTTCGGATTAATCTACTATTAAGATATTTAATTATAAAATTTCACAATTTGAACAACAATAGAAAAAAAAATCCCAAATTTTTTTGGCACCGGGCAACAAAAATATCATGGCCACCCGGAAAGGTAGTATTAACTAAGATTAATAGAATAGTATTTAGGGTTGTGTAATTATATTGCGGAAGTATACAGTTGTTTCCTAGCCTCATATAACGTATGATCACTCATATTATTCGTTATATATATGTTTATCTTATGGTAGAATGGATTTATCGGCCTAATAATTAGATAGAAACAAAGGAAAATATACATATATCTATTTGCATGCATGCAACCGAGAGACCCACTTCTTTTGGTTTTGCTTAGTCTTCTTTGAGGAGTATAGTTGTTGAGACATACGTGCTAATGAAAGCGAGTCGGTTTATTCTCAGAAACATGTGAGGGGTTTTGTCTTGTTAGTATAATTGTCCCGTGCATATTTTGAAACGTGTTTACAAGTTTTTTAAGTTATTATTTTATTTACCATTTATATAAATATATTTTAACTGTTACAAAAAGAAAGGAAATCAAAAGTTATTTCGGAATGTCCAAAAATAAAGAGAAAGATATTTCGGGAAGTCCGAAAGAGAGAGAAAGTTATTTCGGAAAGTCTGGAAGAGAGAGAAAGTTATTTCGGAAAGTCCGAAAAGAATAAAGAATTAAAAAAGATTAAGAAAGTCTGAATTCACCGAATAGAATGGGAAGTCCAATCAATTATATTTGAAAGTTAATATTATTATTCATTGGTAATTTTTATTAAATCTAACTTAACTGTTGTTTTTTTTAAGAAGAAAAAGAAAATCCTATTTTTGTCCGTTATTATCATTGTAAGACTTTATTTATCACTAATTTCATTTAGCTTACCAATCGCTTTGCGCATGTAAGTTACTATTATACCCCATCAATTAATATAAATCAACCTTTTGAACTTGTACGTGTTGAGAAGAAATAAAACATTAATAATAGAAATATATTAACTCGCATAAGAATATAGTTATCCCTCTTTTATTTATTGATGTGTCTAATAAAACCAAAATAATTGGAGAAATGGATGTGAGAAAGAAGAATATGGAAAAATATATTAAATTTGAAAAATAAAAAAGAATGAAAAAATAAGCACAAATATTAAATTTCAAAGATAGAAATAAATTGAAAGGGTAGATGACTGGGTAATGAGGCATTTGGGTATATAGTGATAGTATTAAAATATAATACCACCTCCCCTAATTATTACAAATCTGACCCTTTACATTATTTGAAGCCCAGAGTTATTAATAATTCCGTACACAATTTGATAACCAAAGTCGGAAATTATGGGTCCGGTGAAATTTATTATCACATACTATTTTAATAGTTAGATACACATAGAGTCTGGATTTTTTCAGTGCATTATTTTTTTTTTCACGCAACAAACCGTAGATATGATTTACTGTTTGTCTTTTAAAAAAAATATATTATAGGTAAATCATATATCGGATTTACGGTTTGTACGTGAAAACATATATTTTTTAGTGAAAAAATTCAGCCTCATGCAAATAACATAACATAGATTGAGCTTGCGAAATAGTAATGCTAAGAGCATCCGCAATAGTGATATTATCTCACTTGTTATATAAAATTGTTAGCTAATAAACATGGTTTTTCTTCACAATAGTTTAATTAACTTATTAAATTTAATGTTGTTAATATTATTATTATATTTAACAACAAAATTAACATTGTTAAGTGATAACATGACAATTTGTTTGACCAACTTCTACATTAATCCTACAATAAAGCAAAAATAACACACATTCTCTCTTTCTTTTTTATTTACAATAATATTATTTTTTACCCGAAATCAATTATTTATTATAAATTAATAGATAACGTTGTTAAGAAAAATGAACTAATCTGATATTTATATAGTTGTTAAGCTTAATATATATATGTGTGTCATTTAACATACACATGTGTCGCTATTTAACAATAAAAATTTAACACAACTATTGTGGATGGACTAATCAGATTTACAGTTTGTGTATACAAACATATTGTTTGTAGTGAAAAAATACAACGTCATGCACATAACATAACATAGATTGAGCTAGCGGGTAGTAACCCTAAGTCGCTAAGCTGACAGCTAATGTACTGTAATTAAATAATTCCCCTCTCCTCAACCATTTTTACTATCCCTCTGTTTGCTCCCAACTTTTAAGCCTGCCACCTGCTCTTTTTAAGTTTCTACTTTTGAATGAAAATACACACCCCCTAAGTTAGATTCATTGGCCTTTTAGTATTTTTTTCACACAAAATTTCATTCATAAAAGTTAAAGAAACACCTTGTTATCGATTCACTTTCACTACCAAGTGCAACTTTAAGAACTTGTTGCTTACTACTCCCTTTAAAATGACTCTTTTAGACAATCATAAGCTAATTTTGTCTTTGAATGTATGTTTTTTCAATTTCACTTTGGTTTGCAATACAATACTCCTAAGCAATTTTATTTCAAAAGTTTTCGGAATTAAACATGAAAAATTAATGTGGAACGAGGGAATGAAAATATTTACATGAAACTTGGAAATTGAGAAAATATGATTAAAGAGAAGCATGCGAATCTAATCCCATATTAATGCCTCAATCTGAATTTTTTTTTGATTCAAATGGCTCAAATCTAATCTCATATTCTGAACCTAGTTTGTTTTCAAGTCCGGAGGCAAATTGCATTAGCTAACATATTGTTTATGGGATCCGGAGTATAGTACCGCTAGTCAAATCCAACCTAATTCAACCAGGCCTGATGTTTTGCTTTTATGCATACCTTGTGAATGAAGTATCATACAGACGTTTAGATATAAAAAAGCAATCTCCAAAGAGGATATATCTTTTTCCACTACAAAAATAAAAATATTTTACCATTGTTAAATCGTAAGTCAAAATTACATACAGACTATAACTTTGGCTTACGGTTTGACAAGGGTTAACTTTTTTTTATTATTCTATGAATTTTTTAGGAAAAAAAATCAGAAAAAATCGTAAATGTATAAAACTTGGTTATGCTCTCACAAATTAAATTTTTTAAATGTTTACTGATTATTTAATTATTTTTTGACTTTTTTTGCTCTTTTTAAAAAATAAATGTAAAATTAGTAAAAAATGGTTAGAGAAGTTAGAAAATGAGTTTTAAATTTATATAATCATATTTTGATTTTTTTAATTCTATTATATTGAATTTTTGAATCTTTTTGGTCTTTTTTTAAAAAAACCTCAAAAAATAAAATATATATATATATATTTTTTATATATAATTTGTAACTTTGTAACTTTAAAAGCTCATTCATATTTTTCTTCTTCTTTTTTAATTTTTTAAAATAAAAGACACAAAATCAATAAAAAACTAATAAAAAGACTTTGTAATTTTTTAATGTCAGATTCTAACGGATATAACCAAGTTTTTTTACGATTTCTCTTGATTTTTCTGGGGTTTTTTCAAAACAAATCATAAAGTCGAAAAAAAAAAGTAACTCTGGTCAAACCGTAAGTTAAACTTATGGACCATAACTTTGACTTACGGTTTGACCGTGAAAAATATTTTTTATAGTGGAAAAATACATCCTCATCTCCAAACACGTATCAAAATCATCATCCTGAAAAAGAACTAAGCAACAAATAAACATATCAAAAACAATTAAAAACACTTATAACCGTATAACGTCCAATAATTGTACATTACAAGATTTCCTTTCTCTGGGTTTATATAATCAATAATTGTATATTACAGTTGTTCCTTTCTCTGGTTTTCTGAAGTAGAACTCTAAACAACAACTGTATGAGGGGTTTTCTGCTTTCTAGTTTCTATAAGCCTATAACTTTCCCCTCTTTTTTGGGAGGGATTTGTATTTTCCTATAATTTTCCGTTACCCCCCTGCACCATTGGATTCGCCCATGTCCTTTTCCGGCTTTTCTACTCTTTTCTTCGTTCCGGAACATCAGTTTGCTAGCAAAAAATAAACGGATACTGTTATAATCTTCTTCTTTTTTGCCATATAAATGCCACCAGCAAAATGCGACTCATACCATTATGGTGTCTATCCTCCAATGAAGTTTACTTAAGCTTTTATGAAAAAGTATAAATCTTATAGTATTACTAATCATTCGAAACGAATTAAAGTATTAAACAAAAAAGGAAAGGAACGCAAATCTGATAATAGTACAACATTATCATACCTCAAGGGATTGACGCCAAACAATCATGTCTATCTGAAGCTGTTCCTTTGCTTGCATTCTTTTTTCGCATCTTCAGCTTAAGTCGCAAAGGCTGCATCGAGTAAATAATCAGCAAATACCGACTATAAATTTCTAAAATGAAATAAAAAGTAACATCAAAATAACACCTCAATCAAAATGCATGTTATAGTACATACCACATAGCGCGCTTCATTGTTATCAAGTGATACAATGTACGATTTAGGGTCCGCAGCATCACTACCCTGTACCTATTGAGACAAAAAATATTAAAAAAAGTTAGCGGTTGAAAGGAAATTAAAGCATTGTTTTAAAATTCGCGCTACGTAGCGCTACGTAGCGCGAAATAGCGCTTTTTTGGTAAAAAACGCAACGAAAAATCACGATTTTGGGTGGAATTGCGCTAAAATCGCGCTATAGGGGACCAAAAGCGCAAAAAGCGCGAAATTCTGGACCAAAAGCGTAAATAGCGAGTTAAAAAAAAAAACAGCGGATTTAAATAATAAATATATATTGTACAATTTTCATAAAAGTGTCTGCAGTTCAAATGGTTAAGACTGTGCTGTTATTTCCAGCAGACCTGGGTTCGAAACTCACCAACAACAATTTTTTTTTTGATTTTTTTTTATTACTATCTAATATAACTATACTTTTTTTTTTTTTTTGTTATATATTCTAAAGTTTAGTGCATATTTAGGCAAAAAAAAATACACCGCAAAGCGCTATATAGCAACGCTTTAGCGCTTTTAGCGTTTCTCTCGAAAAAACGCTACGATAGCGATAACGCTATTTAAAACACTGAATTAAAGCTTATGTTTAGAGAAAGATAAAGCACGTACATTGTAGTTGTACTCACGAACCCTTGAATACCAGACACCTTCTTCATTGTTTGTATCCTTTGGCCAACAATTACAAAAAGGTGTTATGACAATATACAAGGGAAATGAAGAAAGCTTGCGTTAATCAAAATAACCAAATTTTCTTGTAAATTTTTAGCAGAGTTGCTTGCTTAGTTACAAATAAATATAATGTCTCGGAGCCACCATATATTCTTACAGCTTGCTACTACTACACAAGGTATTTCATTTTTCACATTTATATTTCAACAACTACTGATAAACAGAAATAAGGACTTCAATATACCTCATTAGGTACTGGGGTAAAATATGCCATAAACCTCTCATCAGCTGATTTTGAGTCTTTTACGACACAGCTTTTCATGAAAGCCTGCAATATTTAAGAAACGCAATTAGGCACGCGACATACATGACCCACTCCCAGTTACAAAATAAGAAAGGGCTGAAGAACATCAAAAGAAAAGGATGTGGATAAAAATGCGGTTTTCAATTCCATTACGAGATTAAACTTCAAGCAAACAAAGGATAAAGAATGTCATCATTTGCACCATAATTAATACTAATTGGAATAAAAATCTGACGGAGACTTAAAAAAAAGTTGCTGCTATGTGGATAAACCCAAATATTTGATAGATGAAATATCAGATATAAAAAGTCATTAATTCTCAGTGCTATCTTACCTTAGATTCACAAGCTTCACGAACAGATTCGTCTAACTTGTTATAAGCCTCTGAGTCACCGGTTGGATGGCTATCAAATGTAGCTACTATAAATTGATCGTTTAATCTGTAAGCAAAAACATTTCAAAATAAGTTCAATTCCAAAAAAAAAAGTAAAGAACAAACACTGCATATCTGTTAGGAAATAACAAAGATATGGTAGTAAACAATTTCATCACCAGCATATACCAGTTATTGCATTTCTAGAAAGGTTTTCTGTCAAAACGAAAAGTAAGGAAGATACCATGGTGACTTGATAAAACTAAGATCTTTGTATCACCATTCACCAGATTATAGTGCTGATAAGTGATATGCAATGCACCATTTGTGATACCAATTTAAGTTTTAAAAATATCACTTCTCACCTATAATGGTTATTGGTTAATAAAGCCTGTAAAATTTAATAAGGTATTTAAAAATTGCAGGAAACGTTAGTTACTTGTCCATGAGAAAGGTACTATATCAATCACTGAAACGTTATGCTAACTACCCACCATGTTAATCAACAACTTGGACATCCTAAAATGTGCAAATGCACAACATTGCGGACTCAATTTTCGGAAAAGACAGCGTTCCTTCTGGTTCTGAAACTTTTTTAACATAGTCTTATACTCTTATTAGACTTGAACATGCAGCTTAAAAAAAGAATGAAAAGAGAAAGAAAAAGAAAATAAAAATGTCATTACTTTAATTGGGTAATTTGAGCTAAGTTGTTGGGCCTAATAATAACTAGTACTCCATGAACATACTAAAGTTAATAAATAAAATAAAAACAGAATAGCTGCAGTACAAACCAAACAAGAATTACTTGAAATACGAGAAGTACTCCAGTAACAATAAAAAAAAGGAAGAAGAAATAGTTCAAACCTCTCAAAATGAGGAAGTAGAGGAAGGGCCTCTACAGGCTGTAGCTCTTTATTGGTTGCATGAACAGGGAGCGATCGCGATTTGCGCCTCTCGAAGGAAGCCTCTATTTCTTTTATTTTGCTTTCCCTAAAAAACAGACAGATAATTAAAAATCGGATATAGACTCTGTGACTCGTCCAGATCGTAAATTGATAGATGAAAGTTTCGATAACACCAAATACCTGTCATAAAGATTTCCCAGATTGTTTCGTGCTCCCAACCTTTGAGGCATTTCAATGCCTTCTCTTTTTGCTACAGGCTGCAAGTGGGGTTTACGCTTAATAATGAGGTTGTTTGTGTAATAACATCTTTGAAAAAAAGTACTGGCTCAAAGCGTCATAAAGCTCGTTTTACATTGCATAGGTGAAAACTTTAGTTACATTTGACTGAAAAGCAGAAAAAAGTCACGAAGCTTACATTTTTTGCATTTGAGTCGCACTCAAGACATAAAAAGCTTAATCTATATTTGCTATTTTGATATAAAAAAAAAGTCTATAAAGTCAGTTTTTTTTTTATAATGACGATACCAACATATAATAGGACATTTTTATGTTCATTAGCAAATGTTTCTCTGTATAAATTCAATTATAAACGCAGAATTTCTTATTAAAGTTTGATACTTTTAAAGTTTGCAACAAATAACATTGTTTACTTACACTGGGAGGGAGGGAACTATATACCGGCTATTATCTGGTAAATCGCTTATTCGTTATGAACAACTTTATCCTTCTTACTTTTATCTTCTTCCTCTTCTTCCTCTTCTTCCTCCTCATGAGTGTCTATTCGTTTAGAGCTTCTGCTGTTGCCAAATGAAAAGAAATTCTAAATGTGTGAAGTACTTGAGAAGAAAAAGACGATACCTTTTCTAAATAGGCATAAAAATGGCTTGCTATACAAAGCTAGTGCACCACTGTGATAATTTTATTTGAGGTTTGGTGTAAAACTTCACTAATTATAAAAAAATGAAAGAAATACATAAAGGAAAATAAGAAATCCGTT
This sequence comes from Primula vulgaris, assembly GCA_963920805.1. NCBI lineage: Eukaryota > Viridiplantae > Streptophyta > Magnoliopsida > Ericales > Primulaceae > Primula > Primula vulgaris. The sequence continues at coordinate 23,017,549 of OY987218.1, read as the reverse complement.
AGGGATAAAAACGAGAAGCGCTGCAGCAGTGACATCATAAGTTGCTAACTATTATAAGGAAACAAGTTGAGAAAGCCAGCAGATTATAAGACGTCATAGGCAAATACTATTAATGTGCTCGAGATATCTCAGTCTTCTAGTTCAATTGTAAAATTATAAGAAGGTATCTAGGTAAACTTGACCAACCGCATATGAATTCTTATACGTTTTGGTTATTATAAATTTAGTCGCCAAACGTTACATATGGCCTTAATTCACACCAAGACAGGAAAAGCCAAGTTCAGGCAAGGTCTGCAGTTTGCTCATAGCTTCAATGTTTTAACTCTAGGGTTGATACTCTTAGTCACATTTTATGTACTGTACTAATTACTTCAATAGATCACAATAAATCACAGAAACGTTATTCAATGTTAACTGATGTGCTTCAAGCCTATGTCTCCATACAACAATACTTCAGAAGATTTGATGGGGGATTACTTTTGCTCTAACTATAAAAACCAAATAAAAACTACGTAATTTTTTCTCTTTGAAAACACAGCGTCTCACGATCTCCCTCTCTCTCACTAGTCTCTCTCTCCAATCTCCATAACAGCCAGAGCATACGAGTGGCGGGCCAGAAACGACTACGGGACAGAAGTGGTGGGCCAGCAACGGCGATGATCTCCGTTGTGATGGTGTTCATCGATGAGGGCTTCGGCTAGAGGTTTCGGTTGTGAGATCTCCACGTTTTTACTACTACTTCTAAGTCAAATCTTTAATAGCTTATGAGTTATGAATTGTTTTCATTAGGTCTCGTTTGGTGGCCGATGACCTTGTTGGTTGTTTTATCGGATTTCGATTCTGACTTTTTTTGGTTTATTTGAAATGGAATTGGGGTTTTTCGTTTTTAGCCCTAAAAAACAAGATTCAGCCTGACATAATTTTGATTCAATATTTTTTACACTTGTTTGGTTGTAACTTCTTAGACAAAAGTCAATTTTTGGGAAATTTTGAATTTTGCACTTTTTTGAAAATTATGCATTTTTTTAAAAAAATATGCACTAATAATGCATTTTTTGTAAAAGTTATGCACTAGTTATGCATGTTTTTGAAAAGTATGCATTAGTTATGCACGTTTTTGAAAAGTATGCACTTTTTAAAAAAAGTATGCACTAATTATGCACTTTTTAAAAAAATTATGCACTAATTATGCACTATTTACGCATTTTTTTGAAAATTATGCTCTTTTTTGAAAATAATGCACTATTATGTACTTTTTCGGAAATTATGTACTTTTTGTAAAAATTATGCACTAATTATGCATTTTTTTCCAAAATTATGCACTTATTTTTTGTTTTTTTATATTTATTTGATTTTTCAATTTTTGGTTTTTTTGTTTATTTATTTTGATTTTTCAATATATTTTTTACGTTTTTTATATATAATCATATGTTTTTCTGAGTTCTAAAGAGAGAAAATGGTTTTTTAGGTTAAGTAATTACGTTTTTGTAAATAGATTGAATATTAATGAATTTGTGGGAAACACAAATTATGAAAAATGTCTTATGGAGAGAATAAGTTAGTAAAAGATAGGCGGTATTGGGAATTCCCCCTTGAAAATAAGATATTTCCATAAACTCACTTGGAAAGCACAAAACAGTATAATTTCAACATCACATGATTTATTATATATAACTTATGTAAATGATTTTAAATTTCAGAAGATACCTGGGCAGGAAAAAAGGTAACGTCTATGCAACCAGAAAGTTGAAACGCTAGTTGGCAACGATGGTGGAAGAAGAGAGAGAAGTATACTGTCCTGTTTATACTACTTGTCACAGTTTATTACTCGTATAGACTATAGACTATAAATCATTACTATAAATAAAATTGTTACTATTTTTGTTTTTTCTTAACTAGAAAGTTTTTTTTTTTAAGCTAGCGAAAAGAGAAGTTCTGATAAGAATGAAAATGCACGATTTAATTATTTCCATATCTTTTATATATTTGGTTTAAATGCATTGGATTTGGTTTATTGTATGCGGTCTAAAACAAACAGCTATCAACAATCTATATTATTAATTGTCATTATTCGATTCCCTAGTTTCCCGTTATAAACTTACATAAGAATATGTTATTTTGGTACTATTATGTGTTTGTGCATGTCTTCATCCTTTAATCAATACATTATTAAGAACTATCAATTTCAACATGTCTTCGTTCTTTAATCAATACATTATTTTAAAAAGGACACACACACACAAGTGTATCCACCTTATTCTTCCTCCAATGTTATCCACTTTTAAATGGCGTGTTCTGTTTTCTGAAACTAGTAGATTTAATCATTTTCGTCTCTCCGATTCCGTGACTTATAGGTTGGGTTTCACAAGTTTAGATCTGATAGATTGAGTTTTGGTGCGTTGTGACTCTACATAGAGCTTGCGGGTTCTTTCCAACAAAAAATATTAATTTGCTGCACTATTAGGTGGAGGATCGAAAATTCAGTTCAGACTAAAATCAAGTTGAGACCAGTATTTTATTTTAAACAAAGTGACGTTGATTTGATTGACGGTCACAAAATTGTTAAAAACAGTCTTCTCCTAATATTGTAGACGAAAGTTTCAAATCACAATAACATACATAATTGTTGTCAAAAGATGTGAAAAAAGTTACAACAAGTTTATGAATTGAACAAAAGAACATAAGTAAGTTTTATTTTTTTATCGTTTTCTTAACACTTGAAGCTTTTATTTCAACCAAGATTCCATTATTGATTTAAGTTGTAATAAGGTCCTTACTACCATAATAATTAATAAAATAGTGGGTTACCCATCAATTTATATATAAAAAATTGATCGCATAAGAATAGTTATCTCTTTTTATTTATTGATGTAAAACCAAAAATAATTGTAGAAATGGATGTGAGAACGATGAATACGGAAAATAAAATAAAATGAAAATGAAAAAATAAGCACAAATATTATATTTCAAAGCTTGGATGAGAAAAAAAAATTGGATTTGAATTTATTTAGCAAATAATAGAATGTGTAGAAGATGACATAGATAGAAGTAAATTGAGAGGGTAGATGACCATGGGTAATTAGGCATTTGGGTATATAGTGATGGTACTAAAATATAATACCTCCTCCTCTGGGTCTTACAAATTAATCCCACCATTTTACATCATTTAAATTGCAGGATTATTAATAATCTTGCCCACAATTTGGAAACGAAAGGCGGGACTTGTGGGTCCGGTGAGATTTATCATCCCATCCCACTTTGAGGAGTCCAAATCTTCTACCTCATTTCTCTATCCCCTTCCGTGCCCCCTTTCTTATTTTATACAAAAAAAATTCTAAAAAACTTGAAAAAAATTATACAATTACTATAATACATGTATCAATACATTACAATAATTATTTTTAAAAGAAAATCCACACAAAATTTATTTTAGAATAAATGTATAAATTAGTGTAAATTAAACATTGAATATTAAAAAAAATTATCTAAAACAATATTATGTTCAAATGTTTTAAAATTTGAATACAATATAATATAAAAGTTTATAAAGTTGCGGTATAAGTTGTGAAAATTTAAAATTTGAGTGAAAATAAGAAAGGGAACACGAAAAGGGATAGAGAATAGGGGGATAGAAGATTTGGACTCCACTTTGAGCCCCAATAACAAACAAACAAGGCCCTACGCAGTTTTATTTCAAAAGTTTTTGGAATGAAACATGAAAATTTAATGTGAGTACATTTCTGTGTTAAGTAAGATACAAAAGCACTTGATGCCATTCTTTCCACTCTAAGAGGATTTCCAAGAATTCTACATGCTCTTACTGGTTGGATAAACAAGCGACTCCTTGTTTAAGAGCAAGTTTCCACTTTCATTTTGTAGCTTGCCCTATAACAAAATTAAAAATTATGGACAATTTTTTTTTTTTAGAGACAATCAAATTTTGTCTCCAAATGGTAACTTTTATATACAAAAATAATTTTTTATACACAAAAATAATTTGTTTGTCCCCAAATCTAACTTTTAGGTACATAATTTGAAGAAAAAAAATTGTTTCTAAATACAATCACATACGGATATAAGGAAAATTTAATTTCATCTCAAAAATTATTTGGAGACAAATTTTAATTGCTTTCTTATGTTCGTACGATATTGTATTTAAAAACAATTTTTATGGTTTATTATGATTTTTCTTCTAAAGCTTGTTTTGACTATTAGACATGGAAAAGTTTCTAGTTGATGAGTTTAATTATTTGAATTTCAGAATTGTGCAATGTATATTGATGGTAGGGAAGAGACGAAAGCAACTCTCTGTGATTTTCACGATGCATCGCCTTGTCAAATCTTATTAAGATCACTAAAAACTTTCTTATAATCGTTTTTGGAAATTTTTTGTTAGTAGACTTCCTTTTGTTTTGTATTTATACTTAAAAAGTAACTTTTAGGTACACATGTCATACCATAACATTTTTAAAAAGTAACTTTTAGGTACACATGTCATAACATAACATTTTTCTTATGTACGTGAGACAAATAAATAATAAACATACATTTGTCCAGTGAGAATATAGATAAGGATAAAAATAAAACGTCAGATTAAACCGGTCTTTGTAATTAATTTTCCACGTTTTACATCTCTTCTCTCTCAATATCATAAGCTTTGTAGATTTTAGAAAGCCCACGGTTTTGATAGATTCTGTCGGAAAAAAACATTTTTTATGACTTATTACTAAATTATTTGAGCTGAATTGACATATTTGTTTTGTTTTATTATCAGATTATTTAAAGTGATCTGACACTGTTTGAGTTGGCCATACAATGACATATTTTGTCTAATTGTTATCCAATCTTTTCTTTTACTATTCGATTTAATGATACATAAGAAAATTGTTATATAAATGGTTTCAATTTACATTTTAATTCACAACTCATATTTCTCTTCTTACAACTCATATTTTTCCATCGTATGAAAAATGAAAACACTTTTGGAATAACGATATAAACTCATGATATGATTCATAACAACATTCTTGATAGTCAATATCCACCGATCAACTTTCACAAAATCAAACCGTCATCTCAATATCATAATACTAATACTTATCACCCATATAATTAAACTGAGAGAATATCGATCCGGCTATCTGATCACCATTTCATCGAATTTGGAGAGGCTTTCTAGAAGAACATGTAAAGAACTATTTCTATTAACACGAGATCTCATTTAGCATATAATTATATATATCCTTATGTTATGTACCAAGTATTTTGCAAGCCGTTAAGTAATACCGTCAATGTTTTGCCTCCATATCTTTTGCAAAAACATAGATATCTGCTTCAATAGACTTGTTTTTTTTTTGCATAGAACTGTTGGCAATGACCTTTTCTTCATTAACCACTGTTGAAAATGCGTCAATATATATAGACTAAATACACATTTTTAAAGTATAAATTACCCAATCCGGAGTTCCAGATGGATGAACACATTAATATGCCATTTTAGAAGTGAACACGTGGATTGCTTATAAAACTTAAATAGTACCATGTGGTTTATTTTGCAAAACTACAATAGGGGTTTATTTGCAGTTTGCCCATTTATGAAATTGATACATAATGTAGTTGACACATGAGGCACATACATGTCTAGGTAGTTATTGTTGGTCTGTCTCAGAAAGTCATGTCAAATGAGTTGAGTGTTTTATTTTTACACAATGCGTATATGTATCAGAGGGAAATGATATAATTCTTTGCAAACAGTGACATACTTTTTGGAACACTTTTTATTTTGGTTTTTTACTTAAACGTACATCTCATATTGGTATTTAACAAAACACTTGCTTACTTTACATGATTGACACCAATTTGATTTCAGCTGTTATTATGGGTTATGATAAATTTCATATTCATTTTGAAGTACTTTTCTCTTACGTGTTTAGTGTATATGGAACGTCCTATTACTTAGAAGTTAAAAGTATGATTTTTATGCATCCGGATGTGTATTATTTATTTGGTTAAATAGCACGAATGTATGTTTTAAAATTCGTAGTCATTCATATTTCTATTACTCGGTTTATCGAAGATTGTGATATTTTGTTGGATAAACTTGAGTTAACGAATGAGCCAGGTTCGTTTTCTCACAATTCAAAAGTTGGATATTTTATGTGCATCCTGTCTAGTTCGGTTCAGCTTTTGGGTGCCTGGAAAAGAATCGAAATCAAGCAGTAGAGTTTTATGATTTTCATAGTATGTTTATATCAATTAGAATGATGATTTCCAAGATGTCATCTTAGTAAGATGGCCAAATGCTTGTACACAAGTCCAATTATGCTTATCAATTTTAGCGACATCAACGGATCTATAACCTTGGGAACCGAGACTTTTTTAGTTCGATTATCCATCATTTATGATGATTATATTCTATTAATCGCATCTCTTTTTCTTTCTAAACGTACTCTTTTAATTTCCCCTCAAATTAATCCTATATATATATATTGAAAAGAATTTAGCTGCAACCGGGATGCAGCCTTTGGCTGCATTCACATTAGGTGGCAAAATCTGATTAGCAATGTCTTACTTTTTCCTTTTATTCTCATAGCACCATATAGTTATATGATTATATCCTTTGCTTAGTACTAATTCCTTCAATCTTTATCTAACATTTTTTTTTATTACTGTGCAAATCCAATTGATTTCCTATTATATGATCTGCTATTGGGCTCGTCAACATTTAATAAATAGATTTTTAAGTTTTAAAAAAATAGGTATATATATACATACCTATTTTAAAAATAGTTTTAAGTTTTAATAGTTTTATAGCTATTAAAAATCACATATACATACCTTTTTTAAAAAAAAAACTGAAAAATCTATTTACTATTCCAAAATTTACGTTCGGTTTGTGTTTATTTTTCCAATGATAATATCAGTTTTGAGTACTTATTTAAACACATGTGGAGTTGTTGGATGAAAATTTATTCATAGTCTATAAAAAAACAAAGAATAGCCAAGGGAATGGAAGAAATTAATTATTAGGTGTTCAGATTACATGTACAACCACCATATGATATAACAAATAAAATCAAACCACAAGCAGCCAAAGGCTGCACCCTTGATTGCAGCTAAGTCCATTTCATATATATATATATATATATATATATATATATATATATATATATTCATCATTAAAAAAATTATAACTTAATCAACAGTAGTCATTTTCGAGTCTCTACAGAAGTCATGAAAAACTTTTTATTACTCTACAAAGATGTACTTTGTTTGTGTGCAAGACATCATAATTCTATATTTATCGTATTTGATGACCACATCTTCAAGTGTCACTTCTTAGTCAAGCACATAATTAGTCTTAAATAAATAATCACTTATGTTCAGAATATGAATTGTTTCCAAGTTTGACATGAAATATGGTGAAAAGCACGGATGTTTTGAGAAAATAAGACCATAAATACAGTATAGATAAATTGAATCAAATTACACATAAATATAGTTAGACGAGATAGTCCAATAAATAATGTAAATAAACCGACATTATGAATAATCAAATAACAAGATAGTACAATAAATAATAAAAAGTGCCGGTCTTATCAAGTTATGCTAAATTTACCAAAAGTCGTCCTACACGAAAAATGTTGTAATGAAATTATGAAGGGTTGTTTGAATCCCCAAATTGGAAAACTATATACTAATATGTGATACTTAGTCAATTAATCATGGTGTACTTATGTGTTTTCTTTAGTGTTTAGGGTCCCACTAAAAATCCAATTCCGTCGTCCGATGGTCTTTCAAAGAGAAACACACAAAGGGGAAAATAACTTTTAAAGGTCCCTTGATTACAATTTTTTTTTTAAGGTCCTTATCCAAAATTATACTCCACTTTCTTTGATTTTAATCTTTTAGTCCCTAAACTTGTTTCAGTAGGTAACAATACCCTAGGTTTGATAGTTCTTTTGATAAAGTTCCACAAATTGTGTGGATGAATCAACGATTCAATAGGGTATAAGGATAGATTATTTTGGTTGATTAGAATCTAAGAAAAACAATCGGGCTCAATTATCCTAAAGTTTATTGCAAAATCCAAGCTTTGTTAAATGACCAGCCAAATGCATTACAATGCGCAACATAAACCGATTAGGGTGATAAGTTGATAAACTATTTACGTTTAGAGATACCCAAAGTATTAAGAAACTGGTGAAAATTCCATGGACGAGAGGAAGTTAAATTGTATAATCTAGATCTAGTTTCAAAGTTTATAACTTTTAGTAACATACCAATAGTATGTAAGATAATATGATGAATTAATTTGAGACTTTTTCCCTTTTATAAATAGACTAAACATTAAAAAAAAAGAGGCACATGTTTTATTTGTTAAATGAATATCCAATATAGAAGTTGTAAACCTCGAGTTTGTCATTTCTAAAGATAAAATATACTAAACTATGTTAATTTTTACTCTAAAATAATAATTATTTTCCCTCACAAGAAAAAAACACATGTCTAGATTTTGCCAAAAAAACGTGAATTTATCATTTTGGAGAGAAAATGAGTAGATTATGATAATATTTACTACTATTAACTATTCTTTTTTTCCTAACCATAAACATTGCGTCACGAGTTTGCAGAAATACTTCCTATTAAATTCGTAAATACGGAACGTTCGTTATTAAACAATTAAAATCGTATATGTATACTGTGACATACACTTTCTAATATGACATTAAAAGACTACTTTATAAACCGTCAAGATTTACTAAAGGGGTAAAAGAGACTAAATTAGTAAAGAAAGCATATCATTGAATAATAATGCAAAAGACGGATGATTAATAATCTCAAACACTATTTCCCCTCCGTTTCAAAGAAGAAAGTTATTTGTCATGTTTTGTTTTTCCCAAACTATAGTCTTATAATAGGTATACTTTAAGTTCGTTATAAACTCGTATTAAATGACTATTCATAACAACAACTAATAGTGTAATACTACATCATATTAATCAAACAAACATGGTAAGTATATTAACTATTCTAATTAACATTTCCTAATATTCGCGAAATGTCTGAAAATGATAAGTTGAAAACTCACGCACTCTCGACCACACTACTCATCTCATCTATCTTATGTTGACGGCTTTGATAGGTTGACAACGTATGTTACCACGAAAAATCAAATAATACCTTTTGTTTGGGTATAAAGGGAGGTAAATACTAACATAGTTTCGACATGTGACTGAATTTAATTACCAATTACCAAAATTGTTAAATTATTACTCATAAACATTGAGTGAAGATTTCAAAAACTAGACAAAGACGGCAAAGTTCACACAACCCCGCAAAAAAAAACAACGCAAATATAGATATAATACATATACATATATAGATATAGAGAGAGAAAACAAACGTTTTGAAAAACTTGTTTATCTCTTTTCTCCTCTATTCTTCATACATACTATATATATATATATATATATATACTTGTTTTACATATGCATAGATATATACAGAGAGAGAGAACGAGCTCCGTCCGATCTGGGTGAGTGAGTTGATGAGACACCTCTAATGGTAAGTAATTCGATTTATTTCACTTTTATCGTCACTATAATGGAGTTCATTTACTTCAATTGTGTTTTTAATATGTTTTTTTTAATGTTTGTTTAGTTGATTATGTGATGTGCCTTTTAATTTTTTAATTTTTGGTGCGAGTTTGTATTTTGTTTGGTTATTACTTATTAGGATTTGATTGAATATTATTATAGTGAATGACATAATTATTGTTCATGTTATAATGGTTTTGAATTTTGTTTAAATTTATAGGTTTCATTGGAATATTCTCGTGGTGAGGTCGTTTTTTATATAATTATGTTTAAATTTGACTTTGTGAAGAAAATGTGCCAATTTCTAGTTTATGTTCTGATTTATAAAGGGTTTTGAATTTGTTTAGATTTAGGGTTTAGTGGAATAAATATTGCGATGAAATTGGTTTGACCCTTAAAAGTGAGATATTTGAATCTTTGAAGTCTTTGTGCAGTTGATTATTTGTTGAACCAATTCTTATGGTTTAAGAAAAGTTAGGATTTTTCTTGGATATTAAGCTTCAATTAAGTAATATTTTTTATTCCTCCCTAAAAATATGGGAAATTGAATTTGTGAAGGAAATGATACAATAATTCTTCATACTGTAATGTGTGTAAGGTTTTTTGGAAGTTAATTTTTTTGAATATAGGATTTGATGGAATACTGTTGTGGTGAAGGTTGATTATCTTTTAAATTCATGTTAAAATTTGAATTTATGAGGGAATATTCAGTTCATGTTGTAGTACATAAAAATCTTGAAATTTGTTTAGGGTTAGGGTTTTAGATGTTGTGCAAATCTTAGACTTCATGATAAAGTTATTTTCCTCGAAAAATATATGAAATTAGAAATTGCGAGAAAATGAGCCAATTTTTGTTAATGTTGTAGTCTATAAAGGTTTGAAATTTATTTAGATTTAGGGTTTTGAAATTTGTTTAAATCTTAGATTGAATGGACTTTTTCAAGTTAAAGGTTCTTTTCCCTCTAAAAATATTTAAAATTTGACTTTGTGAAGAAAGTGATATAATTTCTGTTTATGTTGTAGTCTATAAAGGTTCTGATTTTTTCGAAGGGTTAGGACAATGGACTATTTTCTGCAATGAAGGGTGTTTTCCCCTAAAAGTAAGAAAATTGAACTTGTGAAGAAAATGTTATAAACATACTGTTCGTGATATAGTTCAGAGGCTTGAACTATGTTAAGGTGATACACGTCAACCTAATATTTGTGTGGTGAAGATGGAATTCCCCTAAAAGGAATGATTTGAATTTGTGATTTCAATGATATGTATACTTCCCATGTTGTAGTTTATAACGATTTTGATTTTTGTGTTGTGTGTGGAGTTGAGAGAATTTGTTATAAAACTTAAACTTCTGAAGTTTGTCTCGTTATTTTAGTTCGATGGAGTTTTTATTGGGGAAGTTTTTTTGTCTCCCAAAACAGGGTAAATCAACATTAATGTGGAATAAAAAATTATTATATAAATGTTCATGTCTTAATGAGTATGGGGTTTTTGTTATGGAGATGTACTTGTTGATGAGTGAGAAATTTGTGACAAATAAGTATGATGATTGTACGGCTGACCCCTCTTTAAAGAATTCAAACAATATAGAGGAAGTTATCTCGCTTATCTTGTCGGATCCTAATACAAAGTCATAAGTGTCGAAAACCATACCAAACGGCTTTATTTATTAGGTAACTGCATTAGGAAACTTCTCTGTTAATTATTAGCACCTTGATTTTAGTTTAAGAACAAACATACATTGACTATAAGCAATATTAGTATAGCCTGGCCTGGTTCGTAGTATCATATACGAGAATCGAACATTAAGTCTTATTAGTTCTATTGCAGTTTGCCTAATCAGTGATCTTTTGCCTGAACAACTAACTAGTATACACACACACATATAAATATGCATATACATATGTATATTTATTTATACATTATATGTGTGTATATATATGTACACTAGTAATCGCTGCCCATGCGTTGCGTGTGCGATACGTAGTGGAGTATATATGATCCGGGTAAATAAAAATAAAAATTTCAAAAATATTCAAAATATTGTTTGAATAAATATAATAAATTAACAATTGTTTATAAGGAGGTAATATAATGTTTAGTTGTTATACAAAAATACATTTTGTTCGGGATATGAATGGAATTGTGTTGAAAATAGCTTTTTTTGTTTGTTTGTTATTTATGTTTTGAATTGAATAAGTGTATAGAAGTAATTAGTAAAATAGAGTGAGGGCAATTTTGGAAAAAAGTGGCAAAATTTGGCAGCTTAAAAAAACTTGAGTTTGCTTATTATAATAGTATGATATATATACGTATTTATACATCGTTGACGGTTTTTCATTGTTAAGAAGCGGTTGATGCATTTTCTTCCCGTAGATAATCATCATCCTCTAAAACGTGAAAGTCCTTCCCATGTATATATAGTGTCATTTCTGAAGGTGAATCTCTGCTTCAACATCAAATGGTCTTTAGCACCATGTAGCTAGGACACTGATTTAGCTCTTACTTCCAAATGCTGATTGATTCCTTAAATCCTCAATTTGAGAGGTTGAAATTGGTTGGGTGCAGATGGAAATATTATTCTTGTTGCAATCGACAGAAATTTAAGTTCATCCGTAGCTTATCAAGTAGTCGAGGACATGCGTAGTTTGGATGAATTGAGCATGTGGAGGCTTGTAGGAGAAAATACTGGGAAACGTGAAAAGAAACTAGAGAGAAGAAAACTCTCTTTTTTATTATTATTATTTACTGATAAGAGCTACATCAGTTTAAATAGAAAGTATACAAACTTATGCTCCTAACAGTGAGGAGATAAGATAAAAAAAGAAAAACTAACATTCAAATTTGAACTCTGATCCCATAGAGATCAGATTAATTTCCTAACTTTTCTACACTTCCCCTCAAGTTGGCGCGTAGATATTAATCAAGCCCAACTTGCATACGAAATGTTCAAAATTATGTCTCGCAAGTCCCTTAGTTAAGATGTCGGCCGTTTGCTGGCTAGAAGGCACAAACGGTAAGCAAATAATCCCAGCTTCAAGTTTCTCTTTAATGAAGTGTCGATCAATCTCAACATGATTCGTTCTGTCATGTTGGACATGATTGTGAACGATACTTATTGCAGCCTTGTTATCGCAGTACAATCTTAGGGGCAGTTCCATAGTTGTCTTGAGTTCTTTAAGGATTCTATGTATCCACAATACCTCACAGGTCCTGTGAGCCATCGCTCTAAACTCAGCTTTAGCGCTACTTCTTGCCACGACAGTTTGCTTCGTGCTTCGCCATGTAAGCAAGTTTCCCCACACGAAGGTGCAATACCCCGATGTCGATCTCCTGTCACTCACCGAACCTGCCCAATCGGCATCAGTAAACACTTCAACGCTTCTTTGATTTGTCTTTTTAAAAAATAGTCCTTTTCCCGGAGTAGACTTCAAATATCTCAAAATTCGGTAGACGGCCTCAAAGTGTTCTTCATAAGGTGCATGCATGAATTGATTAACAACACTGACTGAAAAAGCAATATCCAACCTCTAGTATCTACTAGTATCAACGAGAACACGTCCTTTTTCCCAGAGCTTCACATTGGGATCCATTGGAGTTTCAACTGGTCTGCAACCACTCATACCAGTTTCCTTCAACAAATCAAGAATATATTTTCGTTACGATACGACAATGCCATTCTTTGAACGAGCAACTTCCATGCCAAGAAAATATCTAAGCGCTCCCAAATCCTTGATTTCAAATTCTGACGCAAGCTTTCTTTTTAATCTCTCCATCTCAATCACATCATCACTCGCCAGAATTATATCATCAACATAAACTATTAGTATAGAAACCTTGCTTTTCAGAAGAGAATTTGAAAAACAATGTGTGCTCCGTTTGTCCTTGAGAATATCCTTGTCTTCTAACAGATTGAGTGAATTTCTCAAACCAAACTCTTGGAGACTGTTTGAGACCATACAAAGACTTCCTTAGCTTACACATTCGTGAGCCAAAATTTCCTTCAAAGCCAGGTGGACTATCCATGTATACTTCTTCCTCTAAGTCATCGTTGAGAAAGGCGTTCTTCACATCTAGTTGTTGCAACGACCAATCCAGATTAGCTGCAATAGACAACAGTACTCTCACAGTGTTTAATTTTGCATCAGGAGCAAAAGTCTCGGAGTAATCAATGCCATATGTCTGAGTGAATCCCTTCGCCACCAATCTAGCCTTGTATCTTTCCACTGAGCCATCAGAGTTGTACTTCACGGTAAAAACCCATTTACAACCCACAGTAGTCTTCACTTTCGGCAATGCTTCAACACTCCAGGTCTTGCTCTTCATCTCTTCAAGCACTGCTTCCTTCCACTTCGGAACTTTTAGAGCCTCGTGCACATTTTTAGGAATTTCTACACTAGATAACTGAGAGGTAAAAGCCACAAAAGATGAAGACAGTTTCGAGTATGAAACATAATTAGACAAAGGATGACTAGTACTAGATCCTTTTCCTTTACGAAGAGCTATAGGAATGTCAGAATCTCTAGATTCGAACCGACTATTATGAAGAGGGAGATAGTTACCTATAACAGACTCGTATTCTTGATTTGTCCTTGGTTCGGAATCATGGCACTGCTGTAGAGTCGACTCGTCTTTCTTCTTCTTGTTCTTTTTCCTCAAGTAGACATTCCCTTTCCAAGTCTGGTCATCTTGCTGGAATATATTATTTGTTCTTTTTACAGAATTGTCATGTTGTACTATTATAGTAGGTTGTTCTGTAGTTACAATTTCTACAACTTTTTCTCAATTTTGATTTTCATTTTGATTTTGGAATGTAGGCCTAGACTCTGACGAAACATCACTCACAGTAAGAGGAGTTTCAATGAAGGAGTCTTGGCCATTATCTGTAGGTGCAGAAGTACTAAGCATAGAATCTTGTGAGAAAAACCCATCAGTTAAGAGAAAAACATCACCAGAGTTGATAAATGAATCTTCTTTATAATTCTCCCCCTCAAGATTAATGTCCTTGAAAAAAGGTTGTTTTTCAAAAAATGTGACATCCATTATGACAAAAAAATTCTTCAGTATGGGGTCAAAACATTTATAGCCTCTTTGAGTTGGGGAGTAACCAACGAAGACACATTTTATAGCTCTAGGTTCAAGTTTCCAATTGTTTTATGTTCATGAACAAAGGTTGTACAGCCAAATATCTTTAAAGGTAGATTAGCAGAAAGTCTAGAAGCCGAAAAAAGTTTTTCAAAACTTGGAAAGGAGTTTGAAATTGTAAAACTCTTGAGGGCATTCTATATATTAAATACGCAACGCTTAAAATAGCCTCTCCCCACAGATACTTAGGCACTTTAGTTGCAAAAAGTAGTGCACGAGCCACTTCCAACAAATGTTTATTTTTTCTTTCTGCAACACCGTTTTGTTGCGGTGTATTATTGCAAGAACTGTGATGAACTATGCCTTTTTCAAGAAAAAAAGTTTCCCAAAATCGAGTTAAAAAACTCTTTCCCATTATCACTTCTGAAAACTTGTATGTTAGTTTGAAATTGGGTCTGCACCATATTGTAAAAGCTTTTAAACACATGTTCTACCTCTGAATTTTCTTTTAATAAGTACACCTAGCAAAGTCGAGTATGATCATCCGTAAATGTGACGAACCATCTCTTTTTAGAAGTTGTACTTATTTTATTAGGACCCCAAACATCACTCTGAACTATAGTAAAAGGCTTTGACGGTTTATATGGTTGTGAAGGAAAAAAAGTACGATGGTGTTTTGCAATTTCACATACTTCACAATGAAACAAGGATGGGTCTTTATTGCCAAATAACTTAGGAAACAAATGTTTCAAATATTTGAAACTTGGGTGGCCTAATCTTAAATGCCATAACATAATGTTACTATCTGAAAGAGAAATAGATTCAAAACAAGAACTTACTCGTTGCGATTGACGCATTAACTCAGATCCATTGTCGAAGAAATAGAGGCCTCCACTTTGCTTAGCACTGCCAATCATCCTCCCCGATGTCAAATCCTGAAAAACACAATGACTTGGGAAAAATATAGTTTGACAGTTTTGATCACGAGCGAGTTTACTGACAGATAAAATATTGCAAGAAAGTTTAGGAACATGAAGGACATCATAAAGAGCAAGTGATGGAGACACTACAATGGAACCTTTTCCTACAATGGCTGAAAGAGAGCCATCTGCGATCTTAATTTTTTCATTACCAGCACAAGGGTTATATGAAGAAAACAGGTTTGACAGTCCCGTCATATGGTTTGTTGCACCTGAATCGATGATCCAGGTACCTACGGGGTTGACACTAAGGAAAGCTGTTTTCGGGTAATTACCTTTTTGAGCTAAAGAATAAGAAGGATTTTTCTGAGACTCGAGAAGTTTGTACAGTTGCTCTATCTGTTCTTTGGTAAAAGGAGACAAACTCGCAGTGCCTTCCCGTGGTGCTGCTGAGTCCTTGCTACCAGTTAAAGCCGTTTTCCACGGAGTTTGGTTTGCCATAGATAATCACTAGGTCAGAACGTAGGCATCTGATACCACGTAGGAGAAAATACTGGAAAACGTGAAAATAAACTAGAGAGAAGAAAATTCTTTTTTTTATTATTATTATTTACTGATAAGAGCTACATCAGTTTAAATAGAAAGCATACAAGCTTATGCTCCTAAAAGTGAGGAGATAAGATAAAAAGAGAAAAACTAACATTCAAATTTGAACTCTTATCCCATAGAGATCAGATTAATTTCCTAACTTTTCTACAAGGTTAAAAATCCTTTTATAGATGGACAAGGGAGAATGGTTCTATGAACTCCACGAAAGATTGTACCATACTGCTCTTTTCTACAATTGTTGGAGACCGCGATGCTCATTTGTTTAATTTGTTGAATTATTGGTGAACCCTATATTGAGGTAGCTAGCACATCCCCTGACATGTTTATAGTTAACCAATCCGATTTCCGAGATTTAGTTGTTGAAATAGACCATATATAGAGACGGGGAAATGAGAAGAAAGGGATAATGGTGAGTGCTTGACTGCGAGATGTAGGGGAAATTGTAATTTAATTATTTAAGTCACGTATTTATTTGCTTTTTCTGTTGGTCAGAACTCGAAATTCTTGTGGTGCCGACGTGGGTTGTAGTTCCGTGTTGACCATTTTTATTCTCAAATAGCACATGCAAATTGTATCTTAATTAAGTTGTCTGAAAGTTTAATTCCTGCAGTTGCTATCTTGAGAGAAAGAAGGATATGTATGTTCTACTTCCACTATGCTGTCACAGAAGCTTTAATGATCATCTTATCAACTTTTTCCTGTCATAGTAATACCCTTCAGTTGCCACTTTTTTCCAGCAGCCCATTAACAAAACCTACCAATAAAATTGAACCCGGAGCTAGAAATGGCTGGATGTAGATGTTAGTTTTCTGCATTCAATAGAGTGTAAAAGATTTTCAAAAGTTAGTTACATTCATGTTAAACTATTGAGCTCTGACAAATTATTCTACTCACAAGTAAGGATTTTTTTACTCGTTATCCATAGTTCAATACACATTGAATATACTTACCTTGGTTATTCTTGAGTTTTGTGAATGTTCATGTGCAAATTTGCAATTGCGTAAGTTGCAACTCCATTAGCTTTTCTCTAGAATGCCTTCATATAGTAGTTTATAAATATAAAGACTACTAAATTTGTAATTTCAGCTTCGATCCTTGAAGTGAATTTAATTATCTGTCCACTAAATGTATCTTGTAGTTAACTACCGTGGGCCGTAGATATATGCTAATAAAAACACTGGTTTCGTACAATTTTACTTTTCTGTTTTTTTCTTTCTATTGCATTTAGGACAATTAAGAGTTGGCAAATCAAGCTATAAAAACCTTTTGTTATTGACCCTGTTAGGTATAATGAGTCAGCATTTGACGTTTTTGACATCATGTCTTATTTGTCTATTCTTTCTCAGGTTGCTACGGTTAATATTATTGTTGGTTCACATGTTTGGTTGGAGGATCCAAAATTGGCATGGATTGATGGTGAAGTTCTTCGTATCAATGGGCAAGAGGTCCATGTTAGGACTCTAAATGGAAAAACGGTAACTTGCATTATCCTCATGTTTTGTTCACTTTCTATTGCTTGCTTTGCAGTTTTAAACGATTATTTCTTGATAGTTAGCTTAATAGAATCTTTAATTACACTATGATTGAACTTGCACCTATCAGTGAAACCTTAAATTTGAGCAAAAACCCTTTGACATATTAGGAGTAGGAAGTGCTATGGTTTTAGAGTCAATGAAATTTTGTGGTTTTAATGATTTCACGTGCTATCATTGCTTTGTTTTAAATGTGTGTTTATGAAAATTATGCCTCCTAAATCAGCATGCATTAAGTAAATTGTATAGATGGGAGACGGGTTACAAGGAAACCATGTCCTCAAAATTTGAAATTGATACTGGGAAAAGAAGTGTGATTTTGCATTTCCTTCTCGCTAAAAATTACTTCCATAACGGTGGATTTCAGCCTAGCCATGCCTAGAGTTTGCTAGTTTGATATGGCTAAGTAATCCTAATTATGCTGCTATAATTGTATGAAGAACCATTCCGCCTTGTAAAGTTCCACTAAATACTGCTTATCACCGGGACTTTGAAGTGTTTTTCCAGTGAGCTTCTTATAAATTGGTACTAACAAGGTCATGCTACAATTTGAGGTATATTTGTTGTTGGAGACATTGTTTGCGAGAGTTCGAGTTGCAAATATTTAGTTTACATTATTCTCCTCACTACTAACAATTACTGATACCAAGTTTGAGAAATCCGTAATGAGTTTGTCATGAGAACAGTTGTGCTAGGAAGTTTGTTATGTTTATTGGATTTGTGGGGAAGCAAGTTTATATTATTGTAAAAGAAGTCTACATTTTAAAATTGGAAAAGATTATATGAGCTCAATCATATAATATTTAAATCTGTAAAGTTTTGAGGTTGCATAGATGGCGCATAACCGTATATGGAGGCGAATAACTTATTGGCTCTCTTGGAACTTTTTGCACTCCTTATAACAATATTTCAACTGATGGATCTGTTTGGAATATGTTGCCTGCGACTGTGAAGTTTTTTAATCCATTTTAAAGAGTAATTTTGATATTTACTCAATTCGTGTATTTCATGAATCACAAAACAGTAAAAATTGATTGCAGGTTAGCACAAATATTTCGAAAGTGTTTCCGAAGGATACTGAAGCTCCTCCTGGAGGTGTCGACGACATGACTAAGCTTTCATATTTGCATGAACCGGGAGTTCTGCAAAATCTTGCAGCCAGATATGAGCTCAATGAAATCTATGTGAGATTCTTATTTTATCTCTAATTTTGTTTTGCACGTAACAGATGTTAAAAAAAACTTATTTTAAAGTGGATATTGTTGGATAAGATTAGACCAACTGTTGATGTTCTACTTTTGTTTTCACTCTCACAGACATATACTGGAAACATCTTGATTGCGATAAATCCTTTTCAAAGATTGCCTCATTTATATGATACACATATGATGGAGCAATATAAAGGAGCTGGATTTGGAGAACTTAGTCCTCACGTCTTTGCAGTTGCCGATGTTGCATATAGGTAATTTTAATTTATTTTTACTTCCTCCATCCCTAATAATTGTCTACTACACAATTTTAAAGGTACTCGTTGCCAAACAATAGTTTAAACATTAAATTCCTTTTGGCCCGAAACATTACTAGTCCGAATAGGAAATTGTGAGTTTGATTCTCCACAGGGTAAGTGTGCAACCCTGAGATCCCTTTAATAATTAATTACCTTTTTCAGTTTGGGGTATGTTTGGCATCTTCTTATCTTGAAAGTGCAATTACGATATTTCCTTAAGAGCTATTATAATTCTCCAGAAGTTACACTTGTTTAAAAATGAAGGCGAATTTATTAGTCAGTTTGGTAATATATTACAGCTAACTTCGTTTTTGTCATGTAGGGCTATGATTAATGAGGGCAAAAACAACTCCATACTGGTTAGTGGAGAAAGTGGTGCTGGTAAAACTGAAACAACAAAGATGCTTATGAGGTATCTTGCTCATCTAGGAGGTCGATCAGGGGTTGAAGGAAGGACAGTTGAACAACAAGTCTTGGAAGTAAGATTGTTTATTTTTCTTCAATTTTCTGTAAGCTTGGTTATATTTTCTTCTGCAAGATTTAAATATTTTGAATTAAATCTGATATATACAGTCCAACCCAGTTCTTGAAGCATTCGGGAATGCAAAAACGCTGAGAAACAACAACTCTAGGTCAGTTATTATTCCAGAAGTACTTTTTCGTTTAAGTAACATGCGATAGTTTAGACATAGCCATATATTTTGTCTTTGCTCGAGTATATGACGAAGTGATTCTTGATTCATGGTAATGTAGCCGTTTTGGTAAATTTGTTGAGATACAATTTGACAAGAATGGAAGGATATCTGGGGCAGCTGTGCGAACATACCTGCTTGAGAGATCTCGTGTTTGCCAAATTTCAGATCCTGAGAGGAACTACCATTGTTTTTATTTACTTTGTGCAGCACCCCCTGAGGTATATACCTTTGAATACTCTGATTAGACTTCTAACCGGAGTTAATCTCGGGGTAATAGTTTAATGTTACATTTAATTTCAGGTACGAGAGAAGTATAAGTTGGAAGACCCAAAATCCTTTCATTACTTAAACCAGTCGAAGTGTTATGAACTTGATGGAATTGACGATGCTCAAGAATATCTTGCAATCAAAAGAGCAATGGATATTGTTGGTATCAGCGAGGAAGAACAGGTATGTTTTATCAGAACTTCAGGGAGGATAACCTCTTTTTTTATGTGAATTACATCAATGGTTCCCATACTTAAAAGAGATTTCGTCTTGATACCCATATTTTCAATACAACACTATTGGTCCTTATAGTTAAAACAAATACATAGGAGGTGCTGGTAGTGTCGTTTACAACAGTTATTAACGTTAAACTGCTGGTCCCTTTCTGTAGGCACCAATACTGTTATATATGAGGACCACTCTTGTAATTTATTTAATTACTGGGGACTGTTAGTCTAAATTACTCAAACCATCGAGACCAAGTAGAATGCCTACATTAAGTATGAGGACTATTGGTGTTGCAATTGTAACTATGAGGATGAAATGGAAGTTTAATCCAAAGTATGAGGACTATTGTGTACTACACGTTTTTTCTTTGATAATGACCCCATAATCTACATTATCAGGAGGCGATTTTCAGAGTTGTGGCTTCAGTTCTCCATCTCGGTAACATTGAATTTGCAAAGGGAGAGGAGATAGATTCTTCTGTCATTAAAGACCAGAGATCCAAGTTCCATCTTAGTATTACGGCTCAACTGCTTAAGTATGTAAATATCAAGTGAATATCATTGTGCTTTCAAGAGCTCATATGTGCTGGCGATTTTTCCTAATAATCATATTTATTTTGCAGGTGTGATGCTACGAGCTTGGAAGATGCGTTGATTAAGCGTGTCATGGTGACACCTGAGGAAATCATTACGAGAACTCTCGATCCTGTTGCTGCTCTGAGTAGCCGGGATGCTCTAGCAAAGACTATATATTCACGTTTGTTCGACTGGTGAGTAGGGTACACTGTTTGGTTTTGCTCATTTGAAAATCTTAGCAAGGATTATATATTCCTTTTTATATTTTTATTTAATATCCATGTCACGATCTATCTTCTTCTGCCCCAGGCTTGTGGAGAAAATAAACATCTCAATTGGGCAAGATCCCAACTCCACGTCAATTATTGGTGTCCTCGATATATATGGGTTTGAAAGCTTCAAGCATAATAGGTAATGAACAGTAATTTAAGAAACAGTGTTTATGATGTCTTTGAATTTGTACTAACAAAAAACAATATCATAGTTTTGAGCAGTTCTGCATCAATTTTACAAATGAAAAGCTGCAACAACACTTCAACCAGGTTAGTTACTGGTTGTGCAAAACATAAAAACTTGTGTCTCTTTTGTGATTTTCTCAATTATATTGATTTGATGTATGGTTGCAGCACGTATTTAAGACGGAACAGGAAGAGTATACCAAGGAAGAAATAAATTGGAGCTACATAGAGTTTGTTGATAACCAAGATGTGCTGGATCTAATTGAGAAGGTGCTCTACTTTTTTTTATGCACACATGCTAGGTTTATCTTTTTGATTTATCGTGGAACTTTTCTTACCACATTTTTACTTGGTAATACATTCAATAGTCTATATACCATCCTATTAGCTCTGGGTTATAAGTTTCGTAAAAAACTGATATATTTAGTTTTCTTTGCAGAAACCTGGTGGAATCATAGCCCTGTTAGATGAAGCCTGGTATATGTCCCTTCTTAAACTTTATTCAATTGTACTTTACCTCAGTTTTTTTAACCCTTTGTAGTCTTTAGTGAGCATGAAATTTAAGATCTGTATTGCAGAGTTTTATTTTACTACCTTCGTGAGAGATTTAGTTTCATTAGGAATTTAGGATCATGTTTAGATACTCCTCCTTTTATTTGTCTCCTGGCACTAATTTATGGTTACTTTACCAACTGCAGTATGTTTCCCAAGTCTACTCACGAAACATTTGCTCAGAAGTTGTACCAGACATTCACCAAGAACAAACGCTTTTCAAAACCAAAGCTTTCTCGAACTAGTTTCACCATATCTCACTACGCAGGAGAAGTAAGTATTTCCTTTCTAATTATACGTGTATCCTTTTCATTTGGTCATAGCAACATTTTCGAAATATTTCCCTTTTGTTGCAGGTGTCTTATCAAGCAGATTTGTTTCTAGACAAAAACAAGGACTATGTAGTGGCAGAACATCAAGATTTATTAACTGCTGCGAAATGCCCCTTTGTGGCTGGTCTTTTCCCTGCACTTCCAGAGGAGTCATCAAAATCATCGAAATTTTCTTCCATTGGTTCACGATTTAAGGTTAAATACCCACAAGTTCTTCGTAAGAATACTAATTGGTGTCTTCCACAAATTGTTGTTGAGCATTAAAGGTTGTTGAAGAACCTTTAACATTATAGTATAGATAGAGAAATACTCTATCACCTTGAAATAACATTGATCTGTAAATACAATTATGGCTGGTATGATAATGAAATTTTGGCTTGAAGGGATCTTTGACATAATTGAGATGTGATTCTTGTGGAGTGTTTAGGGTATTAGATGTTCTTTTTTGTGACACATCAACTATGTTCGGGTTTATTTATTAAATAGTGATGTCATATCCTCTCTACTTTGATTCTTTCTTAAGACACCTCTCTGTTTGCTTGATTTATTAATACACACATCGTCATATTCAGTTCTTTCGCTTTCCAGTTGATTAATTTCTTTAACGCTGATTAAAAGCTGCACTTTTGCTTAATTTGTCTTTAGATGTGTGAGTTGTCAGATAGTGTTCATGATGTAGCCAGAGAAAGATTTAATCAACATTCTGTTTAATGATTTATTTTCTAATTTCAGGTGCAACTGCAATCTCTAATGGAAACTCTGAGTACAACAGAGCCTCATTATATCAGATGTGTAAAGCCAAACAATGTTTTGAAGCCTGCTATTTTTGAAAACCTGAATATCATTCAACAGTTGCGATGTGGTGTAAGTAAGAATTATCTCTATAGTGGAACATACTAATTCTAACACAAGTCCACTCTTGGGTTGTTTGGTTGAACATATAATAAATTATATATATTTATATGGTGTGTCCCATTATGTTATGTTGTAGGGTGTGCTTGAGGCAATCAGGATCAGTTGTGCAGGATACCCAACTAGGCGAACATTTTACGAGTTTCTCCTCCGTTTTGGAGTTCTTGCTCCAGAAGTTTTGGATGAAAAGTATGTTTCTTTTGCTCGTAACTTCTGCATGTGTCCTGTTATTGTTCCCTGTTTGGTTTCATCGCATCATTAACTTTGTTTAATGAGCAGCTATGACGACAAGGTTGCATGTCAGATGGTTCTTGATAAAATGGGACTGAATGGTTATCAGGTAACTATGAGTATTCTAGTTATTTTAGAGCAAATATCAATTTTGTATGTCAACCCAGTAAAACAATCTGGAAATCATCAACAGAATATCTCAAAGTACACCAACATATCAACATTCAATTAGCGCTCGGAAATTTATATTTCAACAATTGTGTACCACTTTTTCAATCCTTGAGAGGTTGGTGCTTAGTACATAGTCCTTTTTAATTGAAATATTAACGCCGGTGTACTAATTGTCCGATTTTGTACAAGTCGTTGTCTAAAGTTAAAAACTTAAAATATGCTCTACAAACTATAAAAAAAAAGCTAAGTTGGTATACAAAAGCGATATTCTCCCTGCTAATGCATTTTACTGATATTCTAGTTTCAATTTTGGCAATATTATTGCTTTGTTTTTTGTTGTGTCAGTTTTTTGCTGTACAATGATATGTAAGAAAAAATTGGGTCTAGAGACTTCTGTTTCTATATTTATTCAAGGTGCTCGGTTTGGCAGATAGGCAAGACGAAGGTCTTCTTGAGAGCTGGTCAAATGGCTGAACTGGATACGAGAAGATCAGAGGTTCTTAGAAATGCGGCTAAACGAATTCAGAGGCAAATTCGAACTTATATTGCTCGGAAGGAGTTCATTTCATTACGCAAAGCTGCAATTCAGTTGCAATCACTTCTGCGAGGTGACTTAATAATGAAGTTTCTTTGTTTTTCTTTCTTTTAAGAATTCGGATTGAATTTATGATGTTTTTCAAGAGGCTGAGTTGAACATCATTCTCAAGTACATTTCTTTGAGAACTTAGAAAAACCATGAACTTGAAACTTCTATTGATCTCTAGTGATAGACTAATAGGGGATATACATATACTATCAGTTTCTTGAGATATAGTAACCATTCTAAGTGGGGGAAATTGAGAGGATAAAGTTCTCCTGCAAATCGTATTATCTTTTCCATCTACCCCTTGAGGTTGCTGTATATATACCAACATTATTTGTTTATTTCGTCTTTCTCACTTAATCAGGGATTCTGGCTTGCAAGTTATATGAGCAGTTGCGTAGGGAAGCAGCTGTTCTGAAAATCCAAAAGTATTTCCGGTGTTATATTACAAGGAAATATTATTTGACAACACGATCAGCTGCAATTGCTCTACAGACAGGTTTAAGGGCCATGACTGATCGCAATGGATTTAGATTCAAAAAGCAAACTAAGGCTGCGGTCGCTATTCAGGTGCCTTGTGCTTTTCATTTTTTTTTAGTTTTAATTGGGTTTCAGTTACTTAAGATCTGATAGGTTATGTTCTTTGGAGTTTCGGTCTATTTTCTTGATTTCACTGGTTCTGGGGAGAAAGCTGTAAAATTCCCTTTATTAAAAACTCTCCTCAACGCGCTTAAACGGTTACTTTTCATTCTTGAGATAGATATATTTGTCTCATTTTGCTAAAAAGTTCAAAAGCTGTAAGTTACACATTGAAGATTGCATAGTGTGCCAAGGCCTAAAAAGTTCAAGCTTTTCTATGTTTTCAGAAAGCAAAAGCATAAATTTACTATTTTTCGTTATTAACGATGAAACTATTAAGTATATCATTAGATTCCTTATATTATCATTAGCATTAGCATTTTTGTTTTTTGTTTGATTTTCAATTAGAAACCTTTGATTTCGAGTTATATTCACATGATTTTGTTGAGTTATGTATTCTCTTGTTTTTAAGCTTTTATTTTAATGAGTTGAAATAATATGCAAAACCCAAGCCTTAGCATTACTTTAGTGAAACTCCTACAAACCCCTTTAGCTCCACATCTTCGCCTTAAAATATTGGTCTACCAGAACATTTGAAGAAAACCTTCATTTCATTTACTTTTTTCACTTTGGTCTTGAACAAACAGTTTTAAGTAGATGTTATGAATTTGGGTATTTTAAAGATGATAATTTAACAAAGACTATTTTAATTTTTAAGAACCTATCTGCCAAAGGTGTTTCAAGTATTCTATTTTTATTTATTTTTTGTGGGTATACAACTTTGGAAACTTATAAGCAACCATAGCCTTATTTTGGGATTCTTACTCTTTTGTCGTTGACTTGCAGGCTCAGTTACGTTGCCACAATGCTTATTCTTATTATAAGAGTCTCCAAATGGCTGCTCTGGTTTCACAATGTGGTTGGAGACGCAGAGTTGCTCGGAGAGAGCTGAGGATGCTTAAATTGGTCAGTCACATTTTTGTAGTACTAATTTCTTATTTGTGATAATCTTAGTGGATTGTTTGTTAACTACCCTACCTGTTCAAATTCTGTCAGGCTTCAAGAGAAACTGGGGCCCTCAAAGAAGCAAAAGACAAACTTGAAAAACGTGTGGAAGAACTTACATGGCGGTTACAACTTGAGAAGCGGTTAAGGGTAATCCTTTATTTATTAGTAATTTGTAATTTTACTAAAGTGACAACTTTTTCAGAACCGGAACAAGATAACAAATAATGCAAGGCATTTAGTAAGAGAAGTATTGAATTATTAAAACTGTGAGTTTGCTTTTTTATGGTTTTGGAAATACTATGATTTAATGTTTTTCTAGATTAACTTTATACTTCATGTTTCCCTTGCTTTTAACCCTTGTAATTAAAGAATTAAAAATTTAAGTTCAAATACCAGAGAAATGATAGAGGAAATAGAGGAAAAGAAGGTTCAAGATGAGACACTTACTTTTGGATCTGATCACTAATGGTTAAATATTGAAGTCTAAGTGGCATTACATCCTTCATCACCAATGTCCTAAAAGGCGCAAGGCGACAACTGAGAGGAAATCGGTCTCCTAGCATCTAAACCCTCCTAATTCCGCTTAATCCCAACTAATTTAATCGGCTTCTAGGCTCCGCCTAATTTCCGCCGAGGCTCGCCTTTTAGAACACTGTTCATCACTATTTGTTGTCCATCGTTGATAGCTGTAATTGTCCTAAAGTCTAGACCTACATGTTTGATTGCTAGGGCCATGTATAATTACAGTTTCGTCATCATATCATCTGATTGTGCACCAAGCTACGAAATTTAGCAATTAGTACACCAATGTTATTTTTTCTTACACCAAGTGAACAAAGTAGAAGAAAGTCATAAGGTGGGGTGTTAATCACTTAACAAGTATCAAGCATTCTATATGCTATTCTTTTCCGCACTTGTACTTTATCCAATCATTTTTTTCCCTGTGGTTTTAATGTGGTGTACAAATTACAAAGGAGAAAAGAATGTTTAACTTGTATAAGTGGATGTATAA
Organism: Primula vulgaris; assembly: GCA_963920805.1. Taxonomy (NCBI): domain Eukaryota; kingdom Viridiplantae; phylum Streptophyta; class Magnoliopsida; order Ericales; family Primulaceae; genus Primula; species Primula vulgaris. Next base: position 22,990,696 of record OY987218.1, on the reverse strand, counting down.
AAGAGACCAAATTACGATTTCCCTTAATTATATTTTACTAAAATCGGTCTTGACAAACTCACGTGAATTCCTATTTTACAGCTAATTAGAACTATAACATTAATATATATTCCTGGATTAGCTTTGCATATTGACCGTAATTACAATTTGTGATAAAAATTATTGCAGACTGATCTTGAAGAGGCAAAGACCCAAGAAATTGCAAAGTTGAAAGATGCTTTGCGTGAGATGGCAATACAAGTTGATGAGGCAAATGCTAGAGCTTTAAAAGAACGAGATCTAGCACGCAAAGCTATTGAAGAGGCACCTCCTGTTATTAAAGAAACACCAGTCATTGTTGAAGACATGGCAAAGATTGATTCGTTAAATGCTGAAGTTGAAAATTTTAAGGTACACTGAACTTCAATCAATCAATTTGTGAAAAGTGCATGATCAAGAGAGTAGAGAATTAGGTTACGACAGGTTTGCATCCCTAGGCTATGATTTAAGATCCCCTAATTTTCAACCAATACATCAATTGCAGAATGTTGCCAAATTTATTTATTTTAAAAATCGGTATGTAAATCTTGCTTTTATTCGCAAAGGTAAAATAAGCTGTTAATTTTTTTTTGAAAAGCACAAAGCTTATGCTTTTTACGCCTTGTTGCATGTTTTTTGCTCCAACACATTCAGAGCTAAAGCTTTGCTATTTTTCAAATAGGAATTAGAAATTTTAAAAAGTGGTTTTAAATGAACAAGAGTGTTTTTTGTGTAAATTTCAACATTATTAAAATCTATTTTTATGTTTGGATAGGTTTATTAAGTTGTACGCTTTATTGGCTTCAAATTTTGAACTTAATCAATTCAAATTATGCAGTCTCTATTTAGCTATATAGATACTTTTATGTTTTATTATTTTGCAAGGCCCACGCTTTACGGGTCGATGCGTGTGTTTCTTGAAAAAAGGTTTACCCACCCTTTCTCGCTTCAAATCATTGGTCAAAATGAATTGATGCAACATATTCAGCAAGATGACAAATCCCTTTTTCCAAGCTTCTGTAATCATTGACTTATAGTTTTGTTACATGTACAGGCATTGTTATTATCAGAAAGACAAGCAGCTGAAAAAGCTAAAAAGGCGTGTACTGATGCCGAGGAAAGAAATGCGCAGTTGGTTAGCAAGCTTCTAGAAGCCGATCGCAGAGTTGACCAGCTTCAAGATTCTGCACAGAGGTCAGCAAACTTTATAATCAATAAATTAGTTTATTCAACTATCTGCACCCGCAGTGTAAATAGAGAAAGATTTCCAGTAAAAAAATCAGTATCAAGACAAATTTATCTTAAGCATCATCATGTTTGTAGTAAAACTGACTGTACTCTCGTTTTTTATTTTTCTGGTTAAGGCTTGAGGAGAAACTTTCCAATATAGAGTCGGAGAATCAAGTACTTCGTCAGCAAGCATTGACCATGTCCCCTACTGGGAAGAGTTTATCTACCCGACCTAAGACAACAATTATTCAGGTATGATGGGTTTAATGCTTTTGTGGCTTTGAGGGGGGAAAATACTACATAACGAAAATAAATGACAAGAATGGAAATGTTAAACAAAGGAAGGATTATCCAGTTTCTTCTACATCTTTTCTTATTTAATGGTTGCAAACTGAACTTTATTTTCATGTGATTTCAGAGAACTCCAGAAAATGGCAATGTTCTAAATGGAAGTATAATGAATACACCGGTGAGTTTTCATTGTTACTTTCTTTGAGCTAGAACCTGCAGAATCTGTCGACTTTTTTACTTGTTATGCAGCTGATATATTATTTCTATCCCAGGAAGTGACACTTTCCATGTCTTATTCTCGGGGGCCTGAATCTGAGGAAAAGCCACAGAAATCTCTCAATGAAAAACAGCAAGTTAGTTTCCACTGGATTGTCTTTTTCATTTTTGTCTCTGTTTTAAAAAACTCGCTTCAAGGTGCTTTAAAGCTCACTTTTATTAGTAGAGGTAAAAATGGTTTTTATTGTTTGCTGAAAAGCTCAAAGCATAAGCTTTTTATGTTTTAAGAGGAGATTAATTCACTTTTGTACCGTGTTTGTCACAAAAAAGCAACTAGTACCCCAGGTTTGCAAAAACTTGATTTAGTACCCCACGATTATGCAATTGGCTTGATTTAGTGACCTGGTCGCTATTCAGACCAAAAAACACGCCGGAGAGTGGCACATGCTATATCACGTGACTACCTCAAGGGTAAAAAAGTCATTTAACACTCGTAAACCACAGATAACTCTGTGTATGTATATGTATATATATATATGTATGTATATGAATATATATATGTATGTATATCTATATATATTTATAACCTATAGATACACATGATATCGCTACTCCCAGTCTCCCCCACCCTTTGCTACGATCTCCGCCGCTCCAACCACGTCTCCGCCGCTCAATCATCTCCCGTTCGGGTCAAAACCCACCCAAAACCCTATTCCCAGACGGATAAAAACGACCTGAGATCAAAACCCCGACCTTATCCTCTAATTAACCCCCCGATGAAGTCCTCGGACGAGAGAGAGGGAGAAGAGAATTAAGCTACATGAAACCGGCTTTTAAATTACTCCTTCCGTCCCAAAATATTGGGGCTCTATGTATCTACGTGCAATTTTGATCGACAAATAACTCGTATCTAAGTTGTCGAAATCGAATTTTTCAAAAGCTAATCACATAGTTCAAATGTTAAACTATATAAACAAATTTTAAAAATTTATATTTCAATAATTTAAGCACGATATATCTGCCGGTCAAACTTGCACGTAGATACATAAAGCCCCAATATTTTGGGACTGGAGTAGCTGCTTATAAGTTGCATTTAAATTGTCAGTCATCTATCTTGCTTAATTAGGGGAGTGTTTATTGAATGGTATTTGAAAGAGTTGATAATGTTAAGACTGTTAATGCCAATGGTGTTGTGCTCTCAGATCAAGGTTAGAACTTAGAAGCTTGTTTGGTTGTAGCTTTTAAGTTCCAGAAGTTTTTTTATTTATCTTTGCTATGCCTGTGTAAAGGTTTTGTAACTTTCTGACCTATGTGCTTATTTTACCACAAAACCCAAAGTTAATACTAAACGGTGATTGGAAAAATTCTAGTTTATATGCCAAATACTCCATTGAACAGCTGATGCAAAACAAGCCCTAAAAGATGGCTTTTGTTTTTTTTTGGTGATCTAGTCAACAAGGTCTGAAGTTTTGATATACATACATACACTCCAATAGATATAGATATACATACAGGGAGATGGGGTAGAGAGGAGTTGATGCGAGAGAGAGACATTATATATATAGATATACATTCAGGGAGTTTAGGTTTAATAAAGAGAAGGGGAAATTTTCCCTCCAAAAGTAAGGGTAAATGGTATTTTACCAACTGACTGACTGTCTCCAGTGTGTCTTTTGGTCTGAATAGCGACCAAATCACTAAATCAATCTAATTGTATAATCGTGGGGTACTAAATCAAGTTTTTGCAAACCTGGGGTACTAATTGCTATTTTGTGACAAACACAGGGTACAAAAGTGAATTAAACTCCTTTTGAGAGGGGCTTTTCTGTTTTGAAAAACATAAAAAAGCTCAGGCTTTGCTAATTTTTAAAATAATATAGGAATAAAACTAAACATTGTTTGTTATATAACCAAACATGATATCCTAAAAGCTTTTGTGATCATTAGCACTTGTGTTTCTTACTTAAATTTCGATTATGAACTTTGTGGATTTCTTTTTACATTTGCGCAATTTTATCGAGTATAATGTATAATAGCTTTGTTAGTTTTGAACGTAATTAATATGAATTATGCAATGCTGTTTTAGCTATACAGTTACATTTATGGATATATGTATAATTATATGCAATTCTCACACTTTTAAGAGTTTATGCTTTCAATTTTGTAGAGCTCTTGAAGAAAAAATTATGATGCAGATTCATGAACTTGATTATTAGATTAGTCACAAGTGTCTTTTGTTTTATCCATGTGTCTTTACATTTTCCTAAGTGTGCACATCAAGAATTGGGTTCTTCTATGTCTATCTAGGTTATTGTGAAGTCTTTTGAGTTCCTATGTAGTCTCCTATAAATTGGAGCATTGTAGTTCATTTTTAATAGAGTAGATTTGGGTTTAAGTTATAAGGATTTGGTGCTCTTTTTATTTGGGTTTGGTGCTCAAAGATCCCCTCTTTGGTGAGGGTTACTTTATTGTTTTTGTTCTATATTTGGGTTTGATTCTGGTTCTTTATCGGGTGCGATGTTTGGGCTTGGTGTCCTGCACCAATTGGTATCAGAGCTTTGAGTTTTAACTCGATCACTATCCCAAAAAAAAAAGGTTTCTTCAAAAAGAAAAAAAAAACAGTTTTGAAAAAAAAAATGGTTTCAAAAAAAGAACTTTTGGCTCAATTTAACAAGATCCGAGAGGATATGGAAACAAGATTTCAAGCTCAAGAGGTGACAAATCACATATTTACAGCAGAATTTGATGAGATTAAACAAATGATTCAAAATCTCATGCCAGTTTCTGCACTGTCAATAATGGACAATATAACACCCGTCACGCCAATTGTTCCAACTTTTCCAGTGGTACAACTTCAAGAACGCAAGGATGAAATCAAAACCAGTATTTTAGAGAATGATACTAAACCTGAACTTGGAGAAATTTTGGCTATTAACGAATTTAATTCGAAAACTCTGGAGTTTAAAATTGTTGCTACTGATGAGCAATCTACCGTTATGACTTTGGCCAATATAAAAGAGGTTGATCATGCAATGGGGTTTGAATCTTATAAGGATAGCACTGATGCATTTGTCAAGAAGGATGGAAAAGACAAAATCTTTATTTTTCGACCCCGGTGGGCATCAAATCACTTCTGTTCAGTGCAGAATTCTAGATTGATTCAAAACTTAAAGTTCGAGGCGAACTTTTTCCAACCTGGCGGGAATGAGATTCATGAACTTGTTTAATAGATTAGTCACAAGTATCTTTTGTTTTATCCATGTGTCTTTACATTTTCCTAAGTGTGCACATCAAGAATTGGGTTCTTCTATGTCTATCTAGGTTATTGTGAAGTCTTTTGAGTTCCTATGTAGTCTCCTATAAATTGGAGCATTGTAGTTCATTTTTAATAGAGCGGATTTGGGTTTAAGTTATAAGGGTTTGGTGCTCTTTTTATTTGGGTTTGGTGCTCAAAGATCCCCTCTTTGGTGAGGGTTACTTTATTGTTTTTGTTCTATATTCGGGTTTGATTCTGGTTCTTTATCGGGTGCGGTGTTTGGGCTTGGTGTCCTGCATCAAATTATCTATGCTTTCGCATATTAAACGATTATTTTATTATGATTTTAATATGGTCATAATTTGATTATCAACTCTTCTTTCATCATGGTACAGGAGTTTCACGACCTTCTTATAAAGTGCATTACACAAGACTTGGGATTTGCAGGAGGCAAACCTATTGCTGCTTGTATTATATACAAATGCCTTCTCCACTGGCGATCATTTGAAGTTGAAAGAACAACTGTATTTGACCGAATTATTCAAACTATTGCCTCAGCCATTGAGGTAAGCTACAGATTTGGGTTTTTTGATAATCCACCGCTTCCCGAGATTGGGTTTATATTGATTCTCTTTTATTTTTTTGTGTTTTTCAACTGATAAGTGTTAACTAAATAAGCAAACATCGGGGTAAAAGACAAATAACCCCAATGTATTACGGGTGATTTACAAATAACCCCCATATACTTTTACATTTGTATTTAACCCCATGGACGATCTTTGTTTTGCAATCAAGCGCCACATTCAAATACAATGAGATCATTCGGCACTAGATGCTATGTTCCGATATTTTGATGAAATGTAGCAGCCGCATACGTTTTGCCACCATATCTTTTGCGAAAACATAGATAATTGCTATAGTAGACATATTTTTGGCATAGAACTATAGGTAAGGACTTATTCTTCATTGACCACTGTTATAAATGCGTCATTATTAACTAATTACACATTATTTAAAGTAAAATAACCATCCAGACCAATAAGCACAAAATATGGCATATTAAAGTTGAACATGTGGATTGCTTACAAAACTTAGATAGTACATGGGGGTTATTTTGCAAACTATATGGTGCACATAGGGTTATTGGCAGTTACTCTAGGTGTGGTACTGACTATGTTGTGTGGGTATCCGGATGAGTTTTAAGTTCTGTGCTGACTGTGTTCTCAGAAAAAGGAATCAATGATTAATCATTTATTTGTGCTTAAACATGGAATCTTTTTTATTATTGAAGGTGCAAGATAACAACGACGTATTAGCATATTGGTTATCAAATACATCGACTATGTTGTTACTGCTCCAACATACACTCAAAGCTAGTGGAGCAGCTAGCATGACCCCACAGCGAAGGAGAACTGGTTCAGCCTCTCTTTTCGGGAGAATGTCTCAAGTATGTAACGTGTTTGTCTTTACTCTTTTGTTAAGAGCTATATAACTTTTTGAGTTTATTTGCTTTCCTTTACTATCTTAACCTTGTTTTATATAAAACATTTAGGGATTACGATCCTCTCCTCAAAGTGCTGGGCTTTCTTTTCTTAATGGTCGAATGCTTGGTAGACCAGATGATTTACAGCAAGTTGTGGCTAAGTATCCAGCTTTGCTGTTCAAGCAACAGCTCACTGCCTTCCTCGAAAAAATTTATGGAATGATTAGAGACAATCTGAAGAAAGAGATATCCCCATTGATTGGATTGTGTATACAGGTACTAATCTGAAGAAAGAGATATCCCCATTGATTAGAGATAATCTGAAGAAAGATATTTTTGCTGCCCTTTTGATTAACAAAAGAAGTCATAGCTTTTATCCCTGCAATATTGTTCAATTGACCTGGTGATTTGTTGAAATTGGTTAATCGTCTATGAAGTTTATACTTAAGTTTCAGTAGTTGACACATGAGGCACATACATGTCTAGGAAGGTACTGTTGGCCTGTCTCGGAGTTATAGAGACATGTCAGGGATTTTATTTTATTTTGACAAATGTACGTCTCCGTGGGTTGGATAAAGAGAATATTTTTTTTATTGCTAAATTTTTAGTTTAAGCTGTTTGGTCAATGCAGGCACCAAGGGCATCTCGGACAAGTTTAGTAAAGGGCCGCTCCCAAGCAAGTGCTGTTGCTCAACAAGCTCTTATTTCTCATTGGCAGAGCATTGTAAAAAGCCTGAACAACTATTTGAAAATGATGAAAGCAAACTATGTGAGTACAAATCTCACAGATATAATAAGTTTGTTTGGGACCATCTTGAGTTGAGCGGTTATCTTAAATGTCTGGTCTTTACAGGTACCCTCCTTCTTAGTCCAGAAAGTGTTCACTCAGATATTTTCATTCATCAACGTGCAACTCTTCAACAGGTTAAGATCTGATAGTTTTGTTGTACTCTACCCCATGTTCATTATATTATTTTTTTCCCTCAATAACTCACTGATGATTGAGTTTTATTTTTTTATTATCACTGTTACAGTCTTCTTTTGAGACGAGAGTGTTGCTCATTCAGTAATGGAGAGTATGTAAAAACAGGGCTGGCCGAACTTGAACAGTGGTGTGAAGATGCAACTGAGGAGGTAAGCCTATTTAATGCTACTTATCTTTTTTTATCTGTCCTTTCAGGATTCTTTTTATGATTTTCATTTAATTTCTTAATTCTTTTTTCCACATTCTTGGTGCAGTATGCAGGCACAGCTTGGGATGAACTGAAGCACATTAGACAAGCAGTTGGATTCTTGGTAAGATGTGGATTTCTGTCTCTTTATATCTAATCTTGGGATCATTATGAACATTTTCCTTCTCTTAACTCAGGTTATACATCAAAAGCCCAAAAAGAAGCTGAATGAAATAACAAATGAACTTTGTCCTGTGAGTGATATCTTTCATTTTAACTGTGGGTTTTTTCTTTTTATATTTTTCTTTTCTTAATATTATTCTGATGCTTTTTCAGATGCTCAGCATACAACAGTTATACAGGATCAGTACAATGTACTGGGACGACAAATACGGCACACACAGCGTGTCTTCAGATGTAATTTTTATTTTGACTTTTCCGATTCCTTGTATTCAGCCATATATTGTCTAAGACTTTTCATACTTACCGCGATTCGGCTTAAATATGTCTTTTTTTAACGGTTTAGGTTATTTCTAGTATGAGGGTTATGATGACAGAGGACTCAAACAATGCTGTTAGCAGTTCATTTTTGCTGGATGATGATTCAAGGTAACATTTATGAACAACCTACAATTGGAAGTCTTTGTTCTATTTTAACCAGCACAACTGTCCATCAGATTCAAACTTATCGTCTTTAAATGAAATTATTTACACCATTTATTAACTTTTTCAGCATTCCCTTCACCGTGGATGACATTTCCAAGTCGATAAAGCAAGTGGAGATAGCAGATATTGACCCTCCACCTCTGATTCGTGAAAATTCTGGATTCGCATTTCTTCATCAACAAAAGGATTGATTATGTCAGTGCGTAAGATTGACAATATTTTGAATATCCTCAAAAGGCTTCAAGTGAATATTGAATATCTTCAAGACCATGCACATATATGGGTACATTGTAAATATTGATCTATGTTTAAGGGAACCGGTCTTTCTATAGCTTGTAGTTATTATTTACCAAGGGAGCCGCTGTTTGTTCAGGTTCCAGGTCTATTCTTTTTTCTACTTTTAGGGATTTTTTTTCTTATTTTCTTTTATTGTATGACCTAATGCTGCAAGGGCATGCATTGGTCTCAAGAAACTTGTCACATAGACAAGGGTCTTTCCTGTAATGAATGATGTTTGGAAAAGAAAATTAATGTAATATGATATGATATGGTTTCTTCTGTGTTATGGCTATACAGATTGTATAGTTTCCTCTGTGGGTTGTGCATGTGAAGGAATTGTTCTGCAGATATCTTGATAGAATTGTTTACATCATTAATAAATCTTTGAATAGTGCATGTATGATGTGCCTATAATCCCTTAATATTCAGAACCTGTTTCTGAATATTTAAGGAAAACAAAAGTATTTCGGATAGGGTAAATTTTGGATTGGACCATGAAAAAATAAAACTATTTAAGGATTGGTCCATGAAACTGAAACTAATTAATAATTTGTCCATTTTCCCTAACTAACCAATAAAAATATAAAAAATCAGAAAAAATAAAAAAAAAAATCCAGAAAAATAAAAATGTAAAAATGAAAAAGTAAAAAAAAATATGAAAAAATCCAAAAAAAATTAAAAGAGGCAAAACCCCGAAAAAACATGATTTTTTTTTTAAAAATCCCAAAAAATCAACAAAAATCCAAAAACGCAAAAAAAAAAACAGTCTGAATCATTTTAAGTCATTTTAAAAACAGTCTGAACCATTTTAAGTCATTTTAAGAATAGTCTGAACCATTTTAAGTCATTTTTAAAAACAGTCTGAACCATTTTAAGTCATTTTAAAAACAGTCTGAATAATTTTAAGTCATTTGTAAAACAGTAACGTAACGTGTCGTATAAGCGATACGGTATAAGTGGTAATTGCAGTTGTTTAGTAGTACACAGATGACAGGAGGGACCAATTCTCTAATTTTCAAAACTATCGGTCCTTCTCACAAATACGGAAGAACCAAAATGTAATTTTGTAGATTACAGAGTTGGCGCTCCGGTTAACCAATTCTCTAATTTTCAAAACTGTCGGTCCTTCTCACAAATACGAAAGAACCAAAATGTAATTTTGTAGATTACAAAGTTGGCGCTCCGGTTAATGCAATTTTGTGAAATTCTTGAAAGAAAATATTCATGGTGTAAATATTCATTAGCACTTGTGGTGGAGGGCTGCTCACCTTCAGATTGTTTTCTCCATAATTGTTCAGAGAATGATTAGTATGTTGCCGCATGTACCATTATAAATTCAATGGTCAATATATAATTTGTTCCTTAATTTATTGTTCTCCGTTATGAATGAGTTATGACGTTAATCAAGCATAAAACATTTCCAAATCATTTACTTCTGTAGTTATGTGGGGGATCAAACGTTTTTTTTTTCATCTCTCTAATTTCCTTAAAATCAAACACATAAGTAAAAATTTACATTTGTTTCTTATCCCTTACACAAAAATGAGTTTATCTATATTCTAATTATACGGTTCTTTTAAAACTACATTCTTTGATTATGTCTTAAACAATTATGGTATTTCTTATATTATATTTTTTTATGTAATTTTTTTTCTATGATACAAACAGACCAAAATAATTTGCTGGATAGTCTAAAATAATTTTTATGCTTACATCTACTTTTACATAAATCTGGCATTGATTTGGAACATTTACTATATATATATATATATATATATATATATATATATGGGAAATGTTATATGAACATCATGAAAAGCACCCAAGTAGACACTTTTTTTCAAAAACGCTCCAAATCAAGATTTGGCTAATGCAAATCTCTACGGTTTCACGACGGAAACACAAATATGCGTCTTGTTTTTTTTTTCCGAGATGTATAATGACATGTTTTGAATTTTTAAATTTTACCATAATTTCCGAGAGGTATAATTTCCGAGAAATCTTGAGGCTGCCCAATTTTACCTATTTTTTTCAAATATGTCCTTATTCTATTTTAATAATTACGGATGTACCATAAATTAATTAACAATTCGTTTTAACCTCCGTAACTATAATAAATTATACCAAATCTGAATATTATGTTAAAAATAAAATATATTACGAGATTTATGTCATTACGTGTTTCACATGCAAAGCGTGAGTGACTTTTATTAGTATATATATAAGTTAATTAACCAACAGAATATTTACCATATTTGTGTTTATATATTTAGCATATTTATGCTAGAACATTTGAGATAAGGAAGGTGAACATAAAAAAAAAAAAAAAAAGTAATGAAATGCATCTTGACCATTGAATTTTTAATTATACATGTGGCAACACACCATTTCATCTCTGGAGGGCTCATATGAAATCACATGCTCACATCACATCAGCCCCAATTTCAGATAATAAGTAGCCTGTTTTAAGTTTGATAACATGTGAAGTGAACACCAATACAAAGTCATGTTTATTTTAGCATTCGACCAGATTTAGCAATTTCATTCATGACATGTGTTTATGTGTTTATGCATACCGTCGAACACATAGTAATGACTCATGACTCATGACTCATGCATGATGATACGGGGATCGACGTTTAAACATAAAATACCTTTCATGGTCAGTATAAATTAACTTGGCTCCTTAACACAGAAAAGGCTAACATATAATTCAAAGATGATTATTGCAGGAAACTAGTTAAGATAAATAGTTTAAGGGGTAAAACTTAAAAGTAATAGTAGCAGGAGGGTAGAAACGGCTACATATTTAAAAGATACTCTTAAGCAAAGAAAAATCCATACCTCAAATGCAATTTGTAACAACCACCAATTAACTTCAACAAACCACTAGGTTCACAACATACTTAAGCAAGCTACTCTCCACACACAAAAAAACACTTTATGAATCCAATTAAGAGAGGAAAATCAAGATCTGTACGAGTTAAAAACAAGCGTGACATACCAGAATAAACAAGATTAAGCAGCAGACCATTGTTAACTTACTACTTAAGACACCTTAACACTATCACAAGAATGTAAGCATTTCAAACCAAGAGAGAACTACCAAGTAAGAAAAAACAAAGCTATTCTGCATACTTGGCAGTTTTCCAATCAGCTTGAAACACAAGTATTCTCATGATACCCGAGTTTTTACTTCCTTCCTAAGATTGCACGAAAGAAAATCTAACAGACTAAACAAATTTTGTTTTAAATTTAAAGAGCTACTAAAATGATGATCAAGCCCGAGCTCTCTTATTGTTGCATGAAGGGCATTTGTACTGCTTAATGTGCTCAGCTTTGGCGGGGGTTATCTTCACACACTTGCCATGAAACCACCTCTCACATATATCACAACATATCCAAAACTCATCTAAGCCAGTGCTCTCTCCACAGGCCCCGCACAAGGTTTCCCCATGCTCTTCTTCTTCATCTTCTTCATCCACTTGTTCATCTTCATCTTTTGGCTTGGTGATTTTGTTCTGTAATTTGAGAATATAGCTAAATTAAAGACCAAATTAATAAGAATGCAATATGCAGAAAAGAAGGGCAAAAATACAGTTCTACACATCCATACTACTACCATTTCCCATAAAGTACACCCAAGAAAACAATAGTTAGTGCACCAAACTTTCATTATTTTCCCATTTAGTTCACACCTATCACTATTCTTATCAAATTGGATGGCATGCGATCTCACGTAGATATTTCCCTTTAATATAAATCAAAGCTCTAGACACCCAACTATCGCGATTTTCCGGTTTTACAAGGACATACACAAAACGTGATGGGAGTGTACTATATGAGAAGATATGAACTCTGGTGTGCTAATAAAAACAATTGCTTTGGGAGTACAACACCGGAAAATCATAATTGTATAATGTATAAGACAGTAATAGACCCAGAAAAGAGTTGTTATCTGGTTTTGAAGAAAGCAAAAGAATGCAGTTTTCAGGTTTTCCTTAAAAAAATTCCCATAACGACAGAAGCAATAATAGATGAACCTAAGCCAAAAGGAATTATTTTCTGAAAATGGTAAAGTTTTCATGTATAGTGAAACATAACGATCAGTGTAAGAGAAGAACTCATGTCCGGAATAGGCAATCTTATAGAAAATATATGAAGTAAAATCTAATTATCAGTGTAAGAGGCCCTTCAGATGAAAGCAGAGCAGTGGCAAGTATAAAGTTTATCAGATAATAAAGGGTGGTCAAATAAGCCTGATGCTATAAAGGTGTCCGTTGCTTGAAACAACAGAAGTAGTAAACACCCAGCACTATAAAATCAGAACTTATAAAAACCTTCAAATCAGATAATGGAAGAGAGTGTTTACCACTTTTGGGTTAGACTTAGATTTGTTGCTATTAGAGTTTGTCACTGTTGATTTCTCCTTCATTTGATTCTTAGCAGTCCCACTTACAACCTCAAATATAGTGGGAAGATCATTTATCCAGTTGAAGAGGCGTTTCCTGCAATGCAAAATTTTCAAAAACACTATTAAAATTCATAAAAAGAATCCTTGAGAACTGAGACAGATCACAGTCTGGTTCATGATGCTCTTTCTGTTTCATGGAATGTGGATTGAATGGTAATCAAACTAATTATAGGAGCTAATTGAGTCAAATCTCAAGCTTGAAAGTGACATATCTACTATCACTTTATCCTTGACTTGATTACTCCCAGTCCCGTCTTACTTACCACCATAATACTTTACGTAGTATATACTAGCGATACTTATTATTTACAGTAGCAGATTATAAAGACTGTTTTTGTGTACATCTTTTCTAAAACAAATTTCGACAAGCTAAACCAGAGGAAAACTACTGGCTTTGTCAAATATCCTTTAGTGTGTAGGAAACAGAAGTATCTCTCAAACTGCCAAATAAGATAATATAAAAATTAAATGGAGAGCAATTAAACACCTTCCTAAAATTTCTAAATTAGTTTTCTTTTGAATTCTTGAGAGTTACTTAGTTACCCATATAAAGTTGGATAATGTTAAATTAGTTGGAAAAAATAAGATAGGAACAATGATGCAATTTAATTAGTTGCCAAACAAGAATGTAGTTCAATTGCTATGCAAAGTGAGCAGCCTATCATGGAATGTTCATTCCATGTCTTTTTCCATCTAACCGAGCAAGACTTTTTCTTGATGTGCTCAAAAGAATCAAACTACTGTTTAAATTAATATCTAGTGTTTAAACTCTATTGTAAAACAGACATCCAAACCTTTCCAAAACATATGTAGGGCATAACTTACACGTGACTACAAATAAGTACATAAAAACAACAACAAGAACTCCAACATGAATCAAGCAACCACAAACAATCTATAGAGATTCCATTTAATGCAAAACTGCAAATGCCTGAACTCAAAGATGCAAAATGAAAAATTGTGGAAATGCAAAGGAGATGATGCGATTGCCTCTTGTAAATGGTACAAGAAGGATAATTTTGTGGGTTTCACATTTAACACTTCGTTCAAAACTACTGCTGTATTCAATTACAGTCTATCCAGGTTTATTTCCCCTCTTTTCAGATAAATCTTTGAAAAATTAAGATACAGATACGTGTGATGTTTCCCTATACTGAACTTACCGAAAACTAACACCTGGCAACAAAAAATGGATATCCAAGAAAGAAATAACCTATATAAGAGCATATCAAACTAAAACAACAAACATGATGGTGAGGAAAATTCTATAGTTATGCTGGACAGAGAAAATGGAAATAAACCTGTCAGTTTTATCAAAGCCAAATCTGGCACCGAAATAGAATGCTACAGCAAGTAACCAGGCATCACTGTGAACAGCGACCAACGCCAACCAATCATTCTCTTTCATCCCATCTCTAGCAAAATTAATGCCCAATGCAGGCTCGGGGATCTCAGGCGGAACCTCTTCAGCTGGTAAATTAACTTCCCACGCCTCACTAGGATATGCATACAGACAAAGGTTCTCTTTCTCTGTGCCAAAATATAAAAACGTAAGAGTATAACAAGTAACAACTGGTTACTGTTATTTTAATCAATTCCCACTTTACTGAAAAAGAACAACGAAGCTGCAAAAGAGATACTATTACTTAGTAATAAGCACAGAAATTTCTATTTAAGTGCTAAAGCTAGTCAGACAGACAGACGGTGTAAATTGAGATGAAATTTATGTAACGATATGTATCTAATTAATATGAAATATTATCTCGACCAAAAAGAAAGTATACACTGTTCTTGTTTTACATAAAAATTACTCGGTTGTAACAATTTATTCGTAACTGGCATTGTACCATAACCGCTTAGATAACCGATATAGAAAAATAGATTAGATTAAAACAAAACTGAAATAACAAGAAGCCCCGTAAGAAAAGCAATTCAATTATTCTCTCTTGACAATAGATTACATAATTATACAGAAAAGCTCAATAGAGTAACACCAAAACTACATTACTCCAAATGACAACCAATAACAGTTAATAAAACCCAATTTTCTAGTTAATTTTTAAAATTTAAACCCAACAGCAAATAAAACCCAAAAGAATAAACCAAACAAAGAAAATCAATTCAGCTTTTCTTTCTCAACAAAAAAACAACAGCTACTAAATTAAACTTAATTTAAGTAACCCAAAAAGACATTACTCCAAATGACAATCAATAACAACAGATAAAACCCAAATCTCAAAATTTTAACATTTAAACCCAGCATGAGATAACCAAAAATTGTAAACCCAACAGCAGATAAAACCCAAAAGAATAAACCAAACAAACGAAATTAAAAAATAAAGCTCCATAAAAAATCAATTCAACTATTCTTTCTCAACAAAAACCAACAGCTACAAAATTAAACTCAATAAGAGTAACCCCAAAATGACAGTACTCCAAATGACAATAAAATAACAACAAATAAAATCCAAATCTCCAAATCTCCAAATTCCAAAATTTAAACCCAAAATGAGATAAAAAAAACATCTCATCGAAAATGAAGCTCCTTAAAAAAATGAATTCAACTATTCTTTCTTAACAAAAATCAACAGCTACTAAAATAAACTTAATTTAAGTAACCCCAAAATTGGTAAATTACATTACTCCAAATGACAATCAGTAACAGCTTATAAAACCCAAATCTCCAAATTCTAAAAATTAAACCCAAATTGAGATAATAAAATAAAACATCTCATCGGAAATAAAGCTCTGTAAGTAAATGAATTCGACTATTCTTTCTCAATAAAAATTAACAGCTACAAAATTAAACTTAATATAACTAACCACAAAATGACATTACTCAAATGACAATCAATAACAGCAAACAAAAGCCAAATCTCCAAATTCAAAAATATAAACCCAAAATGAGATAAAATAAACATCTCATCGAAAATGAAGCTCCATAAGTTTCTAAACAAAAACCAAAAGTTACAAAATTAAACTTAATTTGAGTAACCCCAAAGCAACATTACTCCAAATGACAATCAATAACAGCTAATAAAACCCATATCTCCAAATTCTAAAATTTAAACCCAAAATGAGATAAGAAATAATTAAAAGTCAAATTTTTTAAAAAACAGAACAAACCAAACAAACGAAATCAAAAAATGAAGCTCCATAAAAAATCAATTCAACAATTATTTCTCAACAAAAATATACATCTACAAAGTTAAACTTAATTTGAGTAAACCAAAATTTTAAATTACTCCAAATGACATTTAATAACAGCAAAATAAAACCCAAATCTCCAAATTCTCAAAAACCCAAAATGAGATTATAATAAAAACACATGCAAAAAGAAATCAAGACCCTTTTTTAACTAACCCGGATCACACTGCTGGAAAAAATCCTCCACATCTGCAATAAAAAAAAACATTAAATCCAAATCAAAATTAAATTAACCCACATCCCCAAATGGGTATTCAATAACTTGTATATAAAACCACTTATATACATATATATGTATGTATATATACCGATAGTGAGGGCTTTGATGATTCCGGAACGACGAGCCTTGAAATCGGTGAAGACTTCGTCGACTGATTTAGGGTTTCTTTCCATAGCTAGAGAGAGAGAGAGAGGTGAAATGGGTTTTGATTAGATTGTTAATTTGAGGTCTAATTTGGGTTTTGTGTGGCTTTAGTGAGAGAGGGATTTGGGTGAGATTTGTTAGCTTTGGGAAAAGTGGGGACTGAAATGAGATAATGTTTCGCCTACTCAAAGCACCAAAGACCAAACCATGAGAGAGATAATATGGAATCAACTCAATTTGTATTATAATATATTGTACTAATTTATATTACTCCATTCCCATTACAAAATATGTGTAATTTTGACCGATTTATCACTTGTATCAAAATTATCGAAATAATATTTTTTTTTAAATCTAATCATAAAATTTAACATTTGAACTATATGATCAACTTTTGAAAAATTTTATTCCGACAATTTTGATACAAGTTCTTGGTCGGTCAAAATTACACTAAGTTTCGTAATGGACAATTAAATAGGAACGGATGTAGTATATTTATACTATCTCCGTTCCCATTTGGAGTACTTGTAATTTTGACCGGCTTATAATTTGTATCAAAATTGTCGAAATAAATTTTTTTAAAATCTAATCATAAAATTTAACATTTGAATTATATGATTAACTTTTGAAAATTTATATTACGACAATTTTGATATAAGTTCTTAGCCGATCAAAATTACATGTAGTTTTGGTAACGTACAATTAAATAATAACGAAAATAGTATCTACATTGCTGTATAGTACATAAGACAGAGAACACACACCACACCTTGGGAAATTAAAAAGAAAAAAAGGATTGTAAGCTGTAACAATAAAATAAAATTTTACTTAAATGACCTGTGGATTTTCATTTCCTGTCACTTTACTCCCTTTTGACCTGGCTTATTAATGCTTATAGAGAAATGGTTTTGACACTTTGACTACATTTTTTCACACTAATATATTATGCTTTTGTTTTGTGTCCGAACCTGACATGATAGTTTCATGTAGAGAAACATTATTCTCATTTTGTGCTAACTTTACAGAATCAGAAGAGAGCAACATTATTCTCAATTTGTTCAAAAATCGCCAATTACCAACACCTTTTTGTTGACCGAAGCTTTAATGAGCTGACCGAAGCTCTGATGAGCTCACCAGAGTGTCTGGAAAGCTCTGATGAGCATAGTGAAATGCAACGAAGTTCCATTATGTTCACCCGAACTTTGAAAGCTCGGTCCTAGTAAGCTTACGAGTTAGCTTCACGCGGACTTGATTTGTATCATAGAGGTCGTCGTTAGGAAGTCAATGTGATCATGCCCATACTGTTTGAATGTTCATAGCTATTTACAAGAATGAATCCGATGCACTTTTCAAATCAAAATTTGTAGTGTTCCGTTTTAGTTGTCCAAAACAAAATTACGTGTAATTTTGAAATACAACAACCTCTTATTCAAACTACCGAAAATTATATTTCAAAAGTTAGTCATGTAGTTTAACTACATGATTAACTTTGAAAATTTTTATTTCCGAAGTTTTGGTACAAATTCTGAACCGATTAAAATTACATGCAATTTATTTATTTGTTGAGAGCAGGACCGGCCTGACCTCAGCCACAACAGCCCCTGAGCTTAGTCGTCGTCGATCGGAGAGACGCCGAATTTATTACGTTTTAAAAAAATAATCATGCATATGTGCGGATTTTTATGTAATATATACATTTATTTCAGTGTAATAATACATGTATATTATACCCATAACGCAGGTGAAAGCTCTCATGCTCTCAATATATAGGTCTTAATTTCAGGCATTATCCTTCCTTTGTTCTATTTTATCTATTTTAAGCTTAAAAATTCAAAAATATCAATATCACGGAAGTGAGTCGAATCTTATACATTTCAATGCTATCATTGAGCTGAACCATCCAAGCCAACGAACTACTAATGCAACTATTGTTGATGTTATTAACTTAACCTATTTTTGACAATAAAAATACTTTTTTGAGGTGATTTTTTTTATCGGGCTTAGGTGTCCAAATTAGAGCAAGCGTTGTTGCTACCTCAATTCAGTTTTCAATCCATAATTTGAGGAAGCTTATTGACTTTTAACAAAAAATCATAGTTTAACAGGTTACTCTTATATATCTTCATATTAATAATGAGTCATAATGTTCCTTATAAATGTAGAGCCAAAAAGTGTGGCTTATATTGTTTCCATTAAACTATGTTGAGTTACAATGTGTTTTTTTAAATAATTAAGTTTATAAGATAGCTGTACTTTTATGTGAGTGTAAAAGTGTTATTTAAAATTTTAAAAATATTATTTTTTTTGTTAAATTTGGAGAAAAAAGAAAAGAAGGCGTAGTGGTGATGAACTTCTTTTTAGATTCTTTGGATATTTCTTTATTTCCCATGGAGTTATTGAAGGACTCAAGTCTCAACCGAGATTTATCGAATTCCTTGTTTTTATTTATTTTTGTTGATTCTTCATTTTGAGTTTTTTTAATTATGAACTCCTTACGGGTTTCTTGGAAATTGTGTAAAGAAATTAACACACTGACACAACTGTGCTACGTAAATTATAATATTCCCCCAGTTTTGTTGATTTCTCTTTGAAGAGTGAGTACCTTTGACTTCCTCATTTTGCTCCTTTTTCTATTGTTGTCTCATTGGCAATCATTGTTAAAGTACAAAAATAGAAAAATAGAACTTGTAGATAGATGGACGTTGCTACGAATGATTTTTTGTTATTTTTTCTTCTTTTCTTTTTGTTCCTTGGTTATCTTCTCTTTTAAATATCTCTGTATATGTTTAATTTTAATTTGACCACAACTTTATTACACCAGAGCCGTGAGAATCGGACACGATAAGTCCGTTTTCTCATAGTTATGTTAAAACGTATAAGTAAACGAAAAATTCATGAGAGTTTTCTCATAGTTATGTTAAAACACTCAAGTAAAAGAAAGACTCACACGAGTAAAGAACATGAGAGAGATAATAACATTACCCACAAATTTACATTTCATCACCTATTTTCTTTTTTATTTAACTTACCGCTAATTGTATTTCCAAAAAAATTATTTACTTCTCAAGTAAAATGTATTAAAATCATACTTTTATTAACCTTTTGTATCATTATAACCCAATGCCGTTTTAGTATCATCGACTATCAATATTTTCATTTAGAACAAGAAAAGACAATATTGTTCCAATACAATACATTTAACTAAAATTGAATATGTAAATATTTTTTAGAATAATTTTTTATTTTGTGATAAAGTAAGCAATAATTTTTGAAAGAAATATGTTTAATACAACTCGCTATCTTGTTAGTAAATAATTGGAGTATAAGTTTAGAGATTGATCTAACAAAAACTGCTGCCAATGAATTTTCAGTAAGTTGTGAATTTGATATTTTGTTACCAATTAGTATAATATACTATATTATTAATGAGTGAATTTCAAGCCGATACTTTTTTAAAACCACATAGTATATTAAAGTAAATGACTACTCTTTCAAAATTATTTAACTTTTATGCTAATTCCATCTAATTAACAAAAAAATAGCAAAAAATTTAGACGGAGGGGGATCGGAAAAATAAAAAAAATATTTAAAAATTTGTAAAAAATCTAAATAAAAAAATAAAAACCCGGAAAAAACGGAGAACTTTAAGAAGTGTTAATTTTTTTTTTTTTGTAAAATCACTAAAAATTGATTAAAAAAAATTTAAAAAGGGGAAAGGACAAAAAAGAAAACTTGATAAGAAAAAAAGAAAGGGGGCAAAAGTGTAAACAAAACTAAACCAATAAGAAAGCATATTTATTCAACATTAACCACTTTATACTATTACCGCGTATTCGCGTAAAAGATCCGATTATATTAACAAATCAATTTTACTTCTCACAAAAGCAAAAATCAAAAGAGAGAGAGATATAGAATTGTAGTGAGAGAAAGAACGATTTATTGTTCACGCGGTGTTTATTTGATTTAGCAAAAATATGAGTTTTTTATTCGGCAAAAGAAAAACTCCTGCAGGTATTTTATTATCCGATCTATTATACTCAAATTTATACTAATCTGATTGGATATTTGATTTTTTTAAATGGCTAGTATTTAGTTTCACGGATTTTGTAGCTAATTGTGTATTCTTTTTTATAGTTCGTAAACTGTTTATATTTGTTGGTGTAAATAAATTTGGGTATATCTGTTTGTACAAATTTATATATAATCTGGTTGTATTTTTTATTTGTATAAATGGGTTGTAATTAGTTTTATGAATTATATAACCAATTGGGTATATTTTATAGTACGTAAACTGTGTATACTTGTTAGTGCAAATTAAATTAGGGTGTATTTTTTAGTACACATTAATTATATGATCTGCTTGTTTTTTTGATTTAGATAAATGGGTAGTAATTAGATTCACTGATTATATAACCAATCGGGTATATTTGCTAGTATGTAAACTGTGTATATTTGTTGGTAAATAAATTTGGGTATTTTTGTTAGTACAAATTAGTTGTATAATCTAGTTGTTGTTTTTTTATTTGTATAATTGGGTTGTCATTAGTTTTACGGATTTTGTAGCTAATTGGATTTATTTACTAGTACGTAAACTGTGTATATTTGTTGGTACATAAAATTGGGTATATTTGTTAGTACAAATTTATATATAATCTGGTTGTCTGTTTGATTTGTATAAATGGGTTTTAATTAGTTTTACGGATTTTATAGCTAATTGGGTATATTTACTAGTAGTATGTTGACTGGGTATATTTGTTAGTAACTTGGTACATAAAATTGGGTATATTTGTTAGTAAAATTTTATATATAATATATTGGTCTGTTTGATTTGTTCAAACGGGTTGTAAGTAGTTTCATGGATTGAATAGCTAATTCCTGATTTTGGAACAAATTGATGTTAGAGAGGAAGTATCTGCTGAACTTTTAATTTTTTGTTGTTTCAAATTGATTAATTTTTTTGATTTGGTAATTGATTAGTTTTGTTTACTGTCTTTAAAAATAAAAGGCTTAGAAGGCAGGGGTGTAAGACTAATAGCTTGAATCAGGTTTCATTCGTTTCATAATTTTGAAATTATACTATGCCTGATGACTGATGAGACTATATTGGTGGCAGCTTATTTTTGCATTCGATAATTTTCTGTTGTGTGGTAGTTGCAAGAACATGTTATTAGCATTATTTCAAATGTAGAAAATATTGGATTGGGTTAAGATATATCATATATGGTAGTTGTTACTACTATTTGTGAAAAACTTAAAATAGCATGGTAGGGCCGTAAGGGGTTAAGGTATGGTACTTGTTACTTTTGGTAGGAACTGAATTAACTGAATTTTATTATCACTATCAGGCAAGTGTCTTTAAGTATACAACTTTATGTAGGTCTGTAAAGTAAGATTGCTGCATTGTTTGGTTAGTTTAAGCTTATATAACTGGTTTTTCTGCTCATATGTTTTGTTGATCAGATCGAAACATAATTCGTTTTTTTTTTTGTTTAGTGGCCTGAAAATTTAGAAAGTTTAAGCTGGTCGTATCCAACTGCTCTTTCTATTAGCCTCAAATAAGATTGCTTATTGATTACAAGCTGCAGAAAACAAAGGATTATTTTTTCTGGTACTATTGGCAAAATTAATCAGGTTTCCTTGTAATGAATTGGCCAGCTAAATTGTTTTTTTCTTACAAAAGAAGCTTGCAGTCTTTTTAAATTTAGTTTATAGGGGTATCTGTTAAAAGGCGTAAAAAGCTGTGTGGATAATTTACATATGAACCCGAAGCTTTTGGTGTCATAAATTGCAGTTGGGTTGTGTTCTATTTGATGATTACACAGATATTGTTGATATTTAGACGAGATTTAGATCCCCCCCCCCCCCCCCCCCCCACACACACACACGCACATCATGTTTTTTACTATGCTTCTCTAGTAACACGTTATGTGTAATCATGATATAAACGTTTTTTTGTTAGCGACATTATGTATGGACTGTGGTATTAGTTATTGTGGTTCAGCCATTGGTTTTACTAAATCATCGGCATATTAACAAGACTTGTTTGTGTTAGCACCATATTTGATTATAACATTCATATATTGAGTTAGCACCAAGTTTGACATTAACATCCATATCATTAGTTATATATGGGTTTTACATGGCATGATTTAGATATAGTATTTGCTATTGTAAGTTGTAAGATGTTCACTCTCAATTGGGCTTTCACATGGAGCTTACCAGTAAATTTGTGTCTGAATTTTTAGAATTGCTGCGGGAGAACAAGAGGATGATGGACAAGTCTATTAGAGAGATAGAAAGAGAGAGGCAAGGGTTGCAAACACAAGAGAAGAAGTTAATTGCTGAAATAAAAAAGAGTGCCAAGCAAGGGCAGATGGTATGTATCTCGTGTGACTTTTTAAGGATATAAAATTGTAAATGTGTGGATAAGCAGATCTTTCTTGTACCTGGTTCCATCATTTTTGGTGGTTTTATTTGGATTTTGAGATCACTAATTGGAGAGTGATTAAATTCTCTTCCTCAAAATTTATTTTTTGTATTCTATATCTGTGTACGAGAGTCCGACACTATACATTAGTCTTTTATGAAAATTAAAAAGTTCATGTACCCAATACTGCTTTGTCCATTCACGTTCTTGCTCTACTATGACAGATAAAATCTGAATTAGATTGGTAGTGGCACTTTTGTTTTTAATCGAAGAAGTAGTGTTGGCATTGATTTGATTGATTCCTTTTTTGAGACTATGAACCCAATTGTGACCTTATTTAGGTCTTTTTAATGTTTATTTTTTTCGTTTAGTAGTGTTTGTCACTCACTGCTTGTTGATTTGCAATTTATTGACCAATAAGTTCTTTTTTCAGATAAAAGAAGTTTTGATTATGTGAGCCTTGGAAACACTTGATAGTTGATTGCATGTCAAATTAGTTTGCTTTTCTGTCATAAAAGTGAACTGCAGTGTGTTTGACAAAAAATAGTTATTGATGGATCTCTTGCTTTATCTTTTTTTTTTTTTTTGTAATCAAAGCTAAAGGAAATTTTAGGAATTGTTGAAATTAGATTCGCTAAACTTACCCCCAAGCAAGTCTTCTATGTGGCTGCCTGGCTGGGATCATTTCTTCTCTTTTCCTTTTTCTTCAAACATGGATGTGCTAGTTATGTCCCGTTGCAATTCCTTGCTATTCTAATTTTTTATCCACCTTTTAGGAAGTTTTCGATCATTTTTTGACTTCAATTCCCAGATAGGGTGTTCTATCAAGATCCAATCTAGTGCATCTTATGTAGAAATAATTGGGTCTAGTGGCTAATTTGATATAACAAGCTAATTATATATAATATTGTTCCAGGGAGCTGTTAAGGTGATGGCGAAAGACCTTATTAGAACACGGCATCAAATTGAGAAGTTCTACAAATTGAAGTCCCAGCTTCAAGGTGTATCCCTCAGAATTCAGGTATATGTTTGGTTTTTGTTGGTTTCCGCACACGTTACATGCACGGCCACTCTTGAATATTCGGAGTATATTGGGATAGAAAAGAAGGAGAAAAAGAAACATGCTTTGTATAGGTTCTGAATTCTTTACATTATTATGTTCTCTAGGTTTGTCACTACTTTCCAGCTTAACCACGATGCCTTCAAGATATTAAATATGCATTTTTTTTTATTAATTGTATTTATGTGTTGAAAAATCAGACTTTGAAGTCAACGCAAGCCATGGGAGAAGCTATGAAGGGTGTGACAAAGGCAATGGGGCAGATGAATAGGCAGATGAACTTGCCTTCCCTACAGAAAATAATGAGAGATTTTGAGATGCAAAATGAGAAAATGGAAATGGTTAGCGAGGTCATGGGAGATGCCATTGATGATGCCTTGGAAGGGGATGAGGAGGAAGAAGAAACTGAAGAGTTAGTGAGCCAAGTCCTTGATGAGATTGGTATCGATATCAATCAAGAGGTGCGCTTTCTCTCTCTAAATTTATCCTTTCTGGCAGTTTAGCGTGCACTTTTATGGACTTAAAAATGAGTATATAATATATTAATTAGAGGAGATGAATGTTTGGGAGATAATTTACCAGTCATGATGGTTTAGGATGTATGAAGGTAAAGTACACTCGGCTATCATGCAATTTCAGCTTTATACACTATAAAACTTCGTTTTAGTGTACTAAATCACAGTTTTCTGTCAATATAATGCACTACCATCAATTTTCCATCCTCTTATTACACCGTTAAAAACTATTTTCTACCCTCAACTCACACGAAATTTTGATCTTTAGGGATACTTATGTCAATTAGGCATATCGAGTTCAATGTATAAATTTATCTGTCATGTTTAATTTGAGGATACGAAACTGATAGCAGTGTACTAAATTGACAGAAACTGATAGTTTAGTAATCAAAAAAATTCTTTTACAATAAATAGAATTGCGTAATAGTTTCTACCAAACCTTAATAAACTCTGATGGGTTACATGTTACAACTAGGTTTGTAGTATTGAAGTTTGCTAACTATTATGGGATGCATCCATTACCTGATATATATGTCAATTTACAGCATTAATCGTTTTCTGATAACTTATTTTATTTTTTCGGTTTTTGTGTGCAGCTTTTGAATGCGCCTTCATCGGCTGTAGCCGCCCCAGCTGCTAAAAATAAAGTTGCACAAGCCGAACCAACAGGAAACGATGATGGTGCGATCGATAGTGATTTGCAGGCAAGGTTAGACAATTTGAGAAAAATGTAACATTTGCTTGCACTGGTGATTTAAACTGGCAATAATGGAACGATTGAAATATTTCTTGTAAGATATGTCCGGCTTATCGTTTGATGCAGCCTGTATTATATATACGTCTGTGCAATTACTTGTGATTTTAGCACCAATTCTGCCGTCTAACTTGTAAACAATTTCTATGCTCTTATATGATTATATTTGTGGTTTTTTGAGAGTGGATTTTCCGTTTTTTGTGTATTCACTTTGTTTATAAGTTATATAACCCTGATGCTTTAGAGGCAGTCAATGAATAGCAGTAGTTTTAATAAAACGTGTTCTTTTTTTGTGATAAACAGTAGTAATAGCTTGTTTTAATGGTAGTGTGCTTGCTTAATCCTGAAAAGTCTACTCGGAGTTTAAGTTTCGTCTTCTAGACCAGATTTTAAGAGGAAGTATGGGGGTGGCAATTTCCGTGAATTGCTGCACGCGGCAATTCTTGAACAGAGTTGTTCACAGCTGTGGTTAGTAAGAAATCTGAAACTGAATAAAAATTTCAACAAACACTTTTTTCGCTTAAAGGTAAACAATTCAATTATAATAAATCTTGCTCACTTTTTTGAATCAAAGATCCCTCTTTGATGTTTCAGGAGAAATCTTCTCTCTTCTCGTCATCTTGGTAATGAAATATTTCATCAAAATTAAAAAGAATTAAGACAATACCCGATTTATAAGTTATCCTAGAAAATTAATCAATAAAACTTGGGGTTTGGAATTTTGATCGATCCATACTTTCCGTATGGAAATCAAGAACCCACAGATGCATTTTTTAAAATGGTACCCACAGATGCATTTTTTAAAATGGTTGTGGTTCGATTGCTATGGTAAATACTAAATAGCATGGGAGAGTTGAGGTGAGAGAAAGATGTAGAAGAAACCGTTGGGTAAAATTGGGATCAATTCATCTATTGATTGCGTACGTCTGTTTGCTGTGTGTTGTAACTTGCAAGGCAGCTATTGATGGTTTTATAAGATCAAGTTCCTGTTTGAAATTCAGAAAATATGCGTGCAAATAAAGAAAAAAATGGGAACACAGACGAAAGGACGGCGTTTAGGCGACTAGGAAACAACAATACCATGGGTTGTATTTTAACCAGATTCAAATTTTTTTGGTGTTTAATGCTCGACTTCGAAAAATACATGCAGCAAGTTTAACCAGACGGTTAAGTTGCCAAAAAATCAAAGTAAAAAAAGCTAATGGCCAGTATATGTATATATATTTTTTATTTTTTTTTGCTAATGGCCAGTATAATCATCATGTTTTTTTTTGCTCAATTTTTTACAAAGGTTTCATGAGAATCTGAACTAGACTCTCGTTCAGTGCATAAGGATGGTCAGACGAACATCTGAGTCTGCCTAAACCGAAATATTAAATAGATAGCCATTTACAAAACATCTTTCTCATACTATTTTCGTTGCAACTACATGTACAAGAGAGAACATGAACATGGCTTATACCATCATGCTGGAATTGGAATGTAGAAATCCTTCTTGGGAATTATTCGTTTGATCTATCACCAGGTTTCTTTGTAAATTCGGTGGCCCCAACGGAGCTCGGCAAACAGGGCAATTGGCATGCGAGGAAAGCCACATATCTATACAGGGAGCATGAAATGAGTGCTTGCACCTAGGCATTTGCCTCACATCTTCTCCCTCTTCAAACACCGATAGGCAAATAGTGCATTCATACTCGCCTTCATTATGATCTTTACCTATTTTCTTATCCCTCTTGTACTTGAAACTCAAGACTAGACGATTATTAGGATTATTAAAGCTTTGGCTAGAAGAGGGCTCATGTTCAGTCATCTCGGTTGTTCTGGTCGGACTATGATAAGCGCAGCAAGGTACAATTATGAGATTATATACAACTAATACGAGCGCTGCAGTGGTAACTACTGCAAGCCCATAGTAGAGAAACGGAATGGTGAATTTTGGTGAAGAATGTGGTGGCGGTGGCAAAATAGGACTTGGGATGTTATCACCCATAGTGAAACAAATATTTACTACCAAGTTTGGAAGGTATGTATGAGAGATAGATGGAGAAGGGTTTTATCATCCACACAGAACCATGATTGCGAAATGGGGGTTGGTTTTCTATATAAAAACATTTAAATCTAAATTATTTTACGGAATGGAGGGGCTGAAACACTAAAATTTAAATGTTTTGATCAAAATGCATAGAAAAAAGATATATTTTTTTTATAATTTTTTTTAAAGTGGAGGGGGTTATAGCTCCCGATTGTCCCTATCTAGTTATTCCCTGAGGCCATCTGTTAAATTTAATGGTCATATAATGTTGACATGCACCGTGGTTGTGAAGGAGTATACCAAAAAAAAGTTGGAGGTATCTGTTTAGAGACAAAAATAAAGACAAGGAAATTGTAATTTAGCAATCAATTACAAGCGACTATATGAGAGCGATAAATTTAATTACGATAATATTTGCTAGAAAAAAATAATAATGACGTGACATGAACATTTTTTTATTTTTTTTTATTTTAAGATTAAGCGGACCAACTTAAATTGAAACGGGGTAAAAGCCTGCTAAATGGCATTCGAACTACATGAGTAAAAATAAAGAAGACGAGAATCGGAGGCTAGTCGTCAACAAGTTTGAGACTTGGTCTCCAAAATTTCCCACACTTATTCATACTCGTGACATGAACATAAATGTTAAAGAGTTAAAAGTCAAGTATATGTTTGCAAAATAATTATTGGAAGTGTTGAAGAACCAAACCTGTTTTGATTTTTACAATGTGGTTAAACCTATAGCTCCCTTTGTTCAGTTGTTGTTTGTAATTTGCTTTTGTTTTGGTTGTTTCTAGACATGAAACATTTTCTTCTATACAATAGGAAGACGAGATTTGTCCTATGAAAAAGTCAATGGTCCTTGAAGAAAAAATATAGGAACATAGAGATTACAACTGGGATATTTAATCTGGCTATTAAACATATACTGTATATCTATGCTTCATGGAAATCTATGTTTCTATTTGGAAATATAACTTCTCTTATGAGACTTCTATCATGTGAAATTCTTGAGCCGGCGGTGAGATGAGTTTATGCTCACCCCGCATATCAAAAATATGGATAGACTAATATCGATTTTAGCTCGAAATAATTTGTACCTTTAGATCATCGTACTAGGAAAACACTCCCATTGTCTTGACAGAAACGCCTTGTTAGGACAACTAGCTAGACCAGATTAGGCTTCTTAGAAACGGTGTTAAGTAAAACCAGGTTTGTAACGCATCGACCAGCTCTTTGGTCCATTGTGAATTTAAGCCCTTTAAACTACCCCATTATCGTAGAATATGAAACATGCAGGTCAATTTGGTATCAGTTTCTCAAACTATATTTTTTTCTCGGTTCGCCAACATCTGTGGATTGAAAATTTCTTACCAACGTAAGGCAAAACAAATTAGACAACTAAGACAATCTTTTCAGTTTTTAAAACTGTGACAAAGTGTAAACCGGACTACTTTTAGTAGACAAACTACATACAACACTTCCAAATTGTTGCGGTTAAACAAAACTACGTGTAGATTTGACCGGCCAAAAATTCGTCTTCGAATTGTCGAAATATATATTTTCAAATTTCGGTTCTATAGCTTAACATTTGAAATACGTGATGAAATTTTCAAAAGTTTTTATTTCGACAATTTAGAGATGTGTCTTTTGCAAGTTAAAGACACACATAGTTTTGTATAACCCCGATAATTTGGGACCGATGGGAGTAGTATTAATCCAAATTGTAAAAATGATATAGCTTCTTGTAATGGATTATGGACCTATTTTGAGGGAGAAAAAGAGATAAGGAAAAGATTTAAAGGTTTAATAGCAACATTTGAAAACTACAGGAGCCTAATGCAAATAGTGGATATTTAAGAGTCGTCTTTTGTAATTAAATGAAAAAGCTAGTTTCTCATTTTATGCTCATAGTAGGATTATGAAGAAAAAAATGATTGTTATCTATTTATGTTAATTTCCTTTTATCTGGGTAGTTTAACTTTTGAATTGTTCTTTAATTTTCTAGTATTTTTCATAAGTTAACTCTCGATTATGTCATCAGAATATATGAGAAAATCCTACCAAAAACAGTTACAATTGATGGTTTTAATTGATACTTGCTTAACGAACTCATCGATCCATTGCGAATCAAGCCAAGTTCGTTACACTTCTTTGGACCGGTAGCTGAATATAACCTTTGCTAGCTAATTTATCGCCTCATCAGGATTATAATGTTATATATTGGTGAATCTAATCTCCTTAAAGGAACGATAGTGAGTTAGTGAATAGTATGTATTATTCGGCGGACTCATGTGCCGTCAAATGTACATTCATTATACTATAGTATCTTTTAACTCTTTAGCTTGTCTTGCTTTAAATAGCGGACTTCCGACGCTGCATGTGCATCATAACTCTTACTGTCAAGTCGTTGATGCCTAATTTGAGAACATAACATTGTTCATGATAAGTTCTTTTCTTTTGCACGAGAGGTTCTATTTGTTACCGGTTGGAGGTCGGTCACCTATTTGACCCATGTTCTTCAAAACCACCTGATATTATTTTACCGTGTTTTCGGATAATGTTAGAGACTTGTGCTTGAGCGTATATATTGTTTCCCATTTTTCATTTTTGCCCTCTATTGGTGAGCCTGCATGTTTGGAAAAACTTTTGTTTTCTTTTGATTTTAATGCAATTTATTTTGCTACATGTTGTAACCCCCTCATTGATGGTTTTAATGGCACACCATTATGGTTTTATAACTCTTTTTACATATATCTTTATATGGTGGTGCATAACATTTTGATGATACACAAGAAGAAAATACATGCATTTACACATATCACACACTCACATGCATACATATCATCTTAGAAATAGAGTGTTACGTCACTACACTCTCGATGGATGTCACAACAATGACTTCCGTTGTGGCACAGTAATTAGTCGTTTTACTTTGAAAATCCGCCGTCCATTAAAAGGCAGAGTTTTAAAGAGATGCTGAATGAATCGGGTTTAAGGGGACACGGTGAAACCGTCGACTCGTCTAGTATTATATCTGTATACTTTTGGTATCATTTTCATATTGTTTATTTATTTCAGTTTGTTTATGATTCTTATTATTTTGAGGAAATTATTTTCTATTTATTTCTCCATTTCTTTCCGTAGAAATTATTGCTTTACAAACAACGTTTACAATAGTTTTAAACCCGATTCTTTATTCTATACGTTATTGCAATAATTTCGGTGCATGCATTTACAGAAAATTATTTCCGATTACCTAAGACAGTTATTTGGAAAATCATTTTCGGATGACCTTTGGTTTATGAAATTGAGGTTTCCGATTGAATTGTCGAAGGTGTTATAAATCATGTTTGATATTTTGTTTGATGGTTTTGATATAATTCTTTGGAAAATCATTTATTGAGAAACTTTGGTTTTAATAAATTGATGTTTCCGGTTGAATTATCAAAAACGTTTGGATTGTTTATATTAATCTTGGTGATTCAATAGTATGTACAGAATTGTTGAATAACCTTTATATATGCATGAGCTAATTAATTTATTAACTTTTGTTTACGGTATAAGCTAAATGTAGCCATATGCACATGCTTGTAATTGTGGATTGACTTTTATTTTGGAGTAAAGCCAAATGTATAATTCTTGTATGAATTGATTTAGATGGGTATTTGACAATTTACTTGTTAAGACCATAATTCCTAATCGGAAGGTAGTGGCTTCAGCCACTGACTTGTATTGCATAGTATTGGAATTATATGGTTTGTAATTGTCTTATTCTAAAACATGACTCGCGTAAGAGAGGATTGCATGCATTTTGTATTTTATAAAATACTACATGTTAATTATGTAAGTTGATTCTATTAGTGTAATGGTATTAACATGTCACGTTTATATGTTACTGAGATATTGCATATTTGCATGTGTAACTTGTGGTTAGTTAATTGGATGTTACATTTTTTATTGGAGCAAAATACTTGTATAAGATTTCATATTGTGTTAATTTATGAATGTTATGAGATGCATATATTTGTATTTATTTGGCCTTTGATGTTTCTAAGAAAGTGGGATGCACCTGGTTTGAAGAAAACAATTTTTTGGTTAAATGCATGTTGAACGTAGTTACAACTTTGGTAATTACTATAAAACGTTACCTTTTGGTCTTCGTTGAGTTGCTTGTTTAAGTGGGACTTTGTAAAACCGTAATGCCTTTTCAAGATCGTGTTGTGGTTTCTTGAAAGATAATTTTGGTTTGTGAAACCGAAAAATTATTTTGACTAGTTCTTGTATAACCATTCTGATTTTTAGAAATTGGGGCATACAACAGAACTGTTTTGAATTCTCAGATTGTTTTTTGTAAAATCAGATTTCGGATCTGGCGTTTACGGGTGAATAAATCTGACAGAATTTAATTAACTTTTTTCAGGAATGAACTAGAATGATTTGCAAAATCAATTTCTTGTAACCAATTTTAGTTATAGAAAGTTGGTGTTTGCGGCGAATTATTTTTCGTTTTATTTTCCGAAATTATATTATGGGTATTTGTTATTTGAAATACGAACGACTCGTTTTACTTTCCTTCGGAAAATGTCCGGAACACAGTGGTGCTGGAATGGTACAGAACATTATGGGTGCTGGAGTAACTCATATTAATTGTGCTTTAAACCAATTAATGTTGTGGGTTACAAATTTGAAATGACCATTATTAAATACACTAATGTGATGATATAATGGTTCGTAACTCCTTATTAATTGTGATGAGTTATTAATTAATTTGGAGCGTTACAAACGGTGATAATTAATGAGATTAATGAAGAGAATTATAACTTATTATTAATTGTAATTAATTACAATTTAATTTAGAGAGTTACAAAATTTGTAACGATACTCATTGATGGCAATTATTGTGAGTTTATGGCCTCGATATTAATTGCATTAATGGATCGGTTGCATGTTTGGGTTAAATGTTATTTAGTAACCGATTTATTTAATCCAAAGTGAATAATTTATGAATTAAATAAATTATTGACCGTCTGGTTTTACTGTGTGTGAAACTAATATCGGTTAATTTAAAACAATTAATAATTTATTGAATAACAATTTATTAATATGTTGAGTTTGCTATTATTGAGAATAACAATTGAGTAATAGAATATTACTATGATTGGGGAAAACCCGAGAGTCCCACAAATATGGGGGGTAACCCACCGATCTTGTAGATCGAGAATGCGTTCGTGCCCCAAACTGGTCAAAGGCGTCTGAGAGAATATCTAACGGTTCAGTGGTGTAGACTTTAAACGTCGAAACAAATAATGTTGTTTCATTTAGCACCTTTAAACCTATTAAGTTTCTTAATGATAATGTGCATGTTCTGAGTGAGGACAAAAGCAATGCACGAACTGTGTGGAGGCACTTAAGGTATGGAAACGTTTAAATGTTTGGAAGTCCACTAACAAATGAAAGTATGAAAACTTGTATCATGTATTAGTGGTTTTGGAATCCTAAGGGTCGTCGCTCTTTTGATAGCAAAACACTAGGATAAGGTTGTGATCTCTATGAGCGGCTTTCTTGCTTGTGGGAATTTATGAGTGGCTTTATGTTCAAATTGAGCATAATGGACGTTACTCATGCGCTCGATAATGAAATGTTGAGTTATTCAATTAAGTCATTGAATTCGACATGATATAATAGGTCATGAGAATATAAAACTTAAAGGCTTTATTT
Source organism: Primula vulgaris (assembly GCA_963920805.1). NCBI lineage: Eukaryota > Viridiplantae > Streptophyta > Magnoliopsida > Ericales > Primulaceae > Primula > Primula vulgaris. The sequence continues at coordinate 22,957,531 of OY987218.1, read as the reverse complement.
TCTAAATCTTTTATCCAAATTGAAACACAAATATGAGTTTGTGTTTGAAGCAATTTTATTGCAAAGTTTTCGGTTTGAACTTTTGAACGGAGTGCATATTCATATGGCTTGGTGCATTTGAGATACATGCATACCGAGAAGGAGTTAAATGGTACTTCATCAATTTATTAATGATTATACTAAATATCGATATGTCTACTTGATGAGAAGTAAAGACAAATCCGCGGAGATATTCATTCTATGAGAATGAATATGAGAATCCTACATATTTGGATTAAATCTTGTCAGAAAACATGGTTTAACCATTAGTGTTCTGATATGGTAATCTACCATTTTCCAGCTAATGATTATGTGATGATCACTGAATCTGGTAGAACGTTTCAGTTGTGTTAAATATTGTTTAACGAGTTCCGAGATGGTGTATTCACATGACTAAAATTAGTGGTCAATGTCAATTAGGCGGTGATTGAGATACCGCTCGCACAATTGTGTGGTTAGAATGACATCAATCGTGAAAAGATGCCTTATGATGCTCCCGAGCAAAAATGGGGTTCTCGAGCGATGAATGTTATGTTGAAGAGTACAGAATTAACTCTAAACTTGTGGAAGAAGTTTTTCTTTTGCAAACTTTGTGTTGAACAAACTACCGTTTAGGAAGTTGGACCAAACAATTAAAATTATAGAAGACAGTGTGCCTAGCTATAAGTTCTTGGAGGTTTGGTGCTGCCTAAGAGAGGTTTCCATTCTTGTTCATTGAAGGACTTGGATAGAACCAAAAATGGTAGAATGTGTGTATATTGGATTAAACTACAGATAGTGTTCATCGGTATTCACTGGATAAGTCGAATGACTTTGAAGTGCATGAATATGTAATTATTTAAGCTCGAGAAGCATATTTCCTAAAGAAGAACCTTTCTCGCAAAATTTCAACACCTGACGAGGCTGCAGACTCAAACGGTGCTGGAAATATGGGGAAAAGTGAACATTGTAAGGAATGAGAAATGCATCGGCATAGTAATTATGAGTAGAAAAGGAAAATCCTTTAACTCATGAATAAGGCTATCAACGATGAGGTTGATAAGCGAGGCATATAGTGAGTGGCTACAACTGAAGGTGATGATTACTTCGAGACCTATGCTTCTCTGTATGGTTGATCATAGCCTTCATGGTTCTGTTCAAACTAGGAGATACATCAAGTGGATGTATCGACGGTCTTCCTTGAATCAATATTTAGAGGAGGAAATTTACATGGGACAATCCGAAGAGGTTGAGGTTCCAGGTAAAGAATCCTATGTGTGAACTTGTTAAGTCTTATGGACTGAAACAAGTGTGATAAATGTGTCTATATGAAAGGGGATATTAAGGACTACTTAGTAGTGCGTCTCCTTATAGATAATACGATTATCATATGTAGCAATGATTAATATCAAAGCTACAAAGAATATGTTGTCTGAAAACTTCTATATGAAGGATATCAGTGGCCGATGTCATACTTGGTATGAATTAAGACATCGGATGGCAATGCTTTTTCCCAAGGTCATTATGTCAAGCAAGTGCTTGACAAGTTTGACAAGGGAAGTGAGGGAGTTGCGCGAACACTGATGAAAGATCTAACCCATCTTAAAAACAATAGAGTTAAAAACATGCGACAACTAGAATATTTTTGGAGCTCAGATCCGAAGGTACAAAAACCATAAGTGGATATGTGTTTGTACTCAGAGTGGTAGATGTATAATGGAAGTCTTTAAATAGATTTGCATTGCGAGGTCAACTATGGAGTTTGAGTTCATAACGTTGGACCAAGCTACAAAATAAGCCGATCGGCTTAGGAATTTTGAAGAGGATATTCCATTGTGGTCGAGACCTGTTCCCACCATTACCGTACACTGTGAAACACATTCGGATATTGAAAAGGTATAGAGTCATATGTATAATGGAAAGTCTCGACATATGAGTCAGAGACATAGATCCGTAAGAAAATTGCTAGCAAACTGAGTTGTGTTCTTAGACTATGTGAGGTCTAAGGATAACATTGCGGACCCATTATTAAAAGGTTTGACACTGAAGTGGTCGGAACCAAATCGAGAGGAATGGGGTTAGAGCCCATGAAATTGGATACCCGCCATGATGGCAACCCTACTTGAATTGTAAACCCCAGTTTGCAGGTTCAAAGGAACAACCGAATTGTGGGAGGTGACCGAAAAAAACACTCGGAAATATTAGTTCCCTGTCCATTCCTATGATGAAAGAGTGATAGACCTGTTTCATTGAAGGTGAATCGTTGATGCTTATTAAGATCCAAGTATCTCATAAAACGAGTGGGGTGTGACATGATACTCTTTACTAGAGATCACCTATATTGAGTGTATAGTGGGCCGCTAATATGAGATGAGTTTAAGGGCTAAATTTCTAGAGCGCTCGATGAATTTACCAAGGCAGTCCAGGGCCAAAATGGACAAAACCGAATGGGACGACTGGTGATGTAGGGAATGCGTTGAGTGAGTACTATTGTCTTGGTATGCACAAAACGCCGAAAGGTTTAAGGCATCGCGTCCACCTTTTGGCAATCATATCCGATAGTATTTCACTACGGAAGGTTAAAGGCGTAAGCTAATATACAACAAATTCTCGTGGTACTCTCGATTGCATTTAGTTGCATGTTTAAAGTTGCATTCATGTGGGGGATTGTTGGAAAAACTTTTGTTTTCTTTTGGTTTTAATGTAATTTATTTTGCTACATGTTGTAACCCCCCTCATTGATGGTTTTAATGGTACACCATTATGCCTTTGTAACTCTTTTTACATATATCTTCATAGGGAAAAAATACGTTTAGTACACCAAACTATGTTGCTGTTAATGATTTGGGTACCCATCTTTCAAGTTTTCCAATTTGGGTACCACAGTATAAGAAACTGTCCAATTTAGGTATCAATGTATAAATTAATCACAGAATCATGTCACATGACAGCACGTGCTTGATAAACTTGAACGTGAGAGTGTAATTTTATCATTCTGCATCAAAATATATCATGGTAGAACAACGTTTTCCTTCAAATTTGGACTATGTGCTGATTTTTGTTATGTGTGAAATTGGTGAGAAACGTTTTTCTATGATGATATATTTTGGTGCAGAATGACAAAATTACCCTATCACGTTAACGTTTGTCAAACACGTGTTGTCAAACACGTGTTGTCACTTGAAATGATTCCGTGATTAATTGGTACCTAAATTGGAAAATTTATTATAGTTTGATACCTAAATTGTAAAGTTGCTTATATTGTGATACCGAAATTAGAAAAATTGAAATGTGGGTACTCAATCCGTTGCTTCTTGCTTTCGAGCCGGAGCGGTCCATACAAAGAACGCCACCTTAGACGGGATGCAAGTGCCCTATAAAACTCTTGCGGGGAATAATCTTATTTCTCAGGAAAGATAAAGAAAACAAGGGAAGCAAGTTAACGAGTTTTATCTCACCTTTGTACATAATTTTTGATAAAATCTCTTAGTTTTTTATCTTCTTCTAAACCTTCGGAATACCCAAAAAAAAAATCGTTAAAAGAACATAGTTTGGTGTACAAACGTATAAAACCCCATCTTCATACGGTGGTGCATAACAACGTTTACAACAAAAAGTCGAAGTACAAAAAGTGGCTAAATATGAAAGAAAGTGTGTTGCCAATGACCTTTTCTTGGTTCTTTGTTCTTTAATCAATAAGACGTTTCGACAATCGTGTGGATGAGATGTTGAACAGAATTGTTGTCGACTGTGGACGGATGAACATGATGAATCTCTGGCATATATTAGGCAACAACTCGTTTTCAGTGTGCAAAAAGGAATGTCCAATAGTTTTTTTAATCCGTTCAAGTAGAGAGTAATTTTAACGTTTACTTAGAACTCAGTAACATTTATTTGACTTTTGTCATTTGATTATCAGTTTCAATGCGTATCTGTTGTTCTTTTTAAGTGTTTCTTCAATCTCCATATTGTAAATGTGCGTTTATTTCCAATTTAAGACTTTATGAGGGTCTTATTCCTTGTTCTTGTTTTGTCCTTAGCCCCAACTTGACAAAAAACTAAAGATTACTACTAATTTATAGCAGCCCAGACAACCTATACCTACCTCTCAAACGACCAAATAAATTAAACACTTCTTCGTACCTACTTTTCAAAACCTACTAATTAATTTGCATTTTTCTTTATGTTCAAAGCTAAAAGCCTATTTACACTCGTAAAACAAATTCAGTTCAATTATAGATGAGTTGAGCTTAGTAGAAGTGAATATGGGATATTTAATAAGTTCATGAAACTGTCCTGTAATCTTTACTAATATTATGAATTATTGGAACAGGATTTTGATTATCACTAGTAATCTTTAATAAACTGTCCAAGACCTTGACAAAATTTACTTCATTCGTGAACCACTTCAAAGACTTCCATTTTTGTATTTAATTTTTGCAAAAAAGATAATGATACAGAAAGCATCCTTATTATATATTCCCTCCGCCCCTAAACAAATGTCTGTTATAATGCAATTTTGACCATCAAATTTTTCATATTAAAATTTTCTAAATAAAAAAATTGAAAATTCCATCATATATTTCTAATCATGAACTACGTGATTAACTTTTAAAAATATTTTTTTCGGTAATATAGATATTAACCCACGACACTATTTTGCTTTTCCAGCCACTTCAAATTAAATGAAAAAAAAGTGTAGTCAGTACTATTTTGCTTTTCCACCCGCTTCAAATTATGACCCACCTCAGCACATAGTATATGCTTTTGCATATAAAAACACCACATCTTGTTTTCAGTCTTAGTCAGTTAGTTGGACCAATGTCATTGACACAGTATCTTTGAGGTATGAAACTGAAACCCAACTTTGTGCATTGTATACTGAATTGTAGTAGTATTGTATGTAGTCTGGGGATAATAAAAACCTGTGTTTTGATATTAACTTTTACGAAATTTTGATCAAGGAAGTTGGTATTAATCTTAACTTGAATTGCTCATTTAGTTGCTATAAGTCTATGAAAATGAAAGCTTTGAAGATGTATTATGCTCTCTTAACTTTTGAGAATCTTAACTACAAAAAGTAATCAAGAAACTAGAGTGGTACCCTCAAATCATTAAGTACTTATTGATAAGAGGGTTATATAATTGTTATATTCATAAGGACATGTTCATAGACTTGAATTTTTTATTGAATTTTAGAGGAGTTATTGTGAGCTCTCATGGAAGGTAGAAATGAATTGGAGAAGAATAAAGGAAGCAATGAAGTGGTAGTTTCAATTTTGGGTATCGATGAAACATCAAGTAGAGACAGGCTAATTTCCGATTTCAACATTGATACGGAATTAGGTTCTAAGTCCCCATCAAACTTCAATATCAAAAGTTCTAACTCAAAGGATCAAATGTCCAACATGAACATCCCTTATCCGCCTTTAGAGATTACCAAGTTGAGTCCCAGCCCAAACAGGTCTCCAAAAGTGTCCCAAAAAACTGTCATGCGAAAGAGATCTCTTACACAAGCTGTATATTCAAAGTCCAAGTCAAGATTATTAGAAATATCTCATCCTGATAGCGATTCGGATTTAGATGAAAAAAGTAGCCAAAATATGGTGTCTTCAAATTCACCTTATAGGAATTCGACAAGTAGCAAAAATAACGCGAGCACACCTAAAGAAAAAGTGAAATCTGGACTAGTCACTCCAAAAACACCGTTATTGGTTTCACCTGGAGGTGAAGATGACGATGACGAGGATGAAGATGTGTATCAGAGGACAACTCGTAAAGTAGACAAACATTTGGGGAAAAAATTGAATTTCAAAGTTTTACCCGAGTGGTTCATGTTTGTGGGCATTATGGGTGTTTTAATCGCGAGCCTAACTGTTCAAAAATTACAGAACTGTAAAGTTTGGAGCCTGGAACTCTGGAAATGGAGTGTTTTTGTATTAGTGATTTTTTGCGGTCGGCTATTTTCCGAATGGTTTATCAATGTCCTTGTTTTCTTAATTGAACGGAACTTTTTTCTCAAAAAGAAGGTTTTATATTTTGTGTACGGTTTGAAGAAGAGTGTACGAGTCTTCCTTTGGTTGGGTTTAATTTTTCTTGCTTGGGCATTACTGATTAACCGTGGAGTTAAGCGCTCAAAAAATACTAGAAAAATCTTGAGATATATTACATGGGCTTTAGTATCTTTTCTAATAGGAGCAGGTGTATGGATGGTGAAAACATTTTTCGTCAAATTAGTAGCATCTTCTTTTCATGTGACGAGATTTTTTGATAGAATACAAGAATCAGTTGTTCATCAATATGTTCTTCAAACCCTTTCCGGACCTTCGTTGATAAATTCACGAAGTAGCGGCCAATTAAGTTTTAGAAAAACGAAAAAGGGAAAAGAAATGGACAAAGAAGAGGTGGTTAATGTAGAGAAGCTAAATAAGATGAAACAAGAGAAGGTATCGTCTTGGACCATGAGAGGGTTAATTAGAGTGATACAACAGACGGGATTGTCAACACTTTCGGATTGTCTCGATGATAGCGACTGTGATGAGAATATAGGACCCAAGGATAAGGAGATCACTAGTGAATTGGAAGCAAAAGCTGCTGCTTTCCAAGTATTTAAAAATGTGGCGAAACCTGGTTACCGGTAAGAGAAATTGCTTTCTAAAATACCTATTCACTTTATGATATTTCTGCCTTTCGGATATTCATGTTAAAGTTAATTAAAATCTAGGTATATCGAAGAGGAGGACCTCTTGCGTTTTATGAACAAGAAAGAAGTAGATACCATTTTTCTAATGTTTGAAGGGGCATCTGAAACAGGAAAAATTACAAGATCATCTTTAAGGAAGTGGGTGGTAAGATACATTTTCATTCACTAATGTGATTAGCATGTATATCAAAGTAATCATCACATTATGTTTGTATAATTTAAGTTGTATTTTAGTAGTTTAGGTATTTAGGAGATCCAAATATTGCTTTCAGTTACACAAAAGTTTATCTCTACATACCATCTTACAGAGTATTTACGATTCCACTTAGTACTAATAATAAGAATGAGATGCCAACAAACAACAACTGCCTTTTATATATATCTATATATATAAATTGGTAGCTAAACCCAATTTTTCATTAATAATGAATTCTCGTAAACCATTTTTTTTGTGTTGCGAATTATTTTTATTTGATATCTGTAATGATAATAGTGTTTATTGTATTGGGGCTCTGGATATACTAGTTTTTCTCCATTTCAGGTGAATGTCTACAATGAGCGCAAATCCCTTGCTCATTCGCTAAATGACACAAAAACTGCGATAGAGGAACTGAACAAAATCTTATCGGGTGCTGTGTTAATCATAATGTTCATTGTTTGGTTAATTCTGATGGGATTTGTAACCACCAAATTGCTAGTATTCATCTCATCTCAGCTTTTGCTTGTGGCTTTTATGTTTGGGAACACGTGTAAGACTGCTTTTGAAGCCATAATCTTTGTATTTGTGATGCATCCTTTTGACGTGGGAGATCGCTGTGTAATTGATGGAGTACAGGTAACATCTGGTTGCCTATAAAAACATAAATAACCTTATGTACTTATAAATATCAATTCTCTGGAACCCTGTATAAATCTGGTCGATCATCACTAATTCACTATGTCCTTACTTGGTTACTAGCTCAGTTATTTATTTATTTTGGCTAACAGTCTGGACCGCATTTGGTTGACCAGTTTAAAATTTGAGTTTTTCTGGTCTTCCTGAATAATTTGAAAGTTTTGAGCTTAATGAACCTAGCTATCTGACGTAAAAAAATCCAGCTTATTTGCTAAATAGTTGCAACCAAACAAGCTTATATACCATTGCATTATAAGTCGGAGTTTCTCCTCCTACTAACAACTTAATATTGGTCAGAAAATTTATCCAATTTAAAGCAACTTTGAGAAGTTCAGGTGAAGTGTACTTGATAAGTATCAATAAGCAGTGTTAACTAAACTTATAGCGGCCATGAACAAATTCCGCCTTTCAATTAAGATGGGAAGTCTTTTGTAAAATGATAATAATTCGGTAGCATATGCCAGTTTATCCAACTTATTTTTTGAATGTATGCAGATGATAGTCGAAGAAATGAATATTTTGACAACAATATTCTTAAGATATGACAATGAGAAGATATTTTATCCGAATTCAGTTTTGGCTACCAAACCAATCAGCAACTTCTACCGAAGCCCAGAGATGAGTGATAGCGTAGATTTTGCCATTGATGTTAAGACTTCAGTTGACAGTATTGTAGCTTTAAAAGCTAAAATAAAAGGGTATTTTTCTTCGATCCCTAACTAAATTATATCCATTAATATGTTGTGTTCTCTTGTTGTTCAAATATACAACATCATTAAACTTTTAATTGTTTTGATGATACTTGGTATAGGTTGTTGAGTAAACTAATCTGTGGGTGTATTATTCAGATACTTAGAGAGTAAGCCTCAACATTGGCGACCGAACCATAGTATGCTAGTGAAGGATATTGAAGATATGAACAAGATGAAAATGGCTCTTTATGTTAATCATACCATTAATTTTCAAAATTATGGGGATAAGAGCAGCCGAAGATCCGAGTTAGTGTTTGAGATGAAGAGAATCTTTGAAGAGTTGGGTATAGCATATCATCTTCTTCCTCAGGAAGTTCAGCTAAGCTATTCTGGATCAGAAGTCCCAACACATTCGTATTCATCGCGGTGAAAATTTATGTACTTATGCACCTGTAAGTGTATGAATTCAAGGTCCTAGTAAAAGAAGTTGGTCTGTCCTTCTTTTATGGATTTCCTTCCTAATATTGTTTCGATAATACCTTAAACGTTCATGTTTGTTATAATTGAGATGAGAAAGTGATTGCTATAATTTTAGTTCTTTACTTTTTTGGGCACTGGAGATTCAACTTTTTCAAAACACTGTTGGTTGCTGGTTAAGGTACCATCGGCTTCGATACAGAGGCGCAAACACAAGGTCTTTTGCAGTGATAAATTCGGTATATAGTAGAACGACACACAGAACTTTGTTTTCACCAATTTGGGCAAAAAATATCTAGTTAATAATTAAGAGGGAGGCATTTCGTTAAAAATCTTTTCCACATATAGCTGATACATCATAGCAACAAATAGCAACTGCATAACAAAGTCGTTTTGGCCGAGTGGTTAAGGCGTGTGCAAGTATATGAGATTTTCCTGCGAGAGTTCGAATCTCTCAGGTGACGTTTCTTTTTGAACTTTGCCAAAAAAAAAAGAAGCAACTGCAGCATCTTCTTTTAGAAAAGTATTTCCTTGTTTTACGCTTCTATCCGATTTTGCAGTTTATACTTGATACCTTGAGAGTGAAATTAGAGAAGCATTATAGTCAGTGAGTTGTATCCTTTTTTGGTTCATGTTGGGGAACCATCTCAATTTCTATGGTCAGTTATTAAAACAAAGAAAGTTCAGCTTCGAAGCGAGTAAAAGGTCAGATTCTTTTTTTTGGACTTAGTTACCCTTAGACTAACCTTTGAAAAAAGAACTCCTTATTCTTAAAAAGGAAAGGGGAAGGACAGTGCCCTTGCAAAATAGCAAGAACATCGAAATATCAACCATCAGATTGTAATGGAAAGATTACAAGCAAGCCTCAAATCATCTTAACTAAGCATACATGTAATCTGTAACTTAGACAACTATAAAAGCTACCATAAAAACAATTAAACATAATGAACTACCACTGAGAGACAAAAAAATGGCTGCAAATTAAAATGACCTCAGCCAGTCTTAAGGCGTTGTTTTCTGTCCAGAACTCGAAGCATTTAGACAAGGAAAAGAAAAGGGACATCCTTATTTGCCGTTTGGATTACGATCAATCAAACATTTTGACCTTAATACCATGCACACCTCACCATGGCAACAAAAAAGGTACTATTATTAGCGAGAGTTTAAATAGAGATCCACACATTGTTTCTACGCGTATTAACTGTTGGTTATCGATTATCGGACAGGAAATACTAGCCCATGTAAGCACATTTCGTACTATTTTTCGGTTTTGAGGTTTTATACTAAGAAAGAATTGTTCGCTTCAAGTCTGTTTTCAAAGGATTCAAATAGGGATCCACACATTGGGTATTATTAAACTACTATCTAAAAAAGAAATAAACTCAAAACCAAGATGCATGCAATTTAAAGATTTCACAATTCTCATCATCTTCTGTCTTTAATATTATGAAGTCAGTTAGAAATTTTAATTTGTACCAAAGACTGCAACATGTGAATGAAGAACAAGTTACTCGCTACAACCGCAATCAAAGTTATCTAGGAAAACAAAAAAATGTACATCACCTGTTGAGTGTAAAAATTGAAAGAAAATCAATCTCATCGGCTAAATCCCAGCCTCCCAGACGTACCCATTCTTGCTTGGGAAAACAACATTCCTCTATTTACAGTAATATACACCATGATAGTGAGGCAATAATGTCTCTGTTTCCGGTGTATATTAAATTGTTATTCCAGAATCCCTATTTCACTATTTAAGAACATATTGGACAGCTGAGTGACTGAGTCGATATATTCATTGATGGTCTGATCAGAGGAGATCGTACACCCATCCTTAAACTCCACGACTTCGGGGCACGCTGGCCCAGAGCTTTCCACTCATCATGACCTACAGAAATAATGATACTAATTAATGGTCACAACAATGTGACATGGCATGCATTGCTGATATTGTACAACAGGGAAGAAACCTGCATGTTAAGATATACCTCGCGACCCTTCGCCCCACTTTCCATAACAGACCTCACAACATCTTAGCAAGCCCCGGGATGGAAAAAAGAAACATAGTTAACAAACCTCCAAGATAATTATTTTTACGAGTGCAAATTTAGAAATATGTTTCAAAGGCATGACAAGCAAAGACTACACAAAAAAAAGTACATTATCATCACATGGAAAGCCAGTATTCATTTTTTGTATTACTATTCAAGCAAGTACACAAGCCGCGCGTATTGGGTTCTTCCAACGTAGAATAAATTAATTATGTGCTATCTATCTAAATCCAAAAATAACCTCCTATTTTTAACAACAAATTAATCATGTACAATCTATCCAAAACAAAACTGCCGTCTCACTCAATTCCAAGCAATATATATATATATAATGGAACCAAACCTAATCATTTCACATAGATTTAGTTATCTTCATGAAACCAGGTTAGAGATGTTTGCAAAACCCAAGCAACACTTAGCAGCCACAAAAGCAACTTGCCAATTTTATAATTCAACATAATCCCAAGTCAAGATTAACTATACATGAATAAAAAAAGAAAGCTTAACACAGGATGGGTCATCAAGTCGGCATTCACATTGTTGTGGTTAGATTTGGCTTAGCAATATTGGCAAAAAAACCCATTTTAACTAGTAATTGTACTCATTAGATTTAGCTACTAGTTTTATACACATTGGAATTGTAACATCCATAACCTAGACCTAAAAAGATATCACACGGGCGAATAGCATGTGTGGCGACACGTGTTTAAAAAAACCCTAATAGAATAATAATAAAACACTACATAAATTGCTCATTAATCAACTCAAATTTCTATCAAAAGCTACATTAATTGTAACATCGAAAATTACGCTCATTACAAATAAACTTAATCTTTTACAAGGTAAACCAAAATTGAATCGTAGCGGAATATAACACATAATCCTATAGGTCTGTCTGCTCTGGTCCCAAACTGACTCGATAGCTAACTTGAAAATATTTTAAAAATGAGAGCGGTGAGCCAAACGAGCTCAATGAGGGAGAAAACCTCACAATATATAATATGAGTGAAAATAAGATTTTTCTTTTCAATTTATTTAAAAATAATACTTTATTTAATAAAAATTCTCAATGGAATTCTCAATAACTTAAATAAATTTGGAATAATAAGATAAATAACTCTTTTCTTTCTCTTTCATCAATATAATTTTCTTTTAAACAGTCGCAAAAATAATAATAAAATCTATTTCTTTCTTTTTATGATAGGAGCAAATATGATAATATGTATATCTTAGCGTATCAAGCTGAATTGACTTATTCAATCATTTACCGTCCATCTTTTTATCTGGTGTATAAACCGTACATGCAATTCGTAATTAAAGTCACGACAGCTTGACGACAGAGTTTCTTCCTTAACACGATCCGGTTAACGAAACTATTTACAATCGTTAAGTTGACCGTTAAGAATTAAACTCATTCGTTTAGTTGTCAACGTCACCCCTCTTTCTTCTTCCCCTTATTAGGGATTATCCGTTGGACTTATTTCTCATAATCCCAATTACAAATCATAAACAAATTATAAAATAATAATCTCATTCAAATTTTTGTACAGAATCCTGTACATAACCTCATTCTTTTATTCTTTTCTTTATGTTTTCTCTTTCTTTCCTTTTGATCTTCCTTTTTTATACAAATACAAAATAAATTCAACGCGTACATATATAGATTAGATAGTACTTTCAAATTAATAAAAATGATCTTTCAAAACATTGTAAAAAATATGCAACGAGGTATTTTGTAATAATAAGACAAAAGGCACTCATCTCGGTATTGGTTTGTCAATAATATCACAAACTTTCGCTATGAAACCAGACTATTAACGGGTTAATGACCTGGAGTTAAGTACACAATAACCTACTGTCAATACAAGAGTACACGAACCACCAATAACTATATCTGGAGTTAGCTAAAAATTAACTAAATATTAGCCCTCTTAAGTTACTTAAAATCTTAACTAAATCTTCTACTGGATTAAGACATAACTACTTTCCTGAGCAAATATTACTTGGTATAATTCGCTAAATAATTCACATAATCTAAGGGCTCAACTTCCAATACGGTTCTACCCTTCCTTTAAGCTGTTAGTTACCACTAGTTATATGACACAAAAGTATGAATGATTCACATGCTCCATCAATTCCAGAGTCTATGTAAAAGAACAAATAAGACAATTCATTCTAAAGCATACATTTTGCTCGGTTAAGTGATAGTTCTCAACGATAATTATTTAAATGATTAAAAATAACTATATAGACGAGCAAATATCTTTTATCGATTATTAAATAGTTTATTGATTACAGATCATTCTGTTTACGATATAATCTTAACTATTTAATATTCGGTATGCTATCAATGTCTTCTTCTTCGGTATTTGTCTTCGGGTGCTCGAATTGACTTTGTATGCACGTGTACTTTCTAGTGAGATAATATCTGAATTATTTTCTTAACTTTGTACATACAATTACCAAGTCCAAAGTACGAAGTTGATTTAACTTTTTCTTTATAAAAAAATTAAGATGACTTACCATCCGGTAATAAATCGTCAAATACCGATTCTCCATTTGTTAAAATCCGTGGGTTTATTAAGCATAGAATTATTTGTCATCTTTATATATAAGATGGCCACATGCATAGACCATTCAGTCATTCACTCATGAAATCCAATTATTTTTGTGAGTTGTATTTCACTAAACGAGAGAACATGCAAGCAACGGAGAAGATCAAAGAATTCCGCTTACTTGTATTGTCGTACTTGTCTTATTTTCTGATGGTCACGAACAACTAGCTAGTAAAACAGTAAAACTAATAACCTTCCTAGTTCTAGATCCAATGCTGTAATTAGTTGACTTAAAACGAAATTTAAATACTGATGAGGACCTAATTAAGACTAGGTTGAAGGTTGAAGTTGAATAGAATTCTGAAATTTTTTTTCATGTATTTCAAGTTTTCAACAAACCAAAAATAATTACTAGTACAAATTAGTCTTCAAGCACCCCACATATTACCCAAAACAAAAATATAATTGGTATTGAAATAAATAGGTCATATGGATTTATTGATTACAAGTAAAGCTGTGCCTGTCTCAGATTTGCAACAACAATTGCCCCATAGCACAGTTTCTAAGTTCTATCCGCCTTTGGGTCCACAAAATCACTATCAAGTACATCACATGCACACATACTAATATAATGCTTATGGGTCCCATTTCTAATGTACATGGTTTTTTTGGTAACATTTACTCTGAGATTTTACTCCAATTATCATAAGACCATTCTTTTTAAAAATAAAATAAAATCATAAGACCATGACGCGAACCTCTTGTATAGTTTCGTTGTTTGGTTTAAAGCCAAAGAAACCCCCCCAAAAAACACATCTTATGATTTGCCTCATCTTTCAATTAATTAGCAAATATTTCTCGTACCAAAAAGATTTTCCCACCCTTATTGTCAATATTCAAGATTTTGCAATACTGTATAATAAAGAAAATATATTGTAATATTTACATTTACATGATATGCTTACTATATATATATATATATATATATATATATTTGTTTCTTAATATCTCGTGTATATCACATTCTTCTGTTCATTGTATTATTGGAACAATTAAATATAGAGAAAAACTTTCACCTGATAATATTTCAATTGAATTTACATGATAAATTTATTTTCTTAGAATTGAAAATGGTAAGTGGCTCACATTCTGAGATAGTGACATTACTTGTTGATAGGGCCGGCCGGTCGCCTTTTGATTAACACTCAAGTTGCATAATATTTCGAACGCTTATTTTAACTCGATCAGATAAAAAAAATCATAACATATATACCCTAGATATTTATCTAAAATTAACAAAAAACATAATACCCCTTTATAAGTTTTATACATCGAAGGCGTTATGCTCTATTTTGTTTTGTATCCGGTTTATAATTTCTACTATTTCATGTCACTTTTTGGATTTTGAAAGGTAATTTTGTAATTACCTTAAACTTTTTTTGTAAAATATTTAAATGAGGAATTGTTTTCATAATTAGTTTCAATAAATAAGGAACATTTTCTAGTAACACACAGTTATCAAACTAAAGTTCTTTAACATATATATATTGCGCCAGTCTTTTTTCTATCCTCTCATGCTCTTGTTATAAATTTTCACAACCCAAAGGGTTTCCGTTTCTCTAACCAAAATTGCAATTTATTTTATCAAAAATATTCTATACTACCCTCCTCTATATCGTTAAATATATCTCCTGATCAAGCCCAAATTTACGCCTTTTCGGTGCCAGTGCCTAAGCTGACCGGCGGTTTTGGGTGCTGATTGTGTTTCAAATTTTCAATAGTATAATTTTCAATCTCTAATTGTATTCTACAAATGATATGTACTTATATATTACTATCATGTCATAAACGGCGAGATCCGATTATTGTGTTAGATACGTGGTTTCAATATTTAATAGCAAGCTGCTCAACGTAACTGCTACTCCTAAACGGAGTTATATATATCTCTAAACAATGCCTACACGAAAGAGTGATAATTTTGGCAATATGTTGGTTATGAGTAAGGGTGGCAAAATAGACCGAAACCCGACTGTAAATCCGTCCGAAACTGAAAAACCGATAACCGCTATAAACCCGAATGAAGTGTTGGCCGGACCGAGACCAATGGTTACGGTATGGGTTTCGAAACTATAACCATCAACCCGACCGAAAAACCGTGACCGAAAATCGAATCGTTAAACCCGAATAATATCTGAAAAGTAACTAATGTGTGTGTATATATACTTAGTAATCGTACCCCACGCATTGCGTATACAACACGTAATGCAATAAAAATATAGAAAATAGGTATAGTTATGATATAAATATATGTATAATAAAAAAAACATATTTTAAAATTTAAAAGAATATTTGGTTATTAAAGAGCGATAAATAGTTTTATTAGTTTTCAAGAGTTAATACCCAATTAGTAGAATGTACTATCACCCTTTAACGAAATGTAACCCATACTATGGAAATTTCCAATTTAGGCACTATATTAACCAAATCAAACCAATTTAGTTTATTCCGTACACATTTTTTACGTCGTTAGAGCCATGTCGTTTTTTCTGTTAAAAATAAGGATGACAGGGTAATTCCACAGTAAAAAAAAAAAACTCTAACCCTCTGTTTGTCTCTTCTTTCTCATATACATATATACATACACTAGTAATCGTACCCCACGTATTACGTGTGCGGCGCATAATTCAATAAAAATATATAAAATACGTATAGTTATGATATAAATATATGGATAATACAAAAAAAAACATCGTTTAAGATTTAAAAGAATATTTGGTTATTAAAGAGGGATAAATAGTTTTATTAGTTTTTACTTTTTATATTTTTATATGAATATGGTATTATTGTAATTAATATAAAGATGCAGGGGTATTTTTAGAAAAAAAAATGGTTAAATTGGGCAGTCTCATTTGACTTGACTTGATTTATTATAATAGAATGATATAAACATATATAAATATATGTATATAATATTTATATATTTATATTAGCTATAAAATACACACAAATATATATATATATATATATATATATATATATATATATATATAATGTATAATGTGTAAGTTTTAAATGAAACTTATAAGTTATATTGTTCTAAAATTGGTTCAATATTGATAATACATTCCAAATTTCTTTTAATTCAGTAATTTTATTTACATATTTTCTTATAAAATAAGTTCTTAACAAAATTTTACAACAAAAGTAAATTGGTATAAAAACAAAACAAATAAACAACAATTATAATTTTGAAGTAAAAAAATTTACTAACATAAAAATAATCTAAAAGTTGGTTAAAACCAAACTATCCGAACATTGAAAACCGCTTCACCGGCCGTATATCTGGGGTACTGGACGGTTATTCTGTCTAGTTTTTTTCTCAAAAACCCGACCGGACATTTTTTAAGACCCGAAAATAACCGAAACCGACCCAACCGAAAACCGGAAGTTTTGTTCTTGGGTGGATGGGTGGATGGTCAAAATTGCGAGCCCTAATTATGAGATGAAGACCAAAATAGCCTATGTATTTTAGTATTCCTACTAAGTTATCAACAAAAAGGACATAACCTGATATTTGTAGTAGGTTATACGTAAACACAAACCAAAAATTTCATTTTAGTATAACAATCACTAAAGACAATTAAGCTTTCAGAACCGTCATCATGACTGTCCATACCAAACCTTAATTTCATAAAAAATAAAATAAACAATAGGTTGAGTACACAAACATATGTGGAAACCAGGGGCGAAGCCAGTATGTGTAAATGGGGGTGTCAAAATATATGTACAAGTAATATATTTTTATGGGGGTGCCAAATCTACACCTAAAAAGAAATTGTACTAAAAAAAAATTGCGTCACTTGGGATTTCTAAAATTATGTGGGTGCCGTGGCACCCGATCGTCCCCAATTAGCTTCCCCCTGGTGGAAACCACAGCAAAAAAATATATACATTTGGACCAACCATTTCCATTTATGCATGTTAAGTTCAAAATTTATAGTCTAAAGCCAATAAAATAAATGAGTCCAAATCTTCTATCCCATATTCTCTACCTCCTTTCGTGCCCCCTTGCTTATTTTCACTCAATTTTTAAATTTTCACAACTTATACCGCAACTTTATAAACTTTTATATTGTATTGTATTCAAATTTTAAAACATTTGAACATAATATTGTTTTAGACAATTTTTTTAATATTCAATGTTTAATTTACACTAGTTTATACATTTATTCCAAAATAAATTTTGTGTGGATTTTATTTTAAAAATAATTATTGGAATGTATTGATACATGTATTATAGTAATTGTACAATTTTTTTCAAGTTTTTTAGAATTTTTTTTTGGATAAAATAAGCAAGGGGCACGGAAGGAGATAGAGAAATGGGGTAGAAGATTTGCACTCCCAATAAATATATGAAGAGCACGTTTAAACTGACATCCATGTTGGTGGTTCAATTTTTAGGGTGTACAAAGTAAATGAAAACGGGGGAATTGCAATTGAATACATTTTGTCCAATTTATTTAGCAAAAATACAAACCCGTCAATTTTCTTTTACTTAGGTCATTATTGTTAAATTCAATAAAAATACTGTCAAATTATCTTAACAATATTTCATCAAATTGACCAAATTTGATGCATACAATATATACACAAATACAGGTGTCTACACAAATATAAAATACAAACATATACACAAATAATGTATAGAAGTCATTTAATTCTCTGTCCAAACACAAAAATACTGCCAAATTAAAAGTTTTAACACATGTCAAACTATTAATTGCAATCAAGGCCGGAATTCAATCTCTGACGGTTGTGGCGCAACCGGTGAGGATGACGTGACTGAGAGATAGTGTATGTGGTGGGCGATGGACATGTGGTTGCATCTGATGGGAGGTGAATTATAAGTGGACCGGAAGTGGATTCATGGAGGTGGGAACTAACGATAATGATGATGTTCTATGGTGCAGGGGAGCAACGAGGGGGTAGAGAGAATAACGGGTCGGCGGTGAATAAGGAGAGAGAGTCTGCGATGCAATGAAGTTTGAGGAGAGCGAAATCAATTCGCGTCGTATATTAAATCTGACTAGCTAAACTGAAATAAATATTTGACACTGTTATTTTTGCTAAATAAGTCTACCACTTTCATATAATTTTCTAATAAAAAAGTTAGGTACAAGTGATAAGCATGCATGCGTGTTATCTGAATTCATCTCAAAAGAAGTATCTTTACGGCCCTTGTCATGTTGTTGGGGTGTCACATTTTCGCATCTACATACATATCTATCACTTTTTTAGAACGATATATAGTGCTTTGTTTGGACTTTGGAGCAACGTAAGCCAACTTTTTTGATTCCCCAATTGAACTCTTTATATCTATAGTCTAAACCATTCTTTTTTATCACTATGCATACTATTACACAGATTTCCAATGTGTAGCACAACAAACAAAAGCATTCAAATAGGGCCAAAAGATTTATCGCATCCATTTAAGTTTTAGATATTCTTAAAAATGTTAATGACTTAAAATTTGAAAATTTATATTATACTTAATTAATTCTCAACTTTAAGAAAACTTTGCTATGATCAAGTTGATTGCCCTAGGTGTCCTTCATAACTTCAATAAAACTCAGGCTAAGAGCAAGTTATATAGTCGCTATATATAGTTAATGTCTTTGGTACACAATTCTTTACGATCGATATATAGTTCAATTGCAGTCACCTCTCACGTGAGTATGTATTATTTTTTTCTAAATTTAGTACACATACCTAACACTCCATTTTTCTTCTAAATTTTAGAGTGTGATATGTTTATTTATTCCCACTTTTCCTATGTTGCCCTACCACTGGATTTTCATCGGGTAATAAATAGAACAAAACCATCAAAAAGTGGTCAAAAGCCCATCATTCCTATCTGAGATTCTGTTCTTGTGGTGGTGTGTGAGTGGAAAACCAAAAGGATTTAAAAAGGTATATCAATTTCCTCATAGGCTCATAGCATCTTTAATTAACGGATGGTTTTTTTGCATGCATTCTCATGTCCCTCTAAAATAATCTTCTATGCATAAATTAATTGATAATTCCCAATCATGTGAGATTGAGAAAAAGTCAAATCTATATTCATGGGAGTAAATTAAAATAGTTTCTGCCATATTTTTATTTCTATTCAGAATTTCAACCTTACAAGGACATTTATTTCTGTAACATAAAATAAATTCAATTTTCTCTTGATACAATCCAAAAAGTGGCTCCCCAATATATATTATATTATACCCCCGTGGATGCTACCCTAGGCCTCAGTTTGCAAGGGGACAAACGATGAAACTCGAGAAAAAGGTGGGTAAAGAGTAATGACCCACATAAAGATTTATTCACCTTTGACAAGCTATAAAGTAGATTGAAGATTACAGCTCATGGGTCACTTCTTTTAATTTATATAATGATACAACATTAAAATAAATGGAGAAACCAAATGGTGATTGCCGAGAATATGAGTATATGAGAGTATATAAATTACCTTAACTTTTAAGGTTTCTAATATGTTTAATTGATTAATAACAGAGTCCGCACTATCAACCTTAATCAGATTTTGAAAAAAGAAAAAAGAAAAAAAAAACCTTCGATCTCACTTTTAAATATAGAACCAAAATGGAAGACCCCGTGTTTTTACAACTCAAAATGAGTTTTTAACATTTTTATACGACATGGAAATAATAATCGATAAGTGTTATTCAACAAAGACCCGACCCATATAATTAAAGCGGATATCCAATGCATCAGATATGAGAAATATATTTGATGTAAGGCTATAATGGTCTTTTTCTTCATAAAGAGGAAAGATAAGTACCATTGGACTGACTCCAAATGATAGAAATCTATTGAACTAAAAGCCCATGATCAACAAATGAAAGCGGCACATATCAACATCCTGCGGTGCACGTACCCCTATAAATAAAGTCAAATAGCATTACAATATCTCATCTGATTTTCCTAGCAGAAAAGACATATCAGTACAGAGACTTTTCAGAGCTTATCTCATTAGAAAGTACAGGTGCATGTAAAGTAAAGTCAAAACCCGAAGACTAATATCGAAGAAGAAGACACAGATATTATACCGCACATTAGACTGTGGAGATTATATTGTAATCAGAGTGATCTGTAATCGATAAACTGTTCAATAATCAATACAATATATCTGCTCGTCTATATTGTTATCTTTAATCTCTTAAATAACTATTGTTGAGAAGCACGACTTAACCGACCAAAGTCTATGCTTTATCAAATGGCGTCTTTACACTTCATCTGGTACTAACTAGTTTCAAAGACGAACACACGACTCAGCCAGCCAAGAAAAATGGTAACGATCTTATAAGAAAACCATCCCGAAGAGGTGGGAACGACAACAAATGAAATACGCATTCATCCCGACGAGCTAGATGCATTACTAGTTATTAAACGGAGATACCAGGCTCTCACTGCCAAAACCTGACCATCCACTTCCAACCTCCCAAACAAACATTCGCACCTCCCTGAACAACCACTAATGGTGGACGGGATTATAGAAGAAAACCCATCAGACTCGGAAGAAGAGCGATCCACGTCAGCAACAAGAATGATAAGAAGAAATCAAGAAAGGACCCGGCAGCTGGACAATATAGCACCCGTGATAAACGAAACACAAATGGATAGCCTAAGGAGGCAAACGAATGCAACAAGATCGAACTCCATGCATCAGCTACCAACCATGTCGTCAAATCTAGTTCACACCAGGGGAGGGTCATTTCCGACATAACGATGAAGAGGTCAGGGAACTGCAATCAAAAGACAATTATGTCGAGAAAACAAGAAGAGCCCATCAACGTCCGAGAAACCCAGTGGCATTCTAATACGGAATGCCACATATAGACACACATGAACAATAAACAGTTCGAGAACCAATCGTTCCACCACAAATAATCACACAATCTATAGTGGAATTCCAACTGATAGTCCTACCAACAGGAAATGAGACAATGGTTTCAAGGACCGATGAAAGCTATCACGTCCAAGTTTAAGCCCAGCTAGCAACTTGCATGACAGCCATGAGAGGTGCAAGAATAAGGATGCCGACAGGCCAACCAATCAGCCATAAAAAAGAACTCCCGAGGGGCGAACACATGGAAGAGGCACTTATAGGGAAGCCATAGAGATAGCTGGAAGACAGCATGAAACAAGAATGTTCCAACAAGGGGAACAACCATCGGTAGTAACACAACCGCAACCATTCACACCAGGGACATGATTCCAAGGCACCCAAGTCGGACATCCATACGGCCCGAGAAATGGGGGATACAGAGAGAACAGAGCGGGGGGAATGCATTAGTACTACTCCCCCATTCACACAAGCTATGGCGTAGAAACATACACGCCACAGTACCAAACGCAAGATGAAGTCTTCCAGCAAGCGTGGGAGCTTTCTCAAGAAACACCATGTACAGAGCAGATAACACAGTACAGAAACCCAGCATGATTCATCATTCCAGAGTTTAAGCTGTACGACGGGAAAAGCTACCGTATCGACCATCTAAGACATTACAAAACCATAATGGAATTATGGAGCGACGACTCCACTTTAATGTGCAAGTTCTTCAAGAACAACTTGGGTTAAGGGGTTTCAACCTGTTATCACAACTTGCCGAGGAGTTCTATAGGAAATTGGACTGAACTGCTCAGGGCCTATTCCAACCAATACGCTACTCATAGGTTAAAGAAGGTCACTATCGAGACACTGCTTAAAATGGCGATGTTGCCAACGACTACTGTATACGCTTCATCGACATAGGCAATCAAATCCCTCAGTATGCCACCAACATTGCAATCCAAAACTTTGTCAACTCCATCCCAAGCGGACACTGGGCACGGAGGAAATTTTTTGGCAAAAATTTTCCAACTACCAATGCATTCCTCGTCTACTGCACTCACTTAACAAACAAGAACGAGGAAATGAGGAACCTCAACCAGGCCTTACCTAAAAGGGAAGCGGTTAGGGAAGCACGGGTAGAGCAGAAAAAAGTCAAGGGTAACCGCGGAGAAGCAATGAAACCGGCTAAGAGTGACAACATATGCAGGAAACTCGAAGAGCAGAGGAAGGAAGAGCGCCTTACAGAAGCTGACAGAAAACCATATCAGCCGATGTACCAAACACCGAACATGCCACCCCGTCAGGAACCCAATCAGGAGAGAGAGCAATACAGAAGGAATGTCGAGCCGGTCGAGCTCAAATACAATTTTAACCGCTCCGCAGAGGACATTTTGATGGACATTTCAGAGAGACTTGATACTCAAGGCCGGGGCCAATCCTATCCTCACCCAACCAAAAAGACAGCAAACTTTTCTATGCATATCATGAGGACCACGACCACCTCACAGAAAACTGCAGAAATCTCCGATGGAAGATGAACCAATGGGGTGACGCAGGCTATCTAAATAAATTCATCAAGGGAGGTATGAGCAAAGACAAGCAACCGGCCATAGAAAGATCCGCAAACAGAGGCGGGAAAGTGATAAATGTCGTCCACTTATCATGATCGAGACCCACATGAGGAGAATGAGCTCAACAGATCCAGCTAGCTTATTTTGGCCAGGTGGCGAAAGCATCCCAGGCGTCCTCGTCAGCAAAGAGACAATGTGTGCAACAAAAGCACCCACCCATCTCCTTCTCCGACCACGACGAAAAAGGAGTCATTTATCCCCACAGCGATGCAATCAACCTCCACGTCAAAATCAGGATCAACACGGTCAACAAAGTTCTAGTTGACCAGGGAGCATCATGTGAAATCATGTATAATAAACTATTTGACAAGATGGAATTGAGCTTAAAAGACTTACAGCCAACCGACATAACATTAATAGGTTTTATTTTGGAAACAACGAAACCACTTGGTAAAATAGTCATTAACGTCACAACCAGAACAGTATCGGTATTGGTTGAATTTTTGGTAGTAAACGATAATTCGGGACACAACATGATTCTAGGGCGACCATGGCTTCACACCATGAAAGCTATACCGTCGAGTTACCACCAAAAAGTCAAGTACCCAAACAACAAAGGCGAGATCAAAGTTGCCCGAGGATGTCAGGAAGATCCAGACGCTGTGAGGACATAACGGCCCCTTTAAGCAAACAGTTAGTCATCAGGGAGCAACCGACCAGCCTGAAGAAGCTGGTAGAAAAAATAGCCAAAGAAGAAAGGGCAGTAGAGGAGCAAGTGGGAGAAAAGCTAAGGAAGGTGAGAATTTCGGGAATGGACGAGGAGCATTATTTCCTGTTAGGAGAAAACCTTCCCGAGGAAGAGGCAAAATATATGGAGAAATTCTTATTCGAAAATATAAACAAATTCGCATGGAGCCCAGTGACATGCCCGGGATAGACCCCAAATTGGCGTGTCACAAGCTAAGCGTGAACCTCGAGTACAAGCCAATTGCACAAAATAGCATAAGGATATCAATGGAGCACATGGAGGCAATTATAACTGAAGTATAGAAGCTACTTGCGGCGGGAACTATAAGAGAGGTGATGTACCCTCCATGGTTGTCGAACCTAGTGGTGGTTTCTAAGAAAAATGGGAAGCTAAGAGTGTGTATTGACTTTACATGTCTCAACAAGGCTGCCCAAGGGACCCTTACCCATTGCCAAGAATTGACCAGTTGGTCAATGCAACGACGGGAGCAGAAAGGATGACCTTTTTAGATGCATACTCGGGATACCAACAAATACCACTGACCGAAGAAGATCAAGAAAAAACATCATTCATCTCACCCCTGGGGAATTATTGTTACAAAGTAATGTCATTCGGATTACGAAATGTTGGAGCTACGTATTAAAGAATGATAACGAAAGTCTGTCAAAGACACATCGGCAAAACAATGGAAGTTTATATAGATGACATGGTCATAAAAAGCGAAAAAGCAAAATGTCACTTACAAGACCTAAGAGACATATTCCAAACTTTGGGCGAACACAAGTTAAAGCTCAATGCAACGAAATGCACGTTCCTCATAAGTAAGAGTAATTTCCTAGGACACATGGTTAGCCAAAGAGGAATCGAAGCAAACCCCGACCAAATAATGGCCCTAAAAAACTGGCTGCACTAAAAAGCAAAAAGCAGATACAGGTACTCACGGAAATGATGGCTGCACTGAGCAGATTCGGATAAAGGACAACCTTTTTTCGACATGCTCAGAAAATGAAAGAAGTTCGTATGGAACCCCGAGTGCGAAATTTCTTTTCACAGCTTAAAGGAATACATAAAGACACTATCATTGTTAGTAAAACCAAATAAAAGGGATATACAAGCATGCTACTTGGCAGTGTCAACAACAGCTGTAACCGCATTCATTCTAGGGGAAGAAGGTCGAGAACAATTCCCAGTCTATTTCGTGAGTAAAACCCTAGTCGACGCCGAAACAAGATATTTGTCGTTGGAGAAATTATGCCTGGCACTGATAATAGCAACAAGGAAGCTGCCGCACTACTTCATCACGCATCAAGTCCAAGTTTATACCAAATTCCAAATCAAGAAATCTCTGCGGAGAACCGATATTAGTGGACGAGTAGCCGCATAGGGGGTCAAGCTTTCCCAATTCCACATCGAGTTCGTGCCTAGACACGCGATAAAGGGACAAGTGTTAGCAGACTTCATTGCAAAATTTACCGAGGGATATAACGAACGAGTGGAAATATCAAGACAGTCGCACTAGGAAATACACGTCGACGGGTCGTCCATAAAAGACGGGTCAGGAGCTGGAATTGTCCTTAGGTCTAAAGAGGGAGCATTTATCGAAAAAAGCATCAACTTAGGGTTCCGAGCAACCAACAACGTGGCCGAATATGAGTCCTTAATAAACGGCATGCTAATCGCAATGTAGATCGGATGCACCCACCTGGTTGTTAGCTCAAACGCGATGCTGGTGGTCAACCAAGCCACCGACGAATATCATGCTAAGGATGGTAAAATGATCTTGTACCAGAGGCAGGTGCAAAGCATGATGGAAAAGTTTGACAAATGCATATTCGTAAGAATTAACCGCACTGAAAACGCTCATGCCAACGCACTAGCAACCATAGCTTCAACATTGTAAATGATAGACACTCGAACAGTCACAATAGAAACATTAGAGAAACCGAGTATAGTCAAGAAAGTCAACGGAATAACGTCAGTACAATACGAAATAGGATGGATGGAAGAAATGATCGAGTACTTGGAAAATGGAATACTCCCGACGGACAAAATAAAAGCCCTTAAAGTCATAAGGAAATCACCAAAGTTTTGGCTATCAGAGGGGGAGAAACTTTACAAGTCAAGTTACTGAGGACCGCACCTGCTGTGCGTCCGAACGGAACACCAACAACAAATCATCGAGTAAATCCACGAATGATCATGTGGAGCCCATATCAAGGGAAGATCGTTAGCCAATAAAACGGTCACGCAAGGCTACTAGTGGTCGTACATCAAAAGGGATGTCGACGTATACGTACAAAGTGTGACAAATTCCGAAGGTTTGCCAAAATATCACGGCTCCCAACGTCAATGATGACCCCCGTATCAGCACCATGACCTTTCGTCCAATGGGCAATTGACTTAGTAGGAAAATTACCGAAAGCGTCAGGAAATGTCGAGTACCTAATCGTAGCAACTGACTATTTTACCAAGTGGGCAGAGGCCAAACACCTTCAACAAATTAAGGCCCAAAATGCCAAATAGTTCATCTGGGAGCACATTATAAATGCATTATGTTGGGCGCAAAATGCTCGATAATAGTTCACCAACGCATTGGCTCGAGGAACAAGGGAACTCAATTTGTTAAGCCACCTATCCTTTAGCCGCCAGTACCGGTCCAAACGACACTCTTGAACAGCAAAAACATGTTCGATACGTTGCGCATAATCAACTTAATTATTACCCAAAGTCTATGCTTTATCACATTTTTTTCTAAAACTAATGTTTGATTCATTTATAACTTGTTACAATTGAAAATATTTTGAAAAATTCGATTCTTTCCTAAATAAACAACTTAATTATTACCCAAACAATATAAAAGGCCATAGTTTACAAGAGATTTGTTCCATAAAACATTAATTTTAAAATTAGATAATTCGGTGACCAATAAAACTAAGTAACCTGACTAACTTAGACAAACAACTTGCCCGACTCTAGCAAAACTTTTGTGTCCTTCATATCTTTATCTATTATATTTATATTAATTCTTACTTTTTGTTTCATTCTTCCCTCTAATCCACTGAAATGACAAAACAATTTGCCGAATAAGTGGTGACTTCTATGTGAAAGAGAGAGAATGAGTATTAGTGTATAAAATCTTTAATTTTTTCATATTTTATGATAAGTCGGACACATAGTCTGGTTATGTTGTTTGGCTCTTTAGTATTACTGTTCCGTGACTCACGATAAGCAGTCTGATACCACTATTGCAAAATCGGATATTTAATTAACGGAGTAATTATTGATATGATCATAAATGGAGAATAATTGAACCAACAAGGCAGGATACTAACAAAACAAGTATTAAATGCGTCATCTGCACCAGTAAAGTAACAAATGTGCACTTACTACTTCACTTCTCAACAGATTCCAAAATGATTTACTGTTAAAAAATCTTCCTAAACTTTACCAACCCCAATCTGTGTTCTCACTTTTCCTAACATCATTAATTCTCTGCAAAAATTGGAGATCACGTGTAAGTGGTATAATTACTGTTGGTAATTGAATTATACCACTACCGTAGCATGTAAATATTGTATAGTAAATTTCATACCATTATCGTATACTATTATGGTATCATACTTGCATGCGGTATACCGCAGTGTGATACATCGTAAATGTGATACGATAATGGTATGATACAATTATCACATCGGTTGCGCCACAAAAAAACTAACTACCAGTTAGTCCTATCATATTATATTGTACATATAACGATCTTCTATTCATATTTAATTTGATGTTAACAATTGTTGAATTTGTATGGTAACCATGAATTATCGGTTGTTGAAACAATTATGATATAGAATAAAAAAAACAACGGACCTGTAACTCAATCATTAAACTATAATTCTATTTTAGCCAATGCATAACAATTCAACGAGTGCTTAGTAATAAATCCAATAAGTTAAAAAGAATTAACCAACTATGCAAACTAAATAACTACAACAAAATTCCACATATTCTTGGATATATTATACAATTTTGCCTTTTAAATCGTTTAAATAACACAGACATATTGAACATCGAAGGCATATAATAAACTAGTAAAGTAGTATTCTTTAATAACGAAATGGAGAACTTACTACTCATATTTAGATTGTAAATGAATATTAGATTTGAAAACATAAATGGTACAGAATGGTATAAAATGGTATGTACCGTGATATGCTAAAATTTGATACCACTATCGTACCATTATTATGATCAGTACTGTATTACCCTACCACAGTATGGTAATACCATCAAGTGTGATACGGATGGTATAGTATGAGTGGTATAAACGGTTGGTTGGTATAATATGATATTATCATTCCACCCATCACATAGTCTTTAAATTTTTTACAAGCCAATGTTCACTCCTGGAAAAATCATGTAGAAAGACTGACTATTTTAATTTTTAAGATAACACTATTTTGAGTAGAAAGAAGTTCCGGCTAGCGTCCACGCAAAATAACGGAACTTATAGACAAAACATGTACTCTTATGGATACACCAAAAACTAAAATCGTCATCCAATTTTTTCCGGTATTTATAATGTCGTTGCTTGATGGTGCAAAATAAATTGCCAAAATGAAACTTCAAGATAATATGAAAAAAGTATGAGATTATAAGTGCCGTTATGAGCGTGCACAACCGAAAACATGCATGGACTGAAGATACAATACGAATGTTATCAATTAAGCAAGTAAACTCATGAAAAGTTGAAAGAGCAATTCGAGAATCCTGCCATACTTGTTTCCATTTTACACTTCGTAAGAATTACAACTCAATTAACTTATGACCTTCAATTTTTTTATAACCCGGGCCTGTTCCTTTTGTGGCCACATTTTCCATCTGATCTCATGCCACTGATCGAGTCCCCTTCGGACGAATTATTATGATTATTATTAATCCCCATTGAATGAGTGAAATTACTTGACAGGTCAGCATAGAGATCAACCACCCTCTTTATGTTGTTGTTGAGCTCTCTTATTAATCCAACATTTCTGCTAAGATTATCAGGGATCTTAGACTCATGGTTTTGGTTAATCTCATTGATTAGCAGTCTGTTTTGGTCCAGTATGTTTTGGACTTGTACAAAGCTCTTCTGCAATACTTTCCCATCTAAGTGTGTGGTGCCATTGCCAACAAGGCCTGAGAATGTCTCTCCATCCATTTTTGGAATCACTTTTTTTTGTGTTCTCAATATCAGATCAAGTAAGAGTGCCTACACAAACTTCACATTAATAAGAAAATAAAACAACAAAAAACACAAGTCTAAAGTCTAAACAACCATAAAAACTAGTAGAAAATAAAATGTTTAGAAAGAAAATCATAAAACTCGAAGTCTCGAATGCTCATAATTTACAACAAAAATGATGATTTGTGACCACATTAACATTTCCCAAGCTACCAGAGGAAAATGTACATTAAAAGGAATGGCTATAAAGGGTGAATAGTAACATAAATACACAGTAGTACTAATAAGTGAATTTGGAAATTTCAGTTAGAAAAAGGGGAAAACATAATCAGAATTCCAGTTTGTACTTTTGGTGCATTTATACAAAAAGAGCAAACATTGTATGATTAATCTATTTAAGAAACCATTTATGGGCATATGAGACAAGGTCTGATCTAGAATTAATGTTGACAACCATGAGGTTATTCTTTTCACAGAGAGATCATGTGGGAAAATGTTTTTTTATTACAAGTACATTAGTAGCATATTTTTAATTTTTAATATTGCCAATTTGCATCATTGTATGTACATTTGTTAAAAAGGCAAACACCATTTCCATAAAAAGCAACCTTTAGAGCATGTACAGAGAAGGATACCCACATAAAGGCCTAAAACTCAGAGTTTTAAAGGGAAAGAATCTCAAGACTCCCTAAAAGACGGTCAATGGTGCAGAAAAGATGTGACCACAGTCCTAACTCTTTTGCAATTTTACATAAATGTGCTGTGTGCACAGTGTGCACACTTGATTTTGTAATTTTAAGCTTTTGGACATTATTTTGTCAGACTTGAGGAAAATGATGTATTTATACAAGAAAAAAAAAGCAGAAAAAGGTTTAGTCTTTTTTAAACATAGGAATGTTTGGTTGAAGCTCTTAAAGTTTTGTAATTAGTTTCTTTACTTGCTTCCTTGCCAATATATAAACTAACCAAATTCTAAAATTAAAAAAAAAAATTGTGTTTAGGAATGGGAAACAAAAAATAAATAAACTGAATAGACCATTTATTTTTCTCAATCACACAAAAATCAGCTTATATATTTAAATTTTGCAGCCCAAACTAGCCCAAAACTTTGGGATGAAATTTCTAAATACCATAAAACAAATCTGGACAAAGACAATTAAGATGACACTTTGAAGGATCTTCTCAACAACAAAAGATCTTAATTGAGCATTTAATCATAAAAAATTCAAATTAAAGAATGGCTACCAATCATTTAATATAAGATTTTTCTATACCAATGGAAGCAGTTTCTCTGTAATTAATTATCTAGCAACTTGAAAATTCCGTTCAAGATGCTTAGATATATCTAAATATGGCACAAATAATATAACATAAAAATCTACATTTAAACACACTTTTAAGCTTCCTAGCTAAGCCAGTAAGCCATATGTGAACTACTCATAAATCTCATTATAGATAAAACTCTGAATAAAAAAAAGAAATCTTTTTTTACTGTAGTTTCTTTTTAGCTGTACTTCTTTAAAAAAAACATCCTTAAAATAGCAAGAAAATTAATAGTACTAACCTTATATCTTGACCTATTAAGAGAAGTTTAGAAAAATGAAATATTTTATGGGGAAATAAACTACAATCTACCTCGGGGTATTGTATAATTTAATACAACATCTTCTTCTTTTTTTGAAAATATACAACAGCTCTTGGGAAAATATTTAACACACAAAAAGGTAAGAGTACTAAAAGAAGACAGCTATATATGCTCCGAATATTATGCAATAATATGAGACATATATGTTTAATAGTGTAACAGTAAAAAATAAAGGAAAAAATGTATAAAGAATTAAAGAAAGATATTGATCTTACCTGGAAAAATAATCAGGAACATAAATACAAGGATTGAAGAGAGAGAGAGAGTATGTAGATTTGATAGTCACCTCTTCTTATGTCCAAATATATTTCTCTCTCATCTTTATTTTCCTATGGTTTCAACTTTAAGGTATGTCTTATATATTTAGATTAATTTTAGAATAAAAAAAAAATGTAAGTTAGACATACATTTGATCTTTGACAATGAGGCCACAAGATATGCATCCTTTGAAATAGGTGCTACTATTACTTTGTATCTCCAAAAAGGCCCCAAAAATTCAAATAACTTCTTTCTTTTTTTTAACTAATGCGATCACCCTCACTTTCGACGATAAACCCGCCTTGATCCTATCTTAGACGATCGAAAACCTCCACTAATCCCCATTCTTTCACCATTAACTCACGACCCCCCAATATCATCAGACTCGACGATCATCTTGAACCTCCAACTAACAGTTGTTACCTCTGAAATCTCATTTTCGATGATTGAAAAACCATCGTGTTTACTTTTACGTATGTCATTTCCAATCCATCGTCAATATGCGTCATATTATAAGTAGTCTGACAATAACATTTTCATAATGTGACGATGACTAAACATATAAGATATGCGACGCCATTGTATCACTGAAATTAATTAGAGGATGTGTAAAAGGCCAAAAAGTGAGATCATCGAAGCATATCATAATCAAAGTAAATGACAAAGGTCACTTGAGTTGTGGGTACGGCTGCAAATGATCTGAGCCGAGCTTAACTCTGCTCAAGCTCGAGTTGTTTACTAAATGAGTCCTAAAATCTTGCTCAAACTCGACTCGTTTATAGACGAGTTGTTCACGATGCTGTTCATGAGTCATTTCTCAAAATGTTTTTTAACAAATTTAATATCGTTTCGCTTAAAAAATCTTTTTTACTTACCTAAAATTAATGTTAAGATAAGCAATAATACATTTAGTTATTGTGATTTTAATTTTAATTAGATTTAGTTTTACAAAATAAATTTGTTAAATAAATTGAAAAGTATTTATGGACCATAAACATTATATTTGATAAACTTTACATATATAAGTAAGAATATGAAAAAAAAAATATTATAAATAATTAAACAAGCTTTTAAACGAGCCGAACATGTTCACCAACCTTATTATTCTGTTCAGTCTCGGTTCATTATTAAATGAATGAACACGAGTCAAGTTTTTAACGAGCCGAACACGAACGTGTTCATGAACGGCTCGATTTATTTGCACGACTAGTTGTGGGTGGAGGGCTTTTGGTCCACATTTGCATCAAAAACCGACCTAGAACCTAGAACGAAGGCAAGTACAAAAAAAGGTTCCCTAATGTAAATTTTATATTTCACTTAGTTGAAAAAGTTAAAAATTTGAAATTAATCAATTTCAATACGTCACTATATTCGTTTTTATGCACTGTTGATGTGTTTGATCAAATATTGTTTTCGGTCATAACTAATACAATCTATATTTCTTTACCATTAAAAGGTCTCGTAATGTTAAGGATGGTAACTCATTTATAAAGCACATGCTTGATCGATATTACATCGATGTGGGATAATATAAACTCTAACACTCCCCTTCGCTCGTGGCCCGATATTTCAAGGGTCCAACGAGCGGATATGAACGGATGGAGGTGATGCCCAACGTCGATGGCCCAACGAGGAAGACGATTGGTTTGGTTAGGCAGCGTGACGGTCTATATTACGTGGTGGGGCTCATAACAAAAACAACACCAAACATTGCTGGTCTTCATTGCAACTTTGCTTCCTCTTCTGTCACCGACCTTTGGCATCACCGTCTTGGACATCTATTCTCTTCTCGTTTAGGTTTTATTGCTAAAAATTTTCTTAATATTCCAATTGTTTTAAATAAGACTTGCAATATTTGTCCTTTAGTAAAACAAACTCGTCTTCCATTTACGGGAGTAGTATTTCGTCTATTAAATTTTTTGAACTCATTCATTGTGACATTTGGGGTCCATATCGACACCCTTCGACTCCTGGTGCTCATTATTTTCTCACTATCGTTGATGACTATTCTCGTTTTACATGGATATTTTTAATGCGACACAAACATGAAACACAATCCTTCTTGAAACAATTTTTCTCGTATGCTTTTAAGCAATTCGAAACAAATGTCAAAATCATTCGTAGTGATAACGGGATGAATTTCCTTCTCTTAAAAATTTCTTTGATGAAAGTGGAGTTATTTTTCAAACCTCTTGCGTTGACACCCCACAACAAAATGGGGTTGTTGAGCGAAAACATTGACATATATTAGAAGTGGCATGACCATTACGATTTCATTCTAATCTCCCTATTAAATTTTGGGGCGAATGTGTTTTAACTGCCGTTCATTTAATTAATATATTGCCAACACCCATATTGTCTTTTAAAACACCTTTCAAGAGATTTTATTCAAAACCTCCTACATTTTCACACCTTCGTGTTTTTGGATATTTAGCGTATGCAAAAAATGCCCATATTTCTCACAAATTTGCACCTTGTACAACTCGATGTATATTTATAGGATACCCGGTGGGTCAAAAGGCGTATAAAATGTATGATCTTTCAACTCATAAAATTTTCACTAGCCGAGATGTGGTATTATTGATGAGGATATTTTTCCATACATAAGTCATAACAATAATGTCTCAGAGAATAGAAACTCCAATTATGATCAAACTAATTCATTTGGCTATGTTAGCCCAATAGGTCATTTTGTTACTCCTCAACATATAATAACAAATCACAAAACCGAAATAATGAGATAGGTCACTCAGAAACTAGTCAACCAGATTCCTCTAATGACAAACAAACTCCAGTTCATTCTGTTTCTCAACCTTCCGAGCTAACATCGGACTCACCTTTAATTTATGACCCTTCGCAAACTCGTTCAACCTCAGCCCAATCATCATCTCCTTACGACGAAACCTGCGTTGTTCTACCTGAAAATGATCATACTTCTTATCTCCGTCGTTCTACTCGTAATGCAACCCCACGCTCCAGGATTATTCCTGGCGACCAGTCACACGATCTACCTCGATCACTTCGTCCTCTTCGTCTCCGGGTCAAGGCACCATGTATCCCTTATCTAATTATATATCGTATCATCGTTTTACGCCATCAAATATTCTTTTTGCATGTCAACTTGATAAGGGCTATGAACCAAAGTATTATTCAGAAGCTGTCCATATTCCCGAATGGCGGGCAGCTATGAGTTCAGAATTAAAGGCACTGGAGGATAGTCACACATGGAGTATTACTCCACTCCCTGATGGTAAAAATCCTATTGGATGCCGATGGATTTATAAAATTAAACGCCACTCAGACGGATCAATCGAAAGGTACAAAGCTCGTTTGGTAGCTAAAGGTTTCACTCAAATGGAAGATATCGATTATGATACTTTTTCTCCCACTGCTAAAATTATCTCAGTACGTTGCTTATTAGCTTTGTCCTCTACTAATAATTGGCCTCTCTACTAGTTAGATGTTAATAATGCCTTTTTACATGGTGATTTAGAAGAAGAGATTTATATGACACCTCATCATGGTCTTCGGCGATAGGGGGAGAACTTAGTATGTCACCTTCATAAATCCTTGTATGGTCTAAAACAAGCATCTAGGCAGTGGTTTGCAAAGTTTTCTCTTGCCATTCGATCTGCAGGTTATACTCAATCCAAGGCAGATTATTCTTTATTTACTCCTAAAAAAGGAAGTTCTTATACTGCTCTTTTGATTTATGTTGATGATATTCTAATTACTGGGAATGATCCAATAAGTATTCGTGTACTCAATGAGTTTCTTCATAAGTGTTTTCGAATAAAAGAGCTTGGTGATTTAAAATATTTTCTTGGTATAGAAGTCTCTTGTT
This sequence comes from Primula vulgaris, assembly GCA_963920805.1. Taxonomy (NCBI): domain Eukaryota; kingdom Viridiplantae; phylum Streptophyta; class Magnoliopsida; order Ericales; family Primulaceae; genus Primula; species Primula vulgaris. The sequence goes on along the minus strand of OY987218.1, from coordinate 22,922,956 downwards.
CGAAGAATGGTATTTTTATCTCTCGACGAAAGTATGCTTTTGAGATTATTGATGATGTAGGATTATCGGGTTCGTCTCCTGTCGATTATCCTATGGAGAATGGACTTAAATTGTCCGATAAAAGTGATCTACTTAAAGACCCTTCACAATATAGAAGATTAGTGGGAATGTTAATTTATTTGACCATTTCTAGGCCTGATATAACTTATTCGGTTCATGTGTTAAGTAGATTTATGCATGAGCCACGAAAGACTCATATGGATGCTGCACTTCGAGTTGTACGTTATCTTAAACATGCGCCAGGCAAAGGTCTTTTTTTTTCATCGTTTAGCGACTTGAGGTTGCGAGCGTATTGTGATTCTGATTGGGTTGGGTGCCCGATGACTAGAAGATCGACCACATGTTATTGCGTTTTTCTCGGTTACTCATTAGTTTCATGGAGATCAAAAAGACAGAAGACAGTATCACTTTCTTCGGCTGAAGCCAAATATAGATCTATGACGGGAGCATGTTGTGAGTTGACTTGGTTGCGATATTTGCTTGAGAATTTGGGAGTCACACAATCGCATTCGTCTTTATTTTATTGTGATAATAAAACGGCATTACATATTGCTGCAAATCCGGTTTTTCATGAAAGAACACGACATATTGAGATGAATTGTCATTTTATTAGAGATAAAATTCATGAAGGCTCAATTGTCACGAAATATGTGAATTCGGAAAATTAGTTAGCAGATATTTTCACAAAACGTTTGGGGAACGAATTCTTTGGGTCTCTAGTGTGCAAATTGGGAGTTCGCAATGCTCACTCTCCAACTTGATGGGGAGTGTTAGAATATTTAGGAAATATTTACCATATAATTGTAAAAAGATCTGATCTATATTTACTTCCTTATTTGCACCTAAGATTGAGGACCAAGTTAGCTAGTACTATGTATAAATACATGTAATTACAGTCAATAATATATGATTACATTCTAAATATGTTTCCTTTCTCTGTCGAGATTTTCAATAACCATGGGCATAGAGTGTGATTTGGATTATGCCATTTATCTGTATCGATGTGGCAAACCATCTTTTTTTTAATCCCGCGCTCATTTTGTGTTCAAATTCCCTTTGGTTGAAGGCAAAGGGAAGTGTTAGTAATTGATATGTCAAATATTTCGGGATTTAGAATTAGTGAACCATATATATGGGCAAATTATAATTATTATTTTTCTAGAAGGCTAGTAGAAATTTTTACTATTGGTAATTGGTACACCTAATGCTGTGTTTGGTCCGGTTCGGTTTTTGGAAAACTGAAACCGAACAGATTTTTTGGTTCGTTTTTTTTCAGTTTTCGGTCTTTTTTTTGGACCGAACCGAACCGGTTTGTTTTAATTCGGTTTCGGTCTTTCAGTTTTTTTTCGTTTTTTTCGGTATTTTTCTTTTGAAAAAAAAAGAACGCGTCGCCTCCGAGATTCGAACTCTTGCGGGAAAATCCCATGTACTTAGCAGGCACACGCCTTAACCATTCGGCCAAAGTGACTTGGTTTACATAGTTTATTACTTACTTTGTCATAAGATAATATGAATTTTTGAAATAATTGTAATAATTTTAGAATGTAAAGTTCTTGAAATGTTAAAATTTTACAAAATTGGTCGAATAATAAATCATTCTAACTAGGGAGAGGTTATATGAACATCAACTTAAACATTAACTTGGACATTTTTTTGTAAAAACGCTCCAAATCAAGATTTGTCTAAATGCAAATCTCCATGGTTTCACGACGGGAACGTAAATATGCGTATTGTTTTTTTTCCAAAATGTATAATGACATGTTTTGAATTTTTAAATTTTACCATAATTTTCAAAACATGTCATTATACATCTAGGAAAAAAAACAACAAGACGCATATTTGTGTTCCCGTCGTGAAACTGTGGAGATTTGCATTAGTCAAATATTGATTTGGAGCGTTTTTACAAAAAAAATAATCTAATTTGATATTCAAATTGATGTCCATATATCATTCCACAACTAACTATGAAGTTAACTACTAAAATTTAGATACTTCTAAAATTGCATGTGTTCCAAAATTACTAGTATTAAATTGGGACGACGTAATAGGAAACTATCTATTTGTTTTATGATTCATAAATATTACAACTGTTGGTTGGCGTGACAAGAATTAATGGCTTTGAGTGCCAAATAACTATAAACAACTATTATGTACAAATTATGAGTAACAATATTGTCAAGTCATCCTAGAAGTAACAATTTCATACGAACAAATCTTTTGCCCTCCGTATATGTAATTAACAAAATAATAAATTTCCTTTATCATAATATGTTAAATATAAGTAAAAAAAGGCTAGTGAAATTACTACGTAATTTTTTTTTTCTGATTTTAGTTGTATATATATGATGGTTTGCTACTTAAATTTGATCCTTCTAATTCAGACAAGATTAATTTAATTCTTCAACAAAAACAATTAGTTCCAAAAGTTCATTTTCAATTACTTCACTTTTTTCTGCCTTACCATCGATCAATATATACTTTCACCTTGTTTAGTTATTGCTGCCTGTTATGATTTTTTTGGATGATAATTAAACTCTCATTGATTGCAATAGAATAAGCAGGAGGGCTAGAGTAGCAAAACAAGAACTTGAGGGTAAACTAATGGTTACGCAAATCTTGAAGGGTTGACAAATTTTATCCTGATTATATTTTTGAATCTTTTGATATCATTATAGCAAAAAACAGACAAAACCTTAATTTTGAATTGATGGACCGAAAATAGTACATCTAATTAGCAAAATGAATACTGAAATGCGTACTAACTTTGGCTTTTTATAAAAAAAAAATCATTATAATTACTTCTAATGTAAAATAACAATAAATATGAAATTATTAGAGGAAACCCGTTATATATATACTGTGCTTTAAAATTTTAAATGATTCATCTTGCAAAATTTCCTGATTGTGAAAAGAAGGTTAATAGAAGCGGTCTATTGAAATATTAAAAAGGCCCTACATTTCATATATACTACTATATAATACATAGTATTAATGTATGATGTATCCAAGTGTTATGTTTTGTCATATTTAGTTTCAATTTGCCAGAAAAATTTATTTCTGAAACTTCTTGCATTTTCTCATTGGGCTGTACTGTTTTGGCTTGTCGTACACATGATATCCATTTAAATACACAGGGACAAAATAAAAAAAACGACAATAATGCTTTGCTACTTGTTTGTTTGATTGTGTTATCTCCCATATGGTGCGGTTTTTATGTTCAAGCTTATATAGATCCATGCCCTATCTCACCTGTCATAGAATAATTGTTTTCTTGTAATTTATCACACATTATTTACTTTTCACAATATGAATTCCTCAATATATATCTGCTTTGTACAAGTATAAATTAATTATTAGTGTGTTCTTTCACAATCTAGATTTTGTAATGCATTAAAATATTGTCTTTTTATAGTCATTTTTGTCTTAAGTCCAATCCTCACTCGTTTAATTATAATCTAACATAGCATGCTTCTTAAAATAAGTTCGTTTTCAAATTTTGCATAACATTTTTCTTAAGTTTTAGTTTTTTTTTCACTTTGGTAATTTCATGGAACCTGCTCTAACATATGTGAAACAATTTATTATTAGAAATATACTAAAAAAACATGATTGTTTTTATATTTATATTTGACAATGTTATGAATTAATTTATTTTATGAGAATAATATGAGCAATTGTTATTTATCATTATTGTTTGAATAACTAAATAAGTGTCTATTATTCTATTTAGTAGATTGTATGGTGTGTAGAGTACAGTTTACACACAGAAGATTAGACTGTCGGTTCTAATAGAATATAAGTTATATATATGTTTACAAATTTAGATAGAAATGGACACACCATCAGTAGAGTTGTAGTACGTGATTTTAGTAGATCTATCTTGACTACAGAGAACGGATAAATTCCAACTCCATTTATTAGTGCACTTTGTGTGTATTAAACATGACTGTTACGAAATAATCATTTGCTGACTGACTAGACAAAATGATTTATAACACGTTGTCATGGTTATTGTTTATGCTCTTAATTACTATATTTCTATTTAGACATGTATGGATGTGTTTGTCATTTTGATTCATACATGGTGAGATTCGTTACGAGTCAATAAATTTAATGAGTTTGATGACAGCATTATTCGTATCAGTGTTTATTAGTAATAAAAGAAATTCACGTCCCGTAAGGGATTGATGATACTCTCTTGAGTAAGCTTATAAGTTTTGTTCGTGTAAACCCTGCAGGTAGATTTATAACCCGACACGACAATAAGTTAAGCGGATAGGCTTATGGATAATACGTTTATTAAATAATAAATCAGTCAGTGATTTAATTTAATAAATGAATATCTGGTTAATCTTTACGTGGGAAGATAATGAACATGTTTGACAATTAGAATGGATTAGATATTGGGACTATGATAGATAGATCAGTCGTGATCTTTAGTGGAATAAATTGACTGTGTATATCTCGGATTTTAAGGAGATATGATAGCACAAAATTTTGTTAGGAGCTCTATCATAATCAACCTATAAGTCTCTACCTTAGCCTGCATATAGCACGCCCTTCTTTTGGCAAAATAAGTTTTTGATAACTATATTTTCAGATTGTCTAGAGAGATAAAGAGTATACCCTCTTTAGCAATGTGTTAGTTCAGAAATAAGGTAGAAGAGTTAAGGCGAATCTGTTCCATCACAGCCGCCATCTGTTCCATTCTATTATTCAGTATGATCTAAACCTATACGGTAAAACAGAATTTACTTTGATAATATACGTACATAGTAAACCTAAAAATCTAAACACGTTTTTTCTGCTGTGCAAACTGTTTTTCTATCATTTATAACTTTAATGGAGAAGGGAAATAACTTAAGTCAAAACTGGGAAATCTATAGCACTAATCCCATATATATGTTTATATTTAACTCAATGCCAAACAAACGCAGCATTCCTAGTCCCATTTTAAATAATTAGTCATGTAGCATTTCTAGTCCAACACTTATCTCGTTGCATTTCTAATCCCTTTCAAAACTGTCCTCAACAAAACAAATGTATAACACCCCCGTCAATCCAATCCTATGCCTTATGATATGACGGATATAAACTTATATATAAAACATATGCTTGATCAATATATAATTGATGTGAGATAATAATAAAGTCTAGCACCCCTCCCGCTCGGCTTAAACGAACAGACATATTATGGAAAATAGAATAGATTATATGTGAATAACATGTTTTATCAATATATAATCAATGCGGGATAATAAAAAACTCTAACAATATTAATGAATCTTGTTCTCGAGGTTCGACTTGCCACGGTCTCGAGGATAGGCACTAAGGCTAACTCTTCGGACATTTCTATTAACATGAATGACAAAACTTAGTTTTATGTCCAATTTATTGGCTTTACAGTATAAATGAAACAGTGGATAAGACAACGTACTTTGCAGATTGAAATTTAGGGTTTTATTTGAGACGTATTATGCTTTTCACGATATATATAAAAAAAATTGTTCAGCGAGATGTTGCTGGTTTAGTGCGTACAAATGATTGAGAATGCAAAATGAAGGAACATGCGTTCACTTCGTTATAGAATAATACCCGAACTTGAACGGGACTATGTTTGGCTTAGTGGGTTCAAATTTCCTCAAGTTCGAATGGTCAGGTTTCCGTCAGTTTATTGGTTTTTTCATATGTACGTAAAAAAATTTCATTTTTTTTTGTAAATCAACGTAATATTTTAATTCTAAATTTTTTGTTCAAAAAAATCTGTAAAACTTAACCTTTTATATATATTTTTTTGTATTTATAAATATTACTACCTTATAAATTGTCAAACAAATAATTAAACATAAAAAAATATATAAAATATCATTTTATTTTTATTTTTTTGAACAAACACTTTAGAAATAAAATAATACGCTGATTTACAAAAAGAAATCAATTTTTTTTTACGAATAAATATGAAAAAAACGAAAATCTGACGAAAAGTTGACCATTCGAATGTGAAGATCGTTCACCGATCATTACTTTATATACTATATGCATATTTTATGCATACCACGCGTGTAAATGTGTATGCATGTATATATACATGATCATTTATTAATGTGATTAGCTATCAAAACATTGAAGTCCTAATCTGGACGAGCCGAAACGATCTTTAAACTATCTTGTTACGAGTTCAAAAGCCGGCCAAATACAACCTCATATTCCCATACCTGATTATTACAATATTATTGTATTTGCATGGATGCATCATGCGTCGAGGGAACGAGCCGAATCCCCCTAGTATTACTGTATTTACATGGATGCGTCGTGTGTCAAGGGAACCAGCCGAACCCGATTCATGACCATTGAGCTATAGGCTTCTCAAACTCAAGATTTTCTAATACAGGCCCATAATTCCAACACATAAGCCTCATAAGGAAAACATTCCAAAGCCCATTATCACAAGAACTTCGTCAAATCTCATACAAGCAAGAAGCAACTGTAACATAGTACACTACTACATGATAAGTAAATTAAGAAACACAAAAAACACTCTTTACTCACCCTCACCGTTCACCATCAAACAAACACAACTTATATATATAAAAAAATATATGGCAACAAAGCTCATCTCCAAACGACACTTTTTTCTGATTTTTTTTCCTATTTTTTGTATATATTTTTTAAAAAAATACCTATTTTTTAAGTTAGTTAGAGAGAATTGGACTAAAACTTATATAGTTTTGAAGAATATACTTTTAAAAAAATGGATGAAATTCGATCCGAAACCGATCCATAACCATTTAGGTTTGGGTATGGTTCGGTCATTTTGGTGATATTTTTGCAAGAAAATTCGATCCGAGTAAAAACAAATCTGAAAAAATCCGAAATCCGACGGATGGGATTTCTTGCCAGCCCTACTCATAAGAAAACATGCCAAAGCCCATCATAAGAAATTAATCAAATCTCATAGCTAGTGTAACATATAAGTAAATTATCAAACACAAAAACACTGCATATTTCTCACCCTCACCTTTCACCATCAAACAAACACAACTTGTCAAAACAAGATGGCAATAAAGTCCATCTTCAAACCACACTTATTCCCATCATTTCCAACTCACCAAAAACCCAAACTCAATTCTCTCTCCAAACCCTTCTCCACCACCATCAAAATGTCTTCCTCACAAATCATAGAACACATTGTCCTCTTCAAAACCAAACCCGAAGCCGAACCAAACCAAATCGACTCGATGCTACACAACCTAAACTCCCTCAAGTCCCTTGACCAAGTCCTCCACATTTCCTCGGGTGCCCTTTTCCGCACCCGAGCCTCACCTTTCCCCTTCACACACATCCTCCATAGCCGATACAAAACCATTAAAGACCTTAACGATTACTCTGCCCACCATCGCCACGTCAGTGTTGTCACGGACTTTGTCAAGCCCGTGTGCGATGACATAATGGCCTTCGATTATGTTGCTAGGGACCTCGATGGGGAGATTGAGGTTCGACCCGGGTCGGGGATGAGGGTGAACTTGGTGAAGCTGAAGGAGGAGGTGGGGGAAAGTGTTAAAAATGAGATCTTGGGGGTCATTGGTGGGATTAAGGAGAAGTTTCGTGGGATTGAGCAGTTGAGCTTTGGGGAGAATTTTTCGCCTGCAAGGGCGAAAGGGTTTTCGATTGGGTCGATTGCGGTTGTGAATGGGTTGGGGGAGTTGGAAGGGTTGGATTCTGAGGGGGCGAATGATGAGAAAGAGAAAGTTAGGGGGTTTATTGAGAGTGTGATTGTTTTGGATTACTTGGTTCCTCAGGTTCAAAATGCTAGCCTTTAAGTCATACATGTTTTAGTAAAGATGGAATCTTTGTTGTGAAATTTCAGATACTTCATTAATAAAGTTTATGGGTTGTTTTTGGATAATTAAGTTAATTTGTGTTTTGATCATGTTGCTTATGCATATACAATTTGGGTGATTTTGTTGAGTTATTTGCTTTTTCAGCTACAAAAATGCTAGCTTTGAGTCATACAGGGTTCAAGTAAAGATTGGATCTTTTTTGTGAAATTGAGATAATTGATTAGTTTTTTCGATTTGTGTTTTTGATTATGTTGGTTATGCTTTTGCAAGTTGGGTGATTTTGTTTAAAATTATTTGGTTTATCAGCTACAAAATGCTATTTCTTAGTTGGACATCTATGACTAAAGATCAAACCTTTGTTGTGGATTTGAGATACTAGATTATCAAATTCCGTGGGTTGTTTTTGGCTAATTAAATTAATTTGTGTTTTGATGATGTTGGTTACATACTTGCAAGTTGGATGGTTTTGATTTGAATTATATGGTTTCTCAGCTACAAAATGCTAGCCTTTTGATTGAATTGAAAATCAAAAGCCTGCATATGGAAACAAATTTGTGTTTGAGAAATGTTGGTTACATGTTTGCATATAGGGTGAGGGCGAGGTTGTTAACATGGCAATTACTATGTTGGATTATTTTGGTCCTCAGCTGCAAAATGCTACCCTTTAGTAAGACTTTGATTGTAAATTTAAAATATCTGGTCTATAAGTTATCAGATGCTTTTAATACTAGAAAAAATTCATGTACTAAATCTCTTTTGCAAATTGCGTTATTTATTTATTGTTTTGCTAGTACAGTGCTTTAGTCTGAAGATTCAAGGTCTAGTGTATATTAGTGCTTAATATGGTGATCGAAATGAATTGTCAACTATTTAGGGTGTTATTGAGTATGCGACCATTTTTGGTTCCTCAGCAGCAAGATGTAAGCAGCCTTTCAATTTAACTTTTATTTATTTTATAATAAAAAAACTTTGCAATATTTGAAATACTTGGTTTAGTGGTTTGTTTTGAACTCCAAGTTGTGTTGACAATTCAAGTAATTTTATTATTAAACTTTTTATGTTGTCATGATTTTGTTCTTTTTTAGTTTAGGACCTCAAAGGTTCACGTTTTAGTCGACTAGGACTTATTGAGAGTGTGGATTTGAAGACTTGGCACGCAGCTGCAAAATGCAAGCTACCAAGACAGTTTATATTTTGTTCTGCTATTGACACACATGGGTTTGATTGCTGTTCTAATAGGCGAGTTTTGCAGAATTTTTGCTGTTAGTATATTGTTTATACATGTTTTTGAGAGTTCAAGCTTTAGTCTGCCCTTGACGGTTGGGCTGGTGTTATGTACAATCAGGTTATTATTTTTTTGATAAAGAATAACCTTCACATTGAGCACACTCGATAACTTATGGATGTTATTAATAGCTTAAGTGATTTAAAATTGATGGTTGTTTGTTTTGTATATTGCGTGAACTGCAACTTTTTCTTGTTTATATCTTCAGCTCATACCTTTTAATCTTTGAAAGGACAATATGATCTTTTACTAGTTCATTACTGGGCACCAAATGGTTAGCCTTCTATCTATTAATTTGGAGAATCTGTGGGATAGTTCTGAACTTCAGATTGTGTTCGCTTAATGATGGCGATATTTTTGTAACTTCGGTTTGGAAGATTTTGTAGTTTTTGTTCTTTTTGCTTTTCCTTTTGATTTTTTAAATGTTATTTTCTTTTCATGAATCTTAAAGTGGAAACAGTGTGGTCTTATTAGTCGTAATAGGAACTTTGAGGAAAAGAGAAGAGTATAAACCACTATTGGAGAGGGAAAATTTTATTTTAGGTAAATTGCAGAAATGTGTGTTGAAGGTTACGCTGCAAATATGTGATATGCCTTAGTCTTAACTCTTAAAATTTTCAGTCTGTAGTTTATCTTGGCATGCCTTATTCTGGTGCTAAACTGTCTAGTTGTGGATTTGAGCTGTTTGGTTGATAGGTTGTTTCATTATCATTGTTTTTTTTCTCGTATGGTAGTTATAACTTGTAAGGTCTAAATTGGTTTTAAGTTTTCACTGTTTGCTGCCCTTTTATGTCTTAAGATGATTTAATTCTTATTAATGCATTATGAGTGTGATCTTCCTTTCTGCTTCATGTCTTAGCTGTCAAAAGAAAAACTGTAAGTGGTTTGGTTTATTCGTTACAGCCATATCTTAAAAGGATCAAATTTTAGACTTTGCTTCACTTTTGATTTTTTTTTTTATATTAATGGTGGGGAAAACCCACTCCTTTATTTATTGAAAAAAAAGTGGGTGAAAACCCCCACAAAATTAAACAAAGTAACAATTGAAAAGTTCTTGAAAATTACAGTACATGATAAAATAAAATGAAAACTTTCAGAGTAAAAGAAAAATCTTAAATTCTAGAAACTAAAGTTGCATTGCTCTTCAAAGGTGAGGGATCAGTATTGATATTGACCAAAAGGCCACCTCTTCATCTGGTCCACTCCTTCATTCGGTTCAGTTCATTTCCTTCTTTGACAGAGAGAGAAAGAGCCACAGGCTCTCAAGCTGCTTCTTCATTTCTCAATCGAAGATAAGGCAGACCTTTCTCTTCCAACTTCAATTTTTTTCTTAATTTACTGGGGAAATCAAAGATGTTTTCTGAAATTAATGGTTCACATATACACCCCAAATTTGCCAATAGATCCGCTCCTAAATTTGCTTCTCTTTCCACATAATTCAACAGATAATTACCCTTCTTCATTTTCTCCTTTATAATGTTAATTAGCTTTTTAATTTTTCAAGGGCTTTTGCTTCTATCAGTCAAGATGTTAATAATTTGTAGGCAATCACTTTCTATAATGATTTTTGTAAAATTTACCACAGTAAGTCCTTGTAGAATAGCTCTTGCTTCTGCTTCTAACCCAGAATTGCTAATAATTTTACCATAAAAACCTTGTATAAATTTACCTTCATGATCCCTTAGAATACCACCAACACCACTTGAATTTGTGGAGCTTTTAAAACAACCATCTGTATTCAATTTCATGAATCCACTTGGAGGGTTTTCCCACTTTACAACCCTGGCTTTTTTTCCATTCTTTACTGATTGTAACAAACTTATTTCCTCCCAGATCCACTTTTTAGAAAAGCTTTTATCTATTTGAGAGTAATTCTGAATTAATCTAATTATGTCCAAAATGATATTTTGAGCCTCCATTCTTTTATTATCAAATTTACTAGCACAGCGAGCTTTCCAAATGGACCAAATAATGTACACAGGAAGAGCCTTTATAATCTTTTTTTCTGGTTGGAAACTTTTACTATCATGAAGCCACCAAGAAATGAATCTCCCTTTTACTGTCAAAACATTTTGTTTAACTCCCAAATACTGAGCAAAGTACTTCCATACTTCCTTAGCAACATCACTTGTACTCAACAAATGTTCTAAGCTTTCTTCTTTCTTCCTACAACATTCACAACCAGAGGCTAATTGGACACCAATTCTTTGAACAGCAAGGTCCACTGATACTGCATCATTAATACACTTCCAAGCAAAACATGAGACCTTCAAAGGTATTATTTTATCCCAAATCATCTCATATATCCAGTTTTTTGTATATTTCTCTCATAATATTCCAGGTAGATTTAAAAGAAAATTCCCCATTAGTGTCATCCATCCATATAGCTTGATCTGGTTCATTCTTTTGATAGATTAAGTTTTGAGTAAACAGTTCCTATTTATCACTAGGTATAATTGCATAAATAACTTCATAATTCCACTCACCATTAGTAATTAGTCTTGACAGTAGCAACTTATCATCTATATTATGATCTTTAATTGGCCCATTTCCAACCCAGTTATCTAGATTCACTGAAACATTTCCCTTTCCAATCAACCAAAGAATGTATTTTTCAGCAACATCCCTAACTTGTACCATTCTAGACCAAGTATTAGTACCTTTTGTAGCACTAATCTCTTTTGGATGCTTTTTCTTGCAATATCTTGCTCTCATGTACTTAGCCCATAGTGAATTTTTTGTTCTAAACTTCCACCAAAGTTTGAGTGCAAAGGCTTCAGAAATGTCTTTAAAACTTCTCAAACCTAGACCACCTTCAGTTGTAGGTCTACAGACTTTACTCTATTTAACCCAATGATATTTATTTCTACCATTAGTATTTCCCCACAGAAAATTTGCAATTATCTGATCTATCTTTCTTATCACCAATTTAGGAGGATTCATAGCAGTCATAGTATAAATAGGAATTGTTTGAAGAACATGTCTGGCAAGTAGCAATTTGCCCCCCATAGTTAAATACTGAGTTTTCCACCCTGATAGTTTACTTCTCACTTTGAGAATAAGTTCATGGTATAGTAAACAATTTTTATGTCCAGAATACTGTTTACACCCTAAATAGGTGAAAGGAGGCTTTTTAACTGTTATATTCAGAATCTTGCATACTGCTTCTTTCTGTTTTTCTGTAACTCCCGTAGAAATATACATGAAACTCTTCTCTAGATTTACTTCTTGGCCTGAGTCCATATTATACTGTTGAAGTACCCTTTGAATATGTTTGATAGAGTTGGTATTAGCTCCACTAAAAATAATAATATCATCAGCAAAAGCCAAATGTGTAATAATAGGAGTTCCAATAGCTGTTTTGAAAGATTTCCAGCTCCTCTTGCTGGTCAGATGATTAAGATTTCTGGTCAAAACCTCTGAGCATAGAATAAAAAGACTTGAGGATAGTGGGTCTCCTTGTCTTAGTCCATTAGTAGGCTTAAAATAATCTGTAGGAGCACCATTTACCATTATAGAAATACCATTATCAGAAATAATCCTCCAAATTCTGTCTATCCAGATTTCTGAGAAACCAAATTTTCTAAGAACACTAACAATAAAGTGCCAAGAGATCTTGTCATAAGCTTTCTTCATATCAAGTTTCAAAGCTATATTATTCCCACTGTTCTTCTTATTGAGAGTAGAGATAAATTCTTGAGATAAAAGAATGTTATCTATTATGTCCCTATTTTTAACAAAACCACTTTGATTTTTTCTTCACTTTTGATTTAGATTGTACAATTGTAGCTTAATGATGTAGCGTTCTCTACCTGAACCTAAATTTATGTCAAGTGACTACTATGTTACTCCAGAGATGATTATTGTGCCTTAAGTATTAGTCTCTTAGCCAAATTGTTTTTTTCGTGTCTAGGCGGACCATTCTGAAAGCGAGTATTATTGATTTTTTGACAGCACAACACTTGAATCTTGAGAAATTCAAAAGCATGTGTTCAAGGCTATTGATAAAAATACTGGAGACTGAAACTACCGATTAAAATCAGAGGTAAAATTTTAGAAACATATGTTCAAGGTTACGTGATAATAGTGTTTATATGACGAAAGTCTTCAAAGTTTCGTGTTGACATTATAGCATGCTTAAAACGGCATGAAAATTAGTGCTCCAAGTTGCAGTTGAACTACTTAGTTATATGGCAGTCCTTTTTGTTATCAAAGTTCATGTTCTATATGGTAGTTATTAATTTGCAAATTGGTTAAAATTCGTAAGTTTTAGTGTTATCTTCTGCACTTTCTATGGCTTTTACCTATCTACATAGAGTCTTCCTTGTCACCAGTATCATATCCAGTAAATGGTTGGGTTTATTGCATTTATGCCTAATGACTTAAAATGCTCAGAGTAGACTTCATTTCATCATTTCAAAAAAATAAAAAAAAGACTTCGTTTCATGTTTGATCTAGACTCTTACATTTGTTTCTAATTGAGTCCTTGCCTAAATTCAAATGCATCCTAGGTGGCCATGTGCCTTTAAATTGAGTACTGGCTCAAGTTGAGGGTTAGTCTTCATCTCATCATTTTTTGTTAACATGCTCGGCTCATTACACCCCCATTTCTACCCTTCATTAGTGGTGCATGTCCAGGAACAAACATTTGGTATGCAAACTTTTAAGAAGAGATGAATGAATGATGTTTGAGATAGATATGGTGAAGAAATGTCGTCATTTCATTATAGTTAATAAAAATCTATATTGCTTTTTCGGGTCTACTTTGCTGAGCGGATCTTACATGTAGTTCAGCAGTGGGAAAATTTGTAGGTTCTTGTTGCTTGAGATTTTTCCGTTTGGTTTCTTTTGCATTTAAACCTATAGAGAGCCAGTGAGTTACTTTCCTAAGATGTGTGTATTGCTTTCCATTTGAAGTGGCATTTGCTGTTGAAGATTGTTACTTATGCTCACGGTTGATCAAATTCTTGAACAATACTTCATCATTGGTGTCTCAAGCATTCAGTGCCAGACAGTAATTGTTTTTCATTTTATCAGAATTTTCTCTATCATGTAGACGTTAACAAACTAAGTTCAATGGGGAGTGGTCAAAAGCGAGTGCTACTAGCAGTCTAGCATTACTCTTGTAATTTTGTTTTTTTTCCCGATTTTCTAAATAGATCAAGAATTTGCGTATTTCCTGTTTGTAATACGTAAATGCTGATTATGTCAATGATTTTTGACTTGGTTGCTTCTCGTGGTGGTGCTAATTGCTGTTGACAAATCGCGTGCTGATTGTTGTATTGAAATCGTGTCTTTTTGTTTTTCAGTTTTAAAAGGATCAGTGTCACATTAGTTCTCGACCCAATTGTTTGTATCTTTTCACATATTATAAATAATCCAGGATTGGTTTCCCTGAGTGAGATCGGAGGTCACCATAACTCCATGAGACCTGAACTCATCGTGTACAAGGTCTTCTATTTCACTTGAAAGTTTCTCGGTTGACAAATTATGATAATAGTAATCTCTAAAGATGTTGAATTTAAGGGTAAAGAGAATGTGTATGTTTCTCTCGTCTGAAATGAACAAATACAACCTTATATAACCTGCTAGAATTTTGGACATTGACGGAAGCCACTTCTGGCACTCAGAAGAACTATTTCAAATGTAACAAATAATCGATTTGAAAATTTTGGAATTCTATTAATAATCTTGTTGTAGAAGGATAACTATTTACATGTTAATGCATTTAAATTTAGCTCTTTTATGGTTCTGCTTCTAGTTATATCGTGCATACTTCTAATCATGCATTATTACTTAATTTTCCTCGATCAATATCATGTATATCATGGTCCGGTATTCCGATAATGTAAATAAATTGCAACCCGTTTGAAAAGTAAAGAAAGCACCATAAACTCGTAAAGTATACATTTGATAGCGATTGATGTAAATGTAACTTTTGCTCCAAGAAAAAACAAACAAAATATTCCACAGGAAAATAAATAAATTATTTGCACGCAAGACTTTCATGGCCACTTTTTCTAATTAAATTATGAAGAATGATGTCTTCAAATTACGTAGTCAAACTTGGTTTTCATTTGTTAATTAGAAAAAATCTCAATTTTCATTTTAATTGGATAATGATAACTTTGATATCAGTTAACTTGTTACGCAAACAGAACCAAACAGTCCAAGATTTCTACCCAGAGCTCGTTTGGTTATACACACTATTCTAAGCTTGTTTTTCTGACTTTTAAGTTGTAAAGCATTTATGAGGTCAGGTTGAACCCTATGTTTTTTTTTCTAAAAGCATGAAAGGATAGAAACTTCCTAGATTAAGTCGGTTTTTAATGTGTTGCGGACAATTCTTATTATCTTTAAAAGTTGCAGCCAAACAACCTGCACTACAAAAAAATGTTTAGATATAATTATAGGCTCCGTATTGCTGCTAATTTTAACGACTCTCAGTTTACTATCATTTTAGCAATAGAGAATCTGATGATATCCTGACAATTTTTTATAATGACCTTAATTGAGCATGTCCACCCCCAGTAATATCTTTTAATTCATGTTATGATATTATATTTAATTCAATATTAGACTTTAGGGGCGAAGCCAGGATGTGTAAATGGGGGGTGTCAAAATATATGTACAAGTAACATATTTTTATGGGGGTGCCAAATTTACACCTAAAAAGAAATTGTACTAAAAAAAATTGCGTCACTTGGGATTTCTAAAATTATGTGGGGTGCCGTGACACCCGATAGTCCCCACTTAGCTGCCCTGATATTATATAAATAGATAAGAAGTGGGATCAAGTTCTATATATAAGCAAGTTCTCACCATAATCATCCCACAACATCTCAACTTTGTAAGATACGTATAGAAAAATGGACAACCTTGCACTAGTATCTCTAATAGTCATTTGTTTAGTACTTTTGTTATGTGGGTTACTAAGAACTTTTTACTCTTTTTGGTGGAAACCAAAAATGAAAGAGAAGTTGTTGAAAAGCCAAGGAATTAGAGGCACCCCTTACAAGTTATTGATTGGGGACTTGAAGGAGTTTGTGAGGCAAATAACTTGTGCTTGGTCCCAACCCCTCAATCTAACCCATCACATAGTGCCACGTGTCGATCCGTTTACATATAATATTGTCCAAGAGTATGGTATGATATTCTTTTTCCATCTCTTCTTGTTTTGTGCTAATAGAAATTTATCGTTTTTCTTTTTCTGGATCTTAAGTGGATATACTCTACTTTTTCAGTGTCATGTTAGGTAGACCTAAAACAAACGCTTTCAGGCTGTAATAATATAGTGAACTAATTGCCTTCAGCATAAGCACTAAGCAGTGGTGAACTTTCTCGCTTTTCTCTGTGGCCAAGTAAATTGAAATCCTATATACATTATTTCCTTACACTCAATTGCTAAAGCGCTTTAAAAAACACATGAATGGGTTTGACTAAAAGACAGTCTAGATTTTGCAGTGTTGGGGACAAGTGTATTCCAAAACTGCAAGTTTAATTTTTAGTTTCTGAAGGTTCCAAAACTGTAAGTTTAGTTTTTAGTTTCTGAAGGTTCCAAATCTGTAAGTTGATATGCATGTTCGTACTTCGTACAAAAATGAGTTGTGAAACTTGATCATCGAGCTTGCGGCGTGTATTTGTGAATGTATGTAGGAAGAGTAAGTTATTGCTGGATGGGAACAACACCAAGGGTGATTATAGAGGACTCAGAACTAATGAAGGAAGTGCTTCTAAATAAGCAAGATCACTTTGGAAAGCCAAAGATTAGCCCACTCATTCATGTTCTAACAAAAGGCCTGACAACTCTTGAAGGTGATTTATGGGCGAAGCATAGGAGAATCATCAACCCTGCTTTTCACCTTGAGAAAATAAAGGTCAATTCTCTAAATTTGACAGGTGGAAATATTTGCTATTATGGGTATTTTTGTACGCAGCTTTTAAACGAATAAGCTGACTTCTTTGCGAGTTCAAAAAAGTGCTGTTTATTCGGGAATTTTTTTTACACCTTTCTAACCGGAAAGAAACATAGGAGTATGTTTTAGAGCTGATGAACCGAAAGCAGTAAAACTCGTGAATTTGTGTTTGTGTTTGTATTGGATTTTATTGTCTTCGAGAGTTAAATAGGGGATAAAAGAAGCATTCTAATGAACTAGAATGAATACAAATACACAATTAGCCAGAAGCCATCTTAATGTAAAGACAAAAAAAAGTGAAAGGAAATACGACTAATTTTTTTTGTCTTTCCTGCTACAGAATATGATTACAATATTTTCAAGCAGTTGCGAAATGATGATAGAGCAGTGGAGCAAATCAGAAGATGCTCAGGGGAATACTGAAATAGATGTTTGGCCTGAGTTTCAAAACCTCACCGGTGATATAATTTCTAAGACTGCATTTGGGAGCAACTTTGAACAAGGGAAAAAAATTCTTGAGCTCCAAAAAAAATTGCAGGTGCTTGTTATTGAAGCCATGCAGACCTTGTACATTCCGGGTTTCAGGTTCATTGATCTCTTCTTAACACAATTTCCAATGGAAATTTTATGATGCTAGTATTGTTTGTATAATCTACAATTCTTCCAAATTGGGAGGGGCGAGTACTCTAAGCCCCTCACTATTACTCCAATTCTTGTTATCAGCTCGTTCAAAGAGCAATTTTTCTTCTTTGATAACAAGTGCTATGCTAACAAGAATTTGACTAAGATACATGATAAACAACCAATAATCTAATTTTTTTGTCAATATGGGGGGAAGGAAAGGTGTCACCTCCTACTGGCCCCAACTAGTTTCTCGTGGTTCGGCCAGTTAGCTGACATCTACAAATTCCTGAGTACTCTCAAAAACTCCGAAGTAACTTAGACTAATCTAGGTTCAAGCTAAGTTTACAGCATAAATACTCAAATTTGTTTAAAAAAATTAAAGCATTGGTAAAATGATTACATGGGTGAAGAAAAATCAATCAGGAAGTCAACAAGAAAGTTGATGTTCTGTGTATTGTTATTTCTTACGCAGAACTAAAAAGCTTATACGCTTACCTTTAAGCTAACTTCTATCGGATGCATATGTATATATAGCAAGTTCCTGATGGTTTAATCTCCACTTTATCAAGTCAATAGTCAAGTGCAACCAAATTTCAGTAGCTCAAATATATAAATAACCTCACTAACAAGAATTAGAGAAGCCATTTGCAGTTACAATATAAAGTGATTTCATCTATATGTTGTCAAATTTTCATGAGTAGATTTGTTCCAACAAAGAAGAACCGGAGGAGAAACAGCTTGGACAAAAGCATCACATCGATGTTGAGAACCTTGATCAAGAAGAAAGAAGATGATATGAGAATAGGAAGATCAAAAACTGATGACTTATTAGGCCTGCTATTGCAATCGAACAAACAGGATAATGAAGAGAGTAGTAAGAGAACTAAAAGGGCAGATCAAATGACAATAGAAGAGGTGATAGAGGAATGCAAGCAATTCTACTTAGCTGGCCATGAAACAACGTCTAGCTTAATGACGTGGACAATGATTGTGTTATCTATGCATCCAAATTGGCAAGAAAAGGCAAGAGAAGAAGTTGTGCAAGTGTTGGGAAAAAGAAGCCCAGATTTCGAAGCTATAAGCCATCTTAAAGTTGTAAGTTTTTTATCTTCTAATTTCTAAAACCTGTTTTTTTATCGGACATTCATGAGAGGAAATCCAATATAACACCTACAAAACCGTAATCATAGTACAAGATAAGAAAAAAACAACCGAAGAAAAAGAGATACTGTGTATTTCCAATGATATCCCAGATGTTTGAGGGGGATCCAGACCGTTACTTTATAGGCCTTGAGTTCACAAGACTAAAACCGAAAGGAGTTTGTGAAAGGGAGGTGATAGGATAGGTTCTTAAACATCAAGATTAATGGTACTAAGGCCCTGTTTGTTTGCAGCCATTAAGCTTGGAGTTTTTTGCTTAATAGCTAGACTGAATTTGGTTAATTATCTTAAAACCTGAGCATTTCTTGTGTTTTGGTCTGAAAAGGCTAAAGATTAAGCTAGATGAACCAAGATTTCTTCTCAAATTATAGTCCATTAAAAACCCACCACTAAACAAGTTAAACGTAAAGACCTGAAAAAGATTTCGATCAAACTCATGGCACTGAAACAGATTTAACATCACAAACCCTTTAATTGGAGCATTAAAAGGTCCCTAGCTCTTCCGTGTACAAACTCGTGAACTGATAATATTTATATTGCAGGTTACTATGATACTCTATGAGGTCCTGAGATTATACCCACCAGTGATTGCTCACTATCAGCACACTAAAAAGGGCACGAAAATCGGAGAAATCTGCATCCCAAAAGGAACAGATATTGTTCTCCCGACATTACTAATCCACCATGACTCTTTACTATGGGGAAACGATGCACATGAATTCAACCCTGAGAGGTTCCTCGACGGGGTCGCAAATTCTTCAAAAGATAAGATGGCATTTTTTCCATTTGGGTGGGGACCGAGGACCTGTATTGGCCAAAACTTTGCCATGACTGAAGCTAAAGTAGCATTGGCGATGATTTTGCAGAACTTTTCGTTTGAGCTCTCCCCTTGTTATACTCATGCTCCTCATACTGGAATGACCCTTCAACCCCAACACGGGGCTCATATTATTTTCCAAAAACTTGTGTAGTGAACGGTGAGTTGCCATTTTGAATTTGGGTTTCAAAAATAATGTGATTGCGTTGATTTTTAAGTATTGCTTGGTTTTCTGTCTGGTGATGTATTTTTATTAGTAAAGAGCCTTGACTATAATTTGTAATACCAATGACTATGGAATTTTTTTCCAAAGAGCCAACATGGTTTGAAGATTTATGAAAATGCTCTATTCATTCTTAAGACAATCAGAATAGTTAAAGGGTATACACGGAAACCTAATCTTCCATAAAAAAACACATTTTGTCTCCATCACCAATAAAAAGGATACATTTGATCAAACGAAAATGAAACAACCAAAAACTAAATCTTGATTTATCGTCAGTCGAGTTAACTACCTCATCTCACAGTTGACCCGGGGCTTTTGTAACACTTGAAGTTGTACCAAAAAAAAATCTTATAACATTTTGAGAAATATGCAGACAAGAGCTACAATGTTATTCATAATACTATTAAATGGAAATACATTCACCAAAAATAGCTACTATAGCAGTCCAAGAGAATTTCTTCCAATTTTCACCACCATTGACGCAAATCCCTATGACTAATAGTAATTTGATATTTCATACTGAAATATTGGGGGATTTAATTGCTTTAAAACCTTAAAAATTGATTCATCTTCTAGAGCTCCTTGAAACATCTTATGAGCTAATTTCTCGCAGTTGGAATAGTATTTATCATACGAGCCACAATATTTGCGTACTGAATAGCAGTGTGTTGTGACGTGTAACTGTCTGCGAGGCCATAGTCTGCAAAGTTTGGTTCTGTATGCACAAATTGTCCTGTTAATGATCTTTTTGACAAAATCCCTTGCCATATAACAAGAAATTCTTCCATTATTTGCCTTGATTTTTCAAGGGAAGAAATGGGAAGATACTCCACCTGCAAAAACCAACCACTCAACAAGTCAAAATTATTTTCTGACACGTTTCATTAGTCTCTGAAAGAGTTCATAGATAAATCTTCTTCTGCAAAACCATCTTTAATGGCCTGTATTAAGTTGTTTCTGCTGAGACTGAGGTTTTATTTTCTCAAATAAGTTGATGTAACTAGAAGAGTTTTCACAAGTTTCCAAGGTTTCAACCTGGCTCAGCGGAAAAAGGGAACCAGCAGAGTAAAATGAAAATTTCAAAGATTGAAATCAACACAGGCTTGTAGCTCTTAATAGATTTGGTGCCATAATAGCTGTAAAAGAAAACGTTATTCACTGCTATGTAGCTTTCAAATCACGTGACTGCAGAATAAAGGTAAATATTACTTTCAGTATGACTTTCTTATCTTACATGCGCAGTTCTGAGCTACGTACAAGATAGCTAAAAAACCAGATTGCATTTTTTTTAATAACACGTGGAAACCAAAGTTTAACTGATTCGGGTTGCAAAAACGATAGAATCATACATGTTCAAACTCTAAGGTGGTAGAAAACTAGTATATTGGAGATCGTTTTTTTCTGCAAGTAGCTATGCAAAACAGCTCTGATGCTTATTTCTGCAAGTCATGCAAAATGGCTCTGATGCTTTCTAACCAAACGATTCAGATTTTATAAGTTTTTCAATTCAAGCTTCCTTTAGATATTAAGAAAGAATCTCCAAATCATGGATTTAGAAAGTATTAATAAAATCATACAAAGAATTTCATTGTGTAAATGACCCAATTAGCACATAGTGAAGGTAGTAAAATTTCATAGAAGTCTGTTATACTCATCATACAACTTTCATTCTCCAACATCTTATGAGTTTTCTACATAACCTTATTGAAACATTGCTATCTTCTATAATCTTTCAAAACAATAAAAGAAGAAATGGTCAGATGCAGCTTAAGCAAGAGATCTAACTTACCTCCATAACTATTCCCCTTATTGACTCAGTTTGCACTGGAACAACTTTCGCAACTCTCAACTGGAAGTCACCAAGACGATAGTGGAAGCCCTGTATAAACCATTTCACTCATAAATGCGCCACATAGGGAGAACTCAAACAACAATAGGAAGAACAAAATGTTGAAACACGGCTAACAGTGAATATTAGAGGGACTAAAGATTAAAGAGCACAAGAAATTTGCAAATATGGGTCAAATCAGTTAAGCATCCAAGTCCTAGTTTATACACTTCTATCTCGGGACTCAGGAGAGATGGTTTTCTTAAGTTCTCAATCCGTAGCCATTACTTTTTGTTAATGCAACTCTCTAAGACTCAGAATCTAGAGATCATTTGGTTAAAGAACCAATCTAGGGTTCAGTAAATGAAACCAACTTTGTTGCATAAGATTAGATTAATGCAGCACACACTAATCCTTTTTGCAGTGCAAAAGCATGAATGGTAATTAGTTTAAACTTTAAACTAATAGCTCAACCTTTTATACATGAAAAATGATTAATGCACTGCATTAATCTAGGTTAATGTAACAAAAATGGATCCCTAGTAACCCAGTTTTGGCGTTCACACCCTTTACATTCCCACATATCCTTATAGTAAAAAAATAACAGTACGCTAGAGCTAGAACCCTATCGAGAATTATGACTATCATTTACTTCATAATTGAATGAAAATGGCCAAGTAAACAAGAAAAAAGAACCTCGTAACTGAGGGCACCCCTTAATTTGTAAGACTGTAGCTTCTCCATTATAGTCTGGATCGTGTGCTCAGCCTCTACAACTATATTTTGCCATCGAAGTACAAAGTAGTACTTATTAGGCTGCTCCATAAGAGAAACCCCTGCAAATTCTCGAGGATATTCGTCTTTTTGTGTTTGATCTACAGATTAATCACAAGTACGGTATAGTAAGAAGCATATTCTCATGAAATGAAAGATAAGAGAGTACACTTATGAAATGAATGAAATGAAAGTGACAGTAACAAAAAAGGGAAATAGAGAGTTAGTTATAAATATACAAACACACTCTATTAGAAAGTTTTTTATTTTTGGAGAATTTAGTGTGAAAAAGCTTTAAAAATTCCGCAAAATCCTAGCTTCTCTAATTTTGAGCTTCTTTTTTAGCTTTTTTGACACAAAACGTAGCTATTTGAAAGCTAAACAAGTTGACAAATCAAACAACTATGGATTCTTTTGATCAAAAAGCTAAGGAAAAAAAATGTTGTCAAACATGCACTAAATAGCCCAATGAATGAAATAAAAATGATAACAAAAAGGGGAAAAGCTAATAGTACAAGGTATTAAATAGCTTTGTTTTCCCAAACCAGATTTCTGTATCAAGTTAGGTTTTACCAAAGAGAACTTGGTCTAAAAAAGATTTAACAGTGGTGTAGAGCGTAAAAAGACACATAATTTCTGAATCAAAACCCAATATTAGTTTTAATTTAGTGCATGTCTGTGTTTGGTTTGTCAGCATTTTTAGTTTTTAAGAAATTAGCTTTTGGGTCAAAAAAGCTAAAAAGTAGAGAAGCTAGGAATTTGTGGATTTTTTTAGCCTTTTCACATTAAATTTTCCAAAAATAAAAACTTTCTAATATAATATGTTTGTATATTTACAAATTCACTTACAAGTTAATTTAAGACCAATGACTTATCAATAAAAATAAGTTATAAGTCAGTTATAAGTAAAAAAGTTAAGACTGGTGTCAAACACTACACTGCACCCTTTTAAGCAAGTTTTTTTTTTTTTCTCATAGCAACTTTTTGACTAAAAAATCTGATGCCAAACGGGACCTAAATAGCTTTATTTTTCCAAACCAGAATTCTGTAACAAGTTGTGTTTGATCAAAACCCAAGATTTGTTTTAATTAAAATAACCCAATGAATGAAATACTACCTCTGAGGGAGGGTCTGTAGTAAGAGAGAGAAGCTTTCCAGCGACCTTCTTTAACACCATTAATGGATTCAATAGCTTGAGAAACCTCGTTTATTATCTGGCTGCTTACGCTAGTCCCCGGCTTCGCCTGCCAATACAAAACCCTACACACACATACATACACATTCATGTATAACCCACATATATCTATACTAATATTTACATAAAACCCCTCAAATTAATAAATTTACAAAATAAACCTGGCTTTTTAAAATTCAGAATTTTTAAAACTGCTTGATAACCACCCCCACGTACCTTATGTTAAAAACTTAAAAGTAATCATCCTCATTCTTCATTCATTTTCTCTGACACTATTTAAGAAAAGGGGTTACTAACGATCCCAATCCAATTTTCTCTTAATGTGATTCTATAAGGTTTGTTGTTTTTTTCAATTATTGAATGTAATACATATATTACTTACACTAATCCACGCAATACACACCCGCATCGTGTGGGCTCTTACGCTAGTGTATATATATATAAAGAGAAAAAGATACAGGGAGTGAGAAGGTACCATTTGACGGGCATTGCTGCTATTATATATATATAGATATAGAGAGAGAGAGAGACCACTGTCAAAGTGTGAATAGTTAACTGAATACGTCCTTGCTATTGTAAATTATATAATACTCATTGGTTCTAAAAGTCCAGTTAGTCGGAGCATAGTCGATTATAGATGAATTTACCGAGATTGTATGGTAGTATTTAAACGGAATTACGTAAGATTAGGCGTTGACTTATCAACTTTCGCCTAAATTTCACCTTCCCTTTTAGAATATTTATTTGACTTAGTTGGTTTAAAACTAATAATGAGATAAAATTAATTTAGTAAGACTCAAGACGGACTTGGATGTGTCAAAATAACATGGTTGAGTGAGTACATTTAAATATATATATATCTTTTAACATAAAATGAACATACGTAATAAATATACATGAAAAATTAAGTTAATCGTAATTTATACCTATGTATAATTTTTATAATTTTTTTATAGAAAATTAATAATAATCATTTCGACCGGTCTTAGATGAGTTCATAAAAAATGCTCAAACAACAAACATACTTGATTAATTGATTTTTAAACTTTTAAAATCAACCAAAAACGATTACTAATCGGTTTGTTTTATTTTTGATTGGGTCGAGTTTTGATCACCCTACTCCTAAGATCGACCATAACGGGAAAACACGTTTCTCCTCCCCAAAATCGTTTTTTTTTTCGAATTTTATTTTGAAGTGTTTTTTTTTCAAAAAAGGCAAAAAATCACACTTCAAAATAAAATTCGATAAATAAACGATTTTGGAGAGGACAAACGTGTTTTCGCGTTATGGTTGATTTTAAAGAACTTATTTCTTCTTCAAGGACTTTTTTTTTTTTTTTATCACTTTTCATGTTTACGTTTCCCCGTATTGTTATCCGCTTCCATATGTCAATACCGACAACTATGATAATGATAATCTGATATATATATTTTTTTACAAAAATTTGAATAAAAAACATGGCTCACTAATAAAAGTCAAATAACATGAAATGAAAAAAAAGAAAAGGAAATATCAAATAAGCCTACTCCAGAACTACTACAACTATAAATAAAGTAAAATTTAACCAAATCAGAAGCAGAGAGACGGAGAATTAAAACCCAACCTAGGGTTTAGTTTCTAAAAATCCATAGATAGATAGATACAGATATAGATATAGATATAGATATAGATATAGATACAGATCGATAAATACATACACACATATATACATATATCGAGAGAGATAGGAAATGGCACTGGGTGGGTGTGTATACATACCAGTACAGAACTCGGAGGAAGAAGTAAGGGTATCAGTGGATCAGCTACCAAGAGACGCCTCTGATATTCTCGATATTCTTAAAGCCGAACAAGCTCCTCTTCATCTCTGGCTCACCATCGCTGTATTTATTTTTCACTTACCCTTTTTCTCTATCTATCTATTGTTTCAATTGCGTATTTATTTATTCAGGCAATTTGTAATGTATGTATCCCTTCTTTTATGTACGTATATCCGTGTATCTATATTTTTCCCGTGTTAGTTTGTTAAGGATTTTATGGTTATTGATTAGAATTGTTACTTTTCTTTTTCCCTTATTATGATGGAGTTTGTATCTATCGTTGCACCATCTAGTTTCATAGGGCTTCTAAGTGGTTTTGATTAAGAATTGTTAGTTAGTTCTTTTCCGGCTATTGTTGCACCGTCTAGTTTCTTAGGCTTTTAAATGGGTTTGATTAAGAAGTGTTACTTTGTTATTTCCAGTAGTTGTCTTGGTCTTAGGTGTTTGAATATGTATTAATTTGTATCCATTTGCTGATAATTCGTTTCCGTCTTTCTGAATTATCGTTGTTAGCACGTCTTTACATGCATATTTCTGTATCTATCTTTGCCCCGTGTTCTATCCATTTGCTTCCTTCTTTCTGATTAATTCAACCTAGGTAGGGTTTATTAGTTTCTAAAAACAAGAGATATATATAGATCGATAGATACAGATAGATACATAAATACATATATATATATAGAGAGAGAGATAGGAGATGGCGTTGGGTGGGTGTGTATACATACCGGTACAGAACTCGGAGGAAGAAGTAAGGGTTTCAGTAGATCAGCTACCAAGAGACGCCTCTGATATTCTCGATATTCTTAAAGCCGAACAAGCTCCTCTCCATGTCTGGCTCACCATCGCTGTATAAATACTTACACCTTTTCTCTATCTATTTATTTGTTCAGCCAATTTGTAATGTATGTATCCCTTTTGCTGATAGTTTGTTTTGCTTCCTTCTTTTGCATACGTATATCTGTGTATCTATGTATGTTCTGTGTTAGTTTGTTAGTGATTTTATGGTTATTGATTAGGATTGCTAGTTTTCTTTTTCGGGTATTGTGATGGAGTTTGTAACCATTAGGTGATAATCTGTTTTCTATTTTTTCCTTTCTGAATTTACATTGTTAGAACGTGTCTAATTAAGAATTGTTAGTTTGTTTTTTTCCAGTTATTGGAGTATCTTGGGCTTAAAGTGTTTGAATTTGTATCCATTGACTGATAATTCGTTTTTTTCCCTTCTGAATTCCCATTGTTGGCACGTGTTTTTGTATCTATCAATGCACCGTGCAGTTTCTTAGGGATTTTAAGTGGGTTTGATTTTTACAAAATCAGAAGCAGGGAGAGAAATAAAACCCAATCTAGGGGTTATTAGTTTCTAAAAACCAGAGATAGATAGATAAATACCGATACACACATATACATATATAGATATCCGGAGAGAGAAAGGAGATGTCGTTTGGGTGGGTGTGTATACATACCAGTACAGAACTCGGAGGAGGAGGTAAGGGTTTCAGTAGATCAGCTACCAAGAGACGCCTATGATATTCTCGATATTCTTAAAGTCGAACAAGCTCCTCTCCATCTCTGGCTCATCATTGCTGTATCTATTTTTCACTTTTCTGTATCTATCTATTTATTTGTTAAGGCATTCGTAATGTATGTATACATACACTTTTCTGTATCTATTGTTTCCTTCTCTGTGATTAATTCCTGTGAGTTTGTGTTTACATATGTATATCTGTATATCTATCCTTGCCCTGTGCTAGTTTCTTAGAAATACATACACTTTTCTGTATCTATCTATTGTTTACTTTTATCTATCTATTTATTCAGGCATTTGTTCTTAGTTTGGTTCCTTCTTTGTGATTAATTCCTGTAAGCTCGTGTTTACATACATATCTATTTGTGTGCCATGTTAGTTTCTTAGGATTTTTTGTATCTATTGGTTCCCTTGTATATCTATTTATTTGTTCAGGCAATTTGTAATGTACGTATCCCTTTGATGATAGTTTGTTTTGCTTCCTTCTTTTGCGTACGTATATCTGTGTATCTATATATGTTCCGTGTTAGCTTGTTAGGAATTTTTTGAATCTCGAGTAGGATTATTAGTTTTATTCTCGGTTATTGAGCCTATTGTGATGGAGTTTGTATCTATTTGATCATAGTTCGCTTCCTTTTTTCTGAATTATCGCTGTAAGAACGTGTTTTACATACATATTTATGTATCTATCGTTGACCTGTCTAGTTTGATTAAGAATTGTTGGTTCGTTTTACAAAAATAAAAACAAAACAAAACAAATATCTGTTCAGAGGTACTACAGTACTACTACTATAAATAAACAATTAAATTTTACAAAATCAGTCCCATCGGCAATCACTAGTTTTCTTCGCCACACCAAGCTAGGGTTCAGTTTCTTAAAACCAGAGATACATAGATACAGATCGATACATACATACATACAGATATATATATATATATATATATATATATATATATATATCGAGAGAGAGGGAGAAAGAAAGAAAGAGATAGGAGATGGCGTTGGGTGTGTGTATATACATACCGGTACAGAACTCGGAGGAAGAGGTTAGAGTATCAGTGGATTAGCTCCCAAGAGACGCCTCTGATATCCTCGATATTCTTAAAGCCGAACAAGCTCCTCTCCATCTCTGGCTCATCATCGCTGTATATATTCACTTGCTTGCTTACACCTTTCTGTATCTATCTAATTTTTTTAATTGTGTATCTATTTATTTATTTATTCAGGCAATTTGTAATGTATATCTGTGTATCTATGTTTGTCCCGTGTTAGTTTGTTAGAAATTCTTTGGTTATTGATTAGGATTGTTAGTTTTCTTTTTCGGTTATTGTGATGGAGTTTTTATCCATTTTCTTTACATAAATTGGTGGGGAAGACACTATTTCATTAATAATGAATGGCCGAAACAACCTTATTACTGCAGAAATCTAAAATAAAATAATAATAAAAAGGGTTTATATCCACTTGCTCATAGTTTGCTTCCTTTTTTCTGAATTATCGCTGTGAGGACGTGTTTTGCATACATATTTACGTATCTATCGTTACACTGTCTAGTTTCTTAGGGCTTTTAAGTGGGTTTAATTAAGAATTCTTAGTTCATTTTTTTCCAGTTATTGTTTCTCTTCATCATAATCAAAACTATGCCTTTTATCTTAGGAATTTGGGGTCGGTTATATGAAACCAAATGAGAAATAGAAAGAGTTATTGTTCCTCTTGTGATGGAGTATTTGGATTTGTATCCTTTTGCTTATAACACGTGTGTACTTACATATTACTCCCTCCATTCCAAAATGTTTGCCCATCTTTCCTTTTTAGGAAGTTCCATATTGTTTATCCATTTTGCAAAGTCTACTAAAAAGTTGGCAAATCTTCCCATTTTAACCTTACTAATAATTCTTTTGATTCCAAACTTTAATTAAATGCACAAGGGTATACTAGTTATTTGAGCTATTAGACAAAGCAATAATTGTATGTCTATAAAAATTTCCCTTCCCAATGATGGACAAACAATTCGGAACGGAGGGAGTATGTATCTATCGTTGCTCCGTGTAGGTTCTTAGAGGTTTTGATTGAGAATTGTTAGTTTTCTTTCGGTTACCGATCCTTTTGTGCTGAAGTATTTGAATTTGTGTCTACTTGTCTTTCTGAATTATCGCTGTAAGCATGTGTTTTCATTCATAATAACGTATCTATCGTTTCCCCTTCTAATTTCTTAGGGCTTTTCAAGTAGTTTTTATTAGTACAGTAATTGCTAGTTTTCTTTTTTCATTTATTCAAGCAATTTGTAATGTATCCCTTTGCTAATAGTAGTTTGTTTCCTTCTTTCTGATTAATTTCTGTAAGCTCGTGTTTACATACGTATTTCTGTGTACCTATCTTTGCCCCGTGCTAGTTTGTTAGGAATACATACACTTTTCTGTATCTATTGTTTCCTTGTATCTATCTATTCAAGCATTTGTAATGTAAACCTTTCCTGATAGTTTGTTTCCTTCTTTGTGATTAATTGCTGAAAGCGTGTTTACATACGTATATCTGTATACATATCTTTGCCACGTGTTATTTTCTTAGGATTTTTATGGATCGTATTAGGATTATTAGTTTCTTTTTCCGATTATTGTTCCTCTTGTGATGGATTTTGTATCCATTTGCTTGTGGTTCGTTTCCCTCTTTCTGAATTACGTTGGAAGAACGTGTTTGCATAAATATTTCTGTATCTATTGTTGCACCGCCTAGTTTCTTAGGGCTTTGAAGTGGGTTTGATTAAGATTGTTAGTTTGTTTTTTCCATTTATTGGAATGTATTGGGCTTAGGTGTTTGGATTTGTATTTATGAGCTAGTCTTTTTGTTATAGTTTCAAAGGGATTCCAAGGGTTGATGAAGAATATTTAGTTTTTATTGTTGTTATTGTAGGAGTCAAAAACGCTATAGTTGAAAGATTTTGAATAAAATAAATGGTGAGATATGATATTTTTGTCAATTAAACAGGACTATGTCCCCTTGTTTGACCACCTAATTCCTCCACATTTTAATATTACTTACACATTTGTGTATCTATCTTTGGGCCATGTAATTTCTTTGAAGTTTTAGGGCTTTGATTAAGAACTGTTATGGATCCTTTTGCGGACCTTGCGGTGTTATTGAATTCATATCCATGTGATGGTCATTTGTTGCATTCTTTTTGAGTTTGCATAGGGTTACATAGATTCAAGCTATATGGATAAAAGTTTGAAATACTTTTTCTGTGTAATTAGACAAGTTTTTGGTAATGCACACCCGGTCACAATGGCAGAATCGAAATTCACTCGTTCAGACTATGCACTTCACTTATTGAGTTCTTTTTGGTTATCATGGTAGTCGAACATGCTGTAATTTTGACAAAAATAAATGGTACGGAATAGATCTATCTGTCGATTAGATAGGAACCTGGGGCAGAGTTATCAAAAATTAGATTTATTTGCGTGCATAATTGTGTATCTATCTTTTTCCCAACTGCTTTCTTAGAATTCTCAGGCTTTTAATTAAGAATTGTTGGTTTTCTTCCAGTTACTGATTCTCCTTTTCTGGGGTATTTAAACTCTTATCTTTGTGCTGATCGTTTGTTTCCCTTTTTCGGGCTTTGCACATAGTCATTAGCTATAACTTTGATCGATTTTCTCTGTAATAGTGCATGTCTAAGGTAAAGCATACTCACTTACAGTGGCAGAAGGGATTTGATTAAGGATTGAAGAGCACTGGTATCAGTATCCTTATATGACCCTTTTTCTTCAAAAATAAGGGAAACCTTCTCAAAATAAGTCCACATCAATATCTTTTTACTTCCCATAAACCTAGGGTGAATGGTTCTATTCCCTCATATTCACAGTAATGAGTTGTATCCTAAAAAAATTATAAACTATTTTATTTCCCTCTCTTTTCACTTTTCTCTCTCTTGTCATATCATTCTATTCCACACCAATTATACACCTCTCATTACAACCAAATACTTAAATATACACACATAAAAAGAATCATTAAAGTTTAAAGAGAAAAATTTCAAGATAATATAAAAATGATATTTAATGTTTTAAGGAAGATTGTAGAGTAACTGATGCGGTAATTATATTATAATGAGTTTAATAATCTGGCCCTTCCCTTGAATTTAGAGAAACTCAACGGGTAACTGATGCGGATGCTCTTAGTTTTCTTCCAGTTATTGAAACATCCTGTGCTGGCATGTGCTGATCGGTTGTTTCCTTCAATCTGAATTTTTGTGCCGGTATATAGATATATGTTTGTTGGCTTTCCCGTGTTGTTACACAAGTTTCAAGTTTGTGGTAAAGCGTATTCATGTAGTGGAACCGAGATTTGTTTCGGGGAGTGGGCGAAACTCATCTAGGAAACTGTATTATTGGAAGTTTATTTCTAAAATACATGGTGAAAAATAGAATTTGTGATCCAAATATGTATACACACAGAGATTAAATCATGATTGCTTTTGAGTGTGTATACGCAGGTTCGGGCTAAAGATTACCCATCTATATCCATCTTCTTATCAAAGATGTTTATCTATCTTAGCTCAATGGGGTTCTTTAGTTTTTGGGGTTTTGGATGAAACTGTTAATTTCTTCAGTGTTGATCCTCTTGTGTTTACATGGGCTTGCTGATCGTTTGTTCCCTTCCATTTCGAAATTTCATGTATAAAGTTCTCATTTGGAACCATCTTAAGATTGCTCATCTACGTGTATCTATATTAGCCAAATGTCGTTATTAAAGACTTTTAGGGATCAAAAAGTAGCTGGTATTTCTTCCAATTAATTGCTCGAGTTACATGAAGTATTTGTGCTTGTATCCATGTGCTGATAGTTTGTTGCCTCCATCTCGATTTGCATAATTTTACGCGTGATTGCTTTTTTGTATGCAATTATTGAGGTTTGGTTCTAAGGACCTATCATATTAACATTATAAACATCTACCATAAACCATTTATTGTATTCAAGTCTTTGAATTTTTTTTATCCTTGTGTTACCTTTCATTCCAAATTTACACAAAGACGCACAATTATCCTGTGGTTGCTTTTGTTTTTCTGTAGTTGCACAGTTTGGCGACATGGTTATGTTGATCTTTATGTTTTGAGTTTAATCGGTTGTATCATTGTTGGTGCAGAGGGAATACTTTAAGCAAGGAAAAATTGAGCAATTTGTCCAAATATTGGAAGAAGGCTCTAGTCCTGGTATACTCATCTCCTTACATATACGAGCTTTCGTATTATAATTAGGATATCTGATCTTAAGCTGTCTTACAGAAATCGATGAATATTATTCTGATGTGAGATATGAGAGAATTGCAATTCTAAATGCTCTTGGGGCCTATCATAGCTACCTTGGAAAAGTTGAGACCAAACAAATAGACAAGGATGGAAATTTTATTAAGGCAACACAGTACTACAACAAAGCATCCAGAATTGATATGCATGAACCTTCTACTTGGGTTGGGAAAGGTAAACCTCTATTTTGCGTTTGTACTTGTGAATAATTCACCAGTCTTGTTCTTGTGCCTTATGTATAATAATTTGTTCTCTATGTTCATGTGTGGGGTAACATTTGCAGGACTGATTTTTAGTCAAAGATAAACATAATTCAGGAAAAATAACTTTGGCATTTGGATACTAGATTGCTTGATGTCTAATATAGTTTTTTGGGGTTTGTAATTTGATTACTTGATGTCTTACAAAATTACATTATTATGCATTATGACAGGTCAGCTGTTACTTGCCAAGGGTGATGTTGACCAGGCATTTTCTGCGTTCAAGATTGTGTTGGATGGTGATCGTGATAATGTTCCTGCTCTTCTTGGTCAGGTAGCCAAATCGTCCTCAACAAAATTAATACGATATATATTACCCTCGGAAGCCAGTTATTTTAGTTCATTTCAAACCTGGTATGGTCAATAATGTTTCTGATTAAGTTGTTTGAGTTTTTGGTCTTCAATATATCTTTCCTACATGCGACTTCAAGGATTTATCCATGCTTTATAGATAATAAGTGTCTTTGTGCTTCCGTGCTGTTTTGAATCCGATTACCATTTTTATTCATGGAAAAAGTAAACGCTTTTATATGACAGTGCATAGACAAGTAGACATGAAATCAATAAATGCATTACCATATTGCTGTTTACTGACTGTTAATTGTGCAGGCATGTGTTCAGTTCAGCCGCGGTCGATATTCAGAGTCTTTGGAGTTGTATAAGGTTTGTTAGCCACTTTTTGTTATCACAGCTTGCGTGAAAATCCTCAAGTGTTTATGTCTATTCCATACTGTCAATAAATGTAGCTTAGAGATTGATTCAGTTCTGGATAAAAATTGGGTTTTCGTGTTTAACTTATGTCATTTTCTTCTTTAAGAGAGCTTTGAAAGTATATCCACATTGCCCTGGGGCTGTAAGACTTGGTGTTGGCCTTTGTCGCTACAAATTAGGTCAATTTGAGAAGGCAAAGCAAGCATTTCAGCGTACATTGCAGGTATTTTCAAAGTGATCATTACTTTTATGTGTTTTTATGCTAGAACCCGGGGGGGGGGGTGACACTGGGAAACATAGCTTGCCAACCCAACTATTCACTGAACACCTTTGTATATAAATTATTTTAAAGCCAATTCTTTAGGAACAATCTTTTGGGAACCTAGCTAGAATATTGTCTTGTGAATTGCAAAATCTGCGTGAAATAACTCTGTTGTTGTTAAAGTTTGCTCAAATTTAATCATTGTAGTTAGACCCAGAAAATGTTGAGGCTCTTGTTGCCCTTGGGATTCTGGATTTGGGTAAAGATGAAGGTGAGTAGTTTTACACGTAAAATTTCATGTATGTTTCTGGCCAAGCTAAGGATATATGATGATTGTATCATATTTTTGTTGTGCAAACCTTTAATTATATTTTTGCAGCCAGTGGTATCAGGAGAGGAATGGAATGTATGCAAAAAGCTTTCGAATTGTATCCGTATTGTGCGTTGTCGCTTAATTATTTAGCAAACCACTTTTTCTTCACTGGCCAGCATTTTCTAGTGGAACAACTGACTGAAACTGTCCTTGCTGTTACTAACCATGGCCCAACAAAGTCACATTCTTACTATAATTTAGCACGATCATACCATAGCAAGGTGAGACACCTTGCTCCTTTTGCTATCTTTATTTTTTCATGACTTTTTAGTGATGTTATTTTAGCCTTTCCGAAATTTAGTGCATTAATCGTTTACTTTCCTTCCTTCTGGAGCTTTCTGTGAGATTGCTTAGTAAGTGTTTGGATTTTAGGTTTTCTTATGTCGAGATTATATCATTTACTTTTAGCATCCCTTTTTTTTGCTATCTGATGGAACGGGGTATATGTTTTAACTGCAGGGAGACTATGAAAAGGCTGGGCTGTATTATATGGCCTCTGTAAAGGAGATCAGTAAACCTCAAGAATATGTATTACCTTATTTAGGTAAGTCAATGTTCTGCATTTATAGATTTTGACTTGTTTTTTTTATCTTTCTCCGGCCTTTCCCTCTGTTACACTTCGGATACTACTGTATTGTTTAAAGATCATTTATGTTGCAATTTTCTTAATCAATATCCTTTCTGTAATCAGGCCTGTATCAGTGGTGGTCAAATATTTCTCTTTTCTTTGACGTGAAATAATTACATTTCTCGTCTAAAGATTAATCATTGATCTGTTTTTTTTTCTTTCTAAAATTCTAAATACTGGTTTTGGAAACTTTATTCTTATTCAAAAATGACATTGATGTGTTAGCTGCTGTGTCACTTGATTATAGCACCTGTTTCTTTCAGGTTCACCCTCTCTAATCCACATATTAACGTTTCTTATTGGTGGTGAAATTACAGGCCTTGGAAGAGTGCAACTCAAATTGGGAGATTTCAGGAGTTCCCTTACAAATTTTGAGAAAGTCTTGGAGGTATACCCCGAAGACTGTGACGCGCTGAAAGTGAGTATAATGAAAAAAGTGGTGATAAGTCGCGATTCGATTTTAACTTAACCCAGTTTTTTGTTTTTACATTATAATTTAATTTTCTGTTTTTACCTTTCCGTGACTGAGTTCCATTTTCCTTACTATGCAGGTTGTTGCTCATATTCATGTTCAGCTAGGCCAGAGTGAGAAGGCCCAGGAGTTCCTCAAGAAAGCTACTAAAGTCGATCCACGTGATGCCCAGGTTATTTCTATATCAAGTTTTCATATCTTTCCAGTTTAATAAATTTTGTACTCTTGCTTTACATGCCTATGATCAACATTTTCTTGTTTTTATTTGTTCTTTACTCGTTCAAAATTTAATGTAGGCTTTTCTTGATCTTGGAGAATTGCTTATATCAACTAATTCAGGAGGAGCTTTAGAAGCTTTCAAGACGGTAAGGGTCCTTGAAATCGACATTTCCGAGAATCGCTTAGATTATTGGTTTCCGGTAGACATGGAAACAGATCTCGTTTTTAATCTGCCAGTTTTTTATAGGGTTGACCTCCTTTTTGGCGATTGCTTTGTCTTTTACTAACATTCTTCTCACGGAATAAATGATTTCTTTAACCTGTGAATAAGCGTGTGCTGTCTATTTCTCTTTACGGATCACAATAAATATGCTATATCAGATTTTCATTGATTTGTGAATGCTTTATCTTGTGAACCTTTAACGAGATATCAAATAATCTCTGCTTGTACTAAATATATACAATTTCAAAAGTTGGAAGTATTTTATGTTTCCTTAAGTTGTTCATGGTCTTTCTACCATCTGGTTTGCTATAATCTTCTCTGCAGTAATATACTAATACACTTGTGATTTGTTCACAGGCTCGTGGTCTTTTGGAAAAAGGACGTGAAGAAATACCACTAGAGTTGCTCAACAATATAGGAGTCCTGCATTTAGAAAGGGGGGAGTTTCAGGTTTGACCTTGGCTTAATTACATACAACATATCCCAGTTTATATAAATTTCCATTTACTTCATTATTTTTGAGTTACAGCTAGCTGAACAAACTTTCATGGAGGGTCTAGGTGATGGTATATGGGTCACTTTGGTTCATAATAAGACGAACCCATATCCAGTTGATGCTGCTGATTCTGTTCGTCAATACAAGGACACGCAACTATTTCATCGTCTTCAGGAGGATGGTTTTAGTGTGGAAGTTCCATGGAATAAAATTTCATTGGTGTCCAATCTTGGCAGGCTGTTTGAGAAATTACATAACTTCGAAGCAGCTAGTGTTTTGTATCGTTTGATCCTTTTCAAGGTTTATTCTGTCTTTCTGTGAAACGGTTCACCAACCTGTTAGTAAAGCATTCTAAAATTTTGATTTTTTCACACCACGAACCTGTTCACTTTCAATGATTATTATACCATTCTGTTAAGGTTCACAATATAGTTAGTGATTGATATAATATCAAAGAGTTACTACACCAACCTATCAAAATTCACAATTTGACATCAACCTATGCAAAATCAAACAATTAGTACATCAACCGTTAACAAGCATTTAAAAGTTTAAATTTTGAGTTGTGTTGATTGTTTGATTCTATGCAAGTTGGGTTAGTACATACAAGTTGGGTCCGATTTCTTAGCAACATTTTATAATTTCATTACTGTAAATATGGAGTTGCTGAATTTCTTTTCTGCTCTGTTGCAGTATCCAGAATATATAGACTCTTACCTCAGACTTGCTAGTATAGCAAAAGCTCGAAATAACATTCAGATAAGCATTGAGTTGGTACTTATTTGTCCTTCCTTCATAAGAACTTCCAAATTTCATTAGTTAGAGAGCTTCTGTTTTAAAATGTAATTGGTAATGATTTTCCTTAGGTTAATGATGCTCTAAAGGTGGATGAGAAGTCCCCTGATGCATTATTAATGCTCGGAGAGTTAGAATTGAAAAATGATGAGTGGGTTAAGGCTAAAGAAACCTTCAAGGGTGCTAAGGATTCAAGCGGTGTGAAGGATTCTTACGCGACACTTTCCTTGGTATCTTTTTTTAAATCATTGTCTCTATTAGTTTGTTAATTTTCTACGCAATTATAATATTCTCCATGAGGTGTTGGGAATAATTTGGTAATTTTCTTTTTGACACTGCGTTTTGTGTTTACTCCTAGGGATTAATTATTTAATGATGTTAAATAAGTTGATTTTCTTATGTGATCAAATATCACTTTGTTCTGTAACAAATTCCAACACCAGCGACTTATATATACTTCTATTAACAGGGAAATTGGAACTACTTTGCGGCAGTACGATCTGAGAAACGAGCTCCCAAGTTGGAAGCTACACATTTAGAAAAGGCAAAAGAGCTCTATACAAAAGTGAGTTTTTAATAATCTAGGTTTGTCATTATTTTAATTATTTATTGTCTTACAGCAGAATATTTAGCATCTTCTTTGGTACATGCTCATTTACTTATTTGTTATTTATATTCAATTTGACTTATTATGTGGAGGCTGATATAGTTATGCAATGGTTATGTATTTTAATTCCCCTTGGATAGTAAAAGTTTTATGTTTTTTTCCTAATGAGTAAGCGTATGATTCAAAGGTCAAACCCTTTTGGATATTATGCCAATTTCTCATGTATAAGTTATTATCCAAAAGGTTTTTAAATTTATAAAATGTTGTTGACCTTTATAAATTTGTTGTTGCAGGTTATCGGGAGTCATAACTCTAATTTATATGGTGCCAATGGTGCTGGAGTTGTCTTGGCAGAAAAAGGTCACTTTGAAGTTTCACAAGAACTTTTTAAACAGGTTATCTATTTTTTTTTTCCGTATGGATCTGGTTTGAAAAAACAATCTCCCATGTTCCTGGTATTCCAACGCATAGTTTTTTCCTCTTTAATAGGTTCGAGAAGCTGCTAGTGCTAGCGCTTTGTATCAGATGCCAGATGTGTGGATTAACATGGCTCATGTATTGTTTGCTCAAGGAAGCTTTTTCTTGGCTGTGAAAACGGTTTGCTGTGGATAATTATCTCCTTTTCCTTCACTTATTCTTAGGAGAACTTTACGTTTGCACACTAACCTATCTGATTATAATTAGTACGTAAATGAATTTCATTATTTGGACAACAATATACACAAGCTCAAACAAATAGCATACCAATCTATCCAAATTCGTGATTTAGGGATACACAAAATGAAACGGTTAGCAATCCAAGCTATCAAAATTCCTGATTGCTTAATACTTTTATATATTAATTCTGGTATAAAAGTTGTTCTATTTTTGTAAATTGGTGATTAGTATACTAATATGATCGGACAATAAGTACATGATTGCCGATCTTTAGTTGAAATTTTATTTGTGGTATTTTAATTGTTCTGGCATGCGTAGATTGATGACTTAATTGCGGATTTTGAAAATATACTAATCGTAAATAAAAAGTGATTGAGGTGCACACAAGTAGTATTTTCCCTTATTCCTTGCTCTTAAATACTCTTTTTGACTGAATACACATTTTTGGGCCATTTTTCTATTTGCAGTATCAGAATTGTTTGCGGGAGTTCTTCAATGGCACAGATGATCAGATCCTTCTTTATATAGCTCGGACTCATTATGAAGCCGAGCAATGGCAAGACTGCAAAAAAAGTTTGCTAAGAGCCATTCATTTGGCGCCTACAAATTACACGTTGAAATTCGATGCAGGTGTTGCGATGCAAAAATTCTCAGCATTTACATTACAAAAGCCAAAGAGGACTGTTGATGAGGTAAGGCTGTTGTAATTTTTTGACTTGCAGATTTCATGATGGGTTTTGCGGCTTAAAAACGTGTTAGTTTCTCCTGTTATTACATGTAAATGCTAGCTGCTTAGTTTGGAAGTGTTATTACATTAAATAGCAATAGGGGTGCTGAGCATGCCGAAAGATTTCGTTGACCGATGATTTCATAGCTCGATGTAGACTTTTAACACTTGCATGTGCTCTTTTGGATTTTGCAAAAAAAAAAGTTTTGAATAGTTGATAAAGTAGTAGGTATAACTTCTAGGAATTGTGCTTTGTTTGCTTATCATCTAAATTTGGAGTTTATCCAACATTTAATTGTTGAGTCTTTACTTTGAGAATATTTCAGACACTAATTACTTAATTATACAGCAGGGTTGGATAAAATAGTCGTTGCACCACACAAAACAAAAGTTTATTAATCGTTGTTGATTTTTCCCCCTCTTTCCCTGCTCATTCTCTATATTATTTCTCTTTTGTAATAGGTGCGTTTAACGGTATCTGAGCTTCAGAATGCAGTTCGGGTGTTTAGTCAGCTGTCAGCAGCTTCTAACCTTCATTTTCATGGGTTTGATGAGAA
The DNA here is from genome assembly GCA_963920805.1 of Primula vulgaris. Taxonomy (NCBI): domain Eukaryota; kingdom Viridiplantae; phylum Streptophyta; class Magnoliopsida; order Ericales; family Primulaceae; genus Primula; species Primula vulgaris. The sequence continues at coordinate 22,883,596 of OY987218.1, read as the reverse complement.
AAAAATCGATACTCATGTCAATTACTGCAAGCATTTGCTTGAAGCTGCAAAAGTTCACTGCGATGCTGCTGAGCGTGAGGAGCAACAGAATAAGCAGAGACTAGAACTTGCTCGCCAGGTGTCGCTTGCTGAGGAAGCTCGACGAAAAGCTGAAGAACAGAGGAAAATTCAGGTTAATTAGTTTGATTTTCCTCTTTATCTCCTGAACTCTTGAATTCTTCTGAAGTATTTCCTCGACTCATTTATGCTCTTGTGGGGACAGATGGAGAGAAGAAAGCAAGAAGATGAGTTAAAACAGGTCATGCGACAAGAGGAACATTTAGCACGTATAAAAGTAAGCCGTCTTTTCTGGTTGTTTTTGTAAAAGTCTGTGGGACCAATTCATGGGGAATTGACTTTTATTGGAACTTGAATCGGGAATACCATAAATTCTTTATTTGACAACCGATGTAGAAGCTTATAAAGGTTGACTCCTGCCTATATTTTGCCCCATCACGTTTTTGTAGTAGAAAAATATTACTTTTCTGAGCCAACCAATTTCATCGAATAGTTAGCACACCATACTATTAAATTTTACACACTAGACACTAATGAACACAAAAACAGAGAATTAGTACACCAGCGTTAGATTTCCAACTCAAAAGTACTAGTCATGTTCTAAATGTTCGATCATATGGGTGTACTTGGCACCAATTTACAACAAAATCATAGAATTAGGGAGTAGTTTTATTATTGAAACTTCAAGCACTCGCAAAGTGTAATATGTTGGTTTACTAATTCTTCGGGTTTTTTGTAGTATTGTGCCTAAATTGTGAATGTTCATAAGTGGGTATACTGATTGCACCAATTGCCTGATTTTGCGTAGACCGATGGCTTTATTTACTAGTAGTATCTTGTACTAAATGTTAGAACCTGATAGGTTGGTTTGGTGTACAAAAGGTATTTGACATGATACCTAATCCTTTATGGTATAACATCAAGGTCTGCAAAATCTTTCTTTTAGGTATGTCATTGAGTTGAGTGACTAATATTGGATCAATTTAGTTGTGTTCTGAGCCTTCTGGCAAGATTCTTCTCTAATACACAATCACGAAACCCATCAAATCTTTACTTAAGATTTACACTGGATATGTGTGTTTTATTGTATTATTTTTTTATGGTTTGTTTACAGGAGCAATGGAAAAGTAACACACCTGGAAGCAAACGAAAGGACAGAAACCAGTATGAAGATGAGGAAGGTGGGCAGAGTGAGAAGAAGAGGAAGAAGGGGGGCAAAAGAAGAAAGAGAGACAAAGGCTCAAAATCACGTTATGAGGCTGACGAAGAAAATGCTGGCGTTGGAGAAGAATATCAAGACGAAGTGGAAGATCAACAGGATAACATGAACAATACAGAACCCTCTAATCAAATGAATGGTCACGGAGATGAAGATGAAGAAAATGCTCAGGATCTACTTGCTGCTGCTGGGCTTGAAGATTCTGATGCCGAGGACGCGGTAATCTCTCTCTCTCTCTCTCAAGATTAGCCCTTCGTCCATGGAAGATGGTGCATGCTTCTATTTTGGTCGTCGCTGTATATGGTCCACATGCCTTGATTATAATTTAGCCTAAGTGGTTAAATTACTAAGATAGCCTAAGTGGTCCAAATATTAGAAAAGATGTAGATGTGATATAATACTTTGACCAAATTAACTAGACTTGCTTAGTCTCTTTGAAAGACAATACAAGTTCGGACTATCGCTTTGGTAAGAAGTGAGTAGGTCAGACTTTGGCAGCATATTGTTTGTGCAAATTTAGACAATTAGACAAAATTCTTATTTATCCGCAGGATGCTGACAGTCGTTGCAACATGTTTCTTATGAACTTAGTTGTTTCCGTTGGAAATTTCCGACCATCTGTAAGCTTCATTTTGTAATCTTGACTTCTGATTATTTTATTTTCTCTGTTTTAAGGATGCACCTTCGAACCTAAGAAGTCGGAGACAGGCTTGGTCAGAATCTGAGGAGGACGAGCCTCAACAACAGAGGGAAACGCAGTCAAGTCCTGAGAGAGCACATTCTGCAGAGATGCAGATAAGTGACGGTGAAGCTGTGGGAGAAGACGACGATGACAAGTTGAATGCAGATACTACTGCGGCGGATGAAGATGGCTAATTCTTGAATTAAATGAAAACCCCAAACATCAAGCATCTTTAGGTATTTTCTCCTTTTTAGAGTGCTTCTGAAATATATTTATTAAATGTATTCTTTTTCACCCCTTAACATAGTTTCGAGATACAGACTAAAGCACTCTAAAATAGAGAGAAAAGCACTCTAAGAAGCATATACTGTAAATTAAATCTTCGGCTGGTACGTTCGATTATACAGTGTATGGTTGTAAGGCTTTTGAGTTTTATTTTTTTGTTGCGGAAAGCCGGGAAATGACTTTTCAGTTCCCATTTTGTAGAAATATTTATGATAGGTATTGGGGTACATTAATATGTTTTTGGATTCATAAATTTTAATATATGATTATTCATTTCGGATTGAGTTTTGTTATCTTAGTCCATGTTGTTCACTGTAATAAGGATGAGGGAAATTACATACTAGTATATGTAAGCTGTTTAAAGTCTTTAAAAATTTGAGATGATGTAATGATACTAGTAATTCACAGGGCAGGAAGTGCATTTGTGCCATTTTTGACTTAACTGATGCATAGACCTTTTATATTTACATTTGCGTTGTTCAACTGCTTCCAGAAAGGTATGATTGTAATCGATCGGGTCATCTTCTTTTCGTATTATTTTTTACTTAGAACTGATATATTCTCTCTGAAGTTAGTTTGAATATTTAATTTGTAAAAAACCGGCTTAAAATGGAATATAATACTATTTGTTTTTTGAAAAAGGGAATATGAAACGTACAAATCTGTGGTTTGGGAGATGCTCAATTGTTATTACTTACATGGATACAACCAATTAGTTGCTTGTACAAATGAATTGTCTAACGTGGTTAATACCTTATTATACCAGCGTTCCATCTTCGACGCCTTTAAAGAGTACGAATTTTTTTTTTTATAAAAAATATGGACATTTCTGTAAAGGACTAAGTAGGGGTGGCCTAGGGTCGGGACCCGATCCGTAAACGTTCAATCCGTATTTCGACCCGATTATTTTTGGAAGTGAAAAAAAAATCCCGATTCTGACAAAAGTCGGGACCCGAATTTTCGGGATCCCGTAGGGTCGGGATAAGTTTATCCTGAATTTTTTGACATATTTTTATTTTATTTTACGACGACGTCATTTTTTATTAACAATTTTCATTTGAAAAGTCTAAACATGTTATTAATACGAAACGTAATACTACTTTAAAAATAACATTCCTAATAAATGAAAAAAGAAATTAACATGTAGTAGAAAAAATAGTGTGAAATTACAAATAATGGAGCATATAAAAAAATTGATACGTTTTTTATCAATTTTTTTTATTATTTAGTTTTATTTACACAGATAATAATTATCATACTAATAAAATACATTATCATTATAATTTTTATAATCGGAAAATAATAATCATTTATCTTTTTTGAAAATAACAATATAATTTTTTAATTTAAGTGTATTTTTTATTTTAATAGTTTTATATATTCAAAACTACAAATTTATATTATACTTTTATAATTATAACTAATATATAAAATAAAAAGTATTGTAGCTCATATGTTAGATTGGTTACATTGTATGCTAGAGATACAATGTTTGATTCTCATCACTTACATTTGATATAAATTAATTTATATTTTATAAAAATATAAATTAATTAAAAAACCGGGTCGGATCTGGACAACCGACGAAATCAAAATTATCACATGATCCCAAAGTTTGTTTTGTTGGGTCTGGACAAAACCCGATATTTTCGGGTTAGGACTATTCTCTATCGGGAAATTTTGAATCGGGTACGGATTGGACACGAAACGTGTCGGTATTTGGGTATTTTTTTTACCAGTAGTACGACTAAGAAGCCCGAATAAAGGTTAAAAAGTCAGAACCCATTTATGTTGACCAAGTGTTGATTTAACGTTGAACAAATGTGAACAATGTTTATTACATGAGAGAACATTTATGTGTACACTGTACAGTACAGACAAGAGCTGAACTATCTATATTTTATTAATAATAACTTGAACACGTGATTGTATATTAAAATGCCAAAAGTCATAATGAAAATGGCATATCACCACATGCCACAATTGACAATTCCATCTACCTACTTTAACAAATGACTTTAATGATTACAAAAATGACTTTAATGACTCTCTATATACTTGAGAAAGGAGATTAACAATCAACATATCTGAAAGAGAGAGAGAGAGAGAGAGAAACAAAGAGAGAATGGGAGAAACAACGAATAAAAACAGTCTTTTCTCTTCTTATAAGATGGGAAAGTTTAGCCTTTCTCACAGGTATCTCTTTTTTTTCATTTTCATTTTCATTTTCATTTATTTTGCCACACCTAGGCTAGCAATAGACGTTTTAGTTTTTACTGGTTGGTGAATACTCACCCTTTTTCCTTATCACCGTTTTAGCCTTTTTACGTTACAAATACATAGAAGTAATATTACATCACATGAACATAACTTGGATCAGAGAGAAATTTTGAAATGACAATTTACAAGAAAATGAAGTTCATCATGAGTTAGTACTGAGACCAACCGCATCAACAACTTTAACCATTTACTCAAACCTAACATATTTTATATCGTTTAATAAACCGTTTACATTTACACAAATTTTCAAGTTCCTTATCAATTTTTTTATAATAACCCTGCATTATTTCTTTTTATATGTTTATTATCGTTTATTACTCGTAACAATATTCCAACCACACAAATATGGGTCCGATGGTAATTTGTTACTATTATATTCACCAAGTGAATCATATACATTCCTCGTATACAAGGTGAATTTTGTGTTGCCTGAAATTTAGGGAATTGATAGGGCTCCTAATGCATGACACTTTTTATATCATGATCATCAAATTTTAGGAAAAAATATATTTTGAAGTAAGAGATGCATATGCTCTAAACTAGTGGTTATTTTCAACATTTCTAATTAGGTTCAAGTTACAGTTTGTAACAACTTAATTCCCGACTTTGTAAAAAGCAAAATAAAAACAAATAAGTAAGTGTCCAAACTTCAAAGTCAAACATTTGTTGCTTTTTGAACAATGTATATGTGATTTCGAGTTGCTGATTGCTTCTGAATAACACTTGTGAATTATTGAAGAAAAATATGCTGTTTAAAAGAGACGCCAATTCAATAGTTTTTTTGGGAAGAAAGATTATAGGTGTTCTTAGTATTAAAGATTAAAGATGAATTTAAGGTTTACAAATTTAGCATTTGATTTTAGGTAATACCATAATTGGTCCCTCTTTCCATGGTCGCAATCCTAGATAACTGAAAACAGACACCTGAAGCTAATTTTTTCCTAAATAATCCATGATTGGCCCATACCATACCTTCTCCAGGAACAGAATTAGCGAATTAGAAATATTTTTTAACCGCTCCACAGCATTAATCATTTGTTTAGACAACAGATACAGGGATCATATGAAATTTATCTGATACTCAACGGTCTAATGAGACGATTCTCCCTAGATAACTTTCTTAAAAGCCATGGTTTAAATTTGAACAGTTGTTGTGGCTTGTGGGAGATGTTTATGTTTTTCGTAGGTGTTTGTAAGTCTGCACCTTTAAAGCTCCAGTGCTTTTTTTTTTGAGGTGTTCTGCATTTGGTCAACCATTTTAGCATCTGTATTTTTCTGGTTTTCCAGCTTGTAATAGTTACAAATTTCAACCCAACACTTTCTTTCCCTTGAGACCTGCCAAAAAATGCTCTGAGTTCATATAAATGTATGTATGTAGGATTGTATTAGCGCCGATGACTAGATGCAGAGCGATAAACGGGGTTCCAAATGAAGCACTCGTTGAGTATTATTCCCAGAGGTCCACCCCGGGTGGCTTCCTCATCTCTGAAGGCACTACCATCTCTCCCACAGCTGCCGGGTACGTTTTTTTCTTAGCAACTTTTTATTTTATAAATAAAATGTCGATTGAAGGCCTTGACTCTTGAGACTGTAAATTCTCATTTACCTATGAGTTATGCAGCTATGCTTAATAAGAACTGTTACATATTGTCACATGTAATGTATTACGGAAGTAAAAAAACATATGGAAGATCACATTTTCGAATTGACTCGCTTCTATATTGTAAATGTAATCTGAAGTCATGACATTGCAAGTTGGCGCCCCAATTTGTGATGCTGTTTTATTTGATTATATATTTTTTTTCCTTCTTTTCCTATCGAGCATGGTTATGGTATTCGTGTAGTCCCTCTTCTTGTTGTGAGGGTTGTCCTGTATTACAATCTTAAGTCATACAATTAATCTCACAATGTGCTCCTGCTTTTAGTTGGTACTAAGAATGAAGACAGTAAGATATATTTCTTCTTAATAGTTATTACACATACTTGAATAGCAGAAATGACAATTTATTTGTTTGTTTTTTGCAAGTAAAAGCTATTATTTTCTTATAAAACGTGACTATCTGTCAACCTTGCGGAACATGTTTTAGGCTCTTCGCCTAGTGGCCTAGAACCAAACTTTCAAGTTTCAACTAAGAGCTTTCTGTTTCGAAATGGTTATGTTCTCTTTGATATACTTCAGAAACATGAAAGGACCGTGAAATGAGACTTTAATGAAGTTAAATTATTCATTTTTAAATCTGAATTTGTAATTTCTTTTTCTAAATGAGTATATGGAATTATCAGGTTTCCACATTGCCCTGGAATTTACACCAAGGAACAAGTGGAGGGATGGAAGAAAGTAGTTGATGCAGTCCATGCCAAAGGTGCCATCATTTTCTGTCAACTTTGGCATGTTGGCCGTGCATCACATCAAGGTAATTAAACAAAATGTAAAATGATAACAAAATTATGTTTATAAATCTATATAGACGTCGCCAGATCATTAACATGCGCTCTCAGGTGGCAATCATCATCATGAGATATGATGGTTCCAATGATGGCAAGGATGTCAGAATTCTACTCTCTACCCAGGCCGATGATTATGTCTTCCAATTCTTGTTGATTAGGAAAACAATTGGCAAAATTGCCTTTAATATGCTGGATCAAATGGATGTGGAAAAAAAAATGGATTCAAAGATGAAATCATGAAAACTAACTTGGTAATATCATCTAGAAAACAAGAGTCCGTAATTTTGGTGACATGCATTTGGTTCAAGTTGTATTACCAAAAAAGTTGTTTGGCTCGAGATTACCAAAGAGTTGTTTGTCTCGAGATAGGAAATAAGTGTTGTTGGCTAGTTTTCCCAAACACTTCTATAACCCGGTTTATATTCAGCCATAGTCTAATTGAAACAAAAACAAGATGGAAGTAAGAACCAAAAAAAATGGAAAAGCCTACTGAGTTTTGTTATGATTACAAGGTTGGAGTTTTATTGAATATGGGTAAAAAGAAAACCTGCTAATTTTTGAACCTAATGTGAGCAGTGTACCAACCTGGTGGCACGGCTCCGATATCGTCTACAAGCAAGCCCATATCAAACAGGTGGAGAATTCTTATGCCAGATGGGACATATGCCATCTATCCAAACCCTCAACCCCTGGCTAGGCACGAGATAGTCGATGTAATTGAGCATTATCGCCAAGCCGCCCTTAATTCCATTGAAGCTGGTATGCTTCTTTATGATATCATAGTGTTTCGATTACAAACTTATGTGTCTCTGTTCGTTGCTTACTGAAAGCAGAAATTAAATCTAATTGTTAATTTTTATCTATTTTGATGGTAAGTTGGAAAAAGTTATACTCCCTTGACATCAATGTAGGTTGGAAGTTTAGAAAATCCATATTTTTTATGAATTTCAAATTATTTCGCTTAAATTACCAGAGATACCCCTCTGAATTTCATTGTAGATTTTCTTAAGGTCTTATTTCAATTGTATCCAGTGCTTTTTGTACTTATATTACCTTGAAAGATGGTCTAAAACCTAAGTTTGTTAAAATTTAGTTATTATACCAAGACATCCCCAAATGGAAAAGTAGCCAAGTAAATTGGTACAGAGAAGTAACTCAGAAGACGATGAATCTTCATTTCATTTTAGTCAGAATTAACATCATGCAATATCAGAGAGTGGGCATACAACATTAGAGAGTGATGGTGAGAGTCTTATCCCCACTGGAAAAAAAATCATCAGATAAGCCCCAGCATATTTTCGTAAAATTACTAACTTCAGATTATATTAATTTCGACGTATATGTGACGAAATGAAAATAAAGATTAACCTCTGCTAAATTAGTCTCATAAAATGTAATTAACTGAAATACCCCTTTGTTGTGAATACTGTTGTTCACACAATTTGCCGACAACCCCTACATTTCTTTTTAACATTTCCTTCTCGAAATCTTAAATCCCGTTTCTTATCAAAAGCCTAGCAATTCTTTTCAAAAAATAAGGGCCTTACAATTGAGCAAAACACAGGTTTTGATGGTATTGAGATCCATGGCGCTCACGGCTACCTCCTAGACCAATTTCTAAAAGATGGGATCAATGACCGAACCGATGAATTTGGCGGGTCCCTCTCAAACCGAACCAAATTCATAGTCCGTGTTGTACAATCAGTCGCTGAAGCCATCGGCGCAGACCTTGTAGGAGTGAGAATCTCTCCCGCCATTGACCACCTTGATGCATCTGACTCCAACCCTCTTTCTCTAGGCCTTGCGGTGATAGAAAAACTCAACAGACTCCAAAAAGTTTCATATTCAAAACTCGCTTATCTCCATGTGACTCAGCCTAGGTACACGGCTTACGGACAGACAGAGTCGGGCAAACAGGGCAGCCAAGACGAAGAAGCAATTTTCATGAGGACTTTGAGAAATGCTTTTGAGGGAACTTTTATTTGTAGCGGTGGGTTTACTAAGGAATTGGGTATGCAAGCTGTGGATCAAGGGGATGCTGATCTGGTCTCGTTTGGCAGGCTTTTTATTGCTAATCCGGATTTGGTATCCAGGTTTGAGGTGAATGCACCACTAAATAGGTATAAAAGAGCTAGTTTTTATACACATGACCCTGTTGTTGGGTACACAGACTATCCTTCTATGAGTTATGGGGAAGAGAAAAAGGGACCCACATCGCGACTCTAGATAAACCTTGTATGTAATATCTATGCACTATCACTGTATTGAACCTGTGATCTTGAGATCAGATTGTTTTGTCTTGAATAAGTGTTGTACATGTATGCATTGGGTTATTGTAAGTGAAAATTACAATGGGGCAGTAATGGTACTCTTTACATGTAATGACTTGAAAAGTATTTGGCTATAGCTTAGACGTTTGTCTTAGAGACTTAGACTAATGAAGTGGTGGACCTATGTTTATCCAACAAGGGGTGTTTCCCATTGAAAGACGTTTTTTTTCTTCAATTTTGTTTGTGTGAAACTTTGTTTATGTTAGATCATACATCTGCAGCAATAGTGGGGGAAAGGCAGTATAATTATTTTCAACTACAGAAACTTGATTGCTCGTCTCTGTTTGTGATTTAAGAATCCCCTCGAATGACGGTTCTTCAAATGTTAAATGTAGAGCAACGAGGCTAATGAGGTTATCATTGCTCATGTTGGGTAAACAAAGAAGAGGTTGTCACTGCTCTTGCTGGCAAAACAAAGCACAAAACTGATACTGCTGAACCAACCAAAAGCAGTCGTTTTTCTCTTTTGGAACAAGAAATCGATAATGTTTCGTTTCTTAACAGCAGAAAAAATAGCTATAGATGTTTTCTTATATTTTGGAAGCAATGGTTATGAGAATTATTAAGATAATAAATGTGTTTTCTCACCGAAGTCTCTATCCAAGAATTGCTTCACAAAATCATCAAAATAGTGCTAAACTTTTTTTGTAAATGTCTAGATTGGTTTCCGAATGAATGAATAATTTAGTTGCAATATTTTAGCCTGTCCCTCTTTATGATAACAATTATTTGTGGATTAGGGAGGGCTTAACACTATTGTATAGTTTATTCCGATGTTTAAGCACATTCAATCACCAAATTAAAGGCAATAGAACCATATTTTAGTAATTCAATGAGCTTAAAAAGAGAATACTGGTATATCTTAAGCTAAAATCGAAAAAAGAGCTTGAATGTGATAAGAAGTAATGGGGTATTTGAATTCAAGGACATTCTTGATTCTTCAACACGTCCTTAAACCATATCGGCAATTTCTGGCACGGGATGAATATGTGTCAACCCGAACTCATACTTCTAAGCTTAAAATTTTGTCACAATGTTCTCAAATAGGACCACATCGAGTTTCAAGCTCAATCACAGAGAATGAAAAAAAGTCAAAAGTTTTCTTTGTTTTCAGATGTGGGACGAAGAATCAAGACGACAATTCATTTTTAAGGCATTCTGTTATCGAGGAAATCAAGAAAACCTGTCATGATTTCCGCTGAGAGTCTAGTATAATTAAGTAATTATTCGAGTCATACAAATTAATAGTGTATCCTCAATGTTTACCAAGGGGCGGCACATTTTAATGCATAAATATCGAAATTTATACTGCAACTCATAAAATTTATACTACACACAACACACGTTATATTTTCTTTTCCTGTAAGTTTTTGGACCGAATAGTATAAGAAGTAGGATTAAGGCCATCGAAGCAAAGTGGTTTTGAGTTTGAGAATGCTCATGTTGCAATAGTAACAGTTTTTTTCCTGATTTTGCAGCATTGGGTCGTTTATTATTATGTGATACAACTTTATTTTTGATTTTTTTATCATCAGAATCTTGTTATAAGCAAACATGGAAGCTGTTGTTCTATGTTTAAGACTTTATTATCATTAATAAAACGGGCATGTTCAGTAAAAAAAAAGTTTTTGGACCGAATCTGCATTATTATGCTCTTATATTAGTTAGCAAATAATAAACTTTTGATATTAGTTAGCAGCTCTAGAAAGGAGGTTAAGAATTAAGATTTAGCTTAGGATAATATTTGTATTACATAATTAAATTTCATCAAAAAAATGTTACCTCGTACAAATCACCTTCCATTTAGAATTGAAAATTTGTGTCCTCTTTAAACCCGAAGTGGAAATTACGTAGGAGTTTAACGAAAAACTATGAAGAGAATATACCATGCATATATATATATATGAAAGAACCGAAGTTGATCCAAGTTTATAATTGATAATACTATAAGATTTCTCTTGGCGGAAAGGATGGCGTGATATCATAATTAAATCGGACTCAAGAAGCGCATGCAATGCTATTGAAACTCGAACTCTTGATCATCTAGACTATAATCTTATAGCTGAGATTAACCGCCTCCGAGATCAACGACGGAATTGCACAATACAGTAGATTCCACGAGAGGCAAACCAGCATGCCGATATACTTGCCAAATTAATTGGAGGGCGGGGGAAGTCTGGATGTACGCGTGTTTGATACCCCTCCAAGAGAAGTCACGGCTGTGCTTGCAGTTGAATGTCCATTGTGGAAGGGAGCTAGCTAAAATCTTGTTATTATTATTTTCTTTTTCTTTGTTTCGGCATTAGCCTCCTTTGTACCAAAAAAAAATAAAAAATACTATAGGATTTTTCGTTAATTGTGGAATCAGAAGATAGAGACCCGATTTTGAAGTTCATAAATTCAAATTGACAATCAAAATGTAAATTTCAGGAGATAGCAAAAAATAATGAAGCCTGAAGTCCGAAGATAACAAGAAGAAATAATTGAGCGTGAAGTCAGAAGATTGCAAATTAAAGGCCTGAATATAGCAGGGTCAAATGTCAATATTCAATATTCATTGTCTCCAACCATGAGCTATTCCAAAAGTTCACCTATATTTTACGTCAAATTAGCTCAATAACATATGTAAGAGAGAGATAATGAGGGCCAAAACATATGTATTCAAGTGTGTTGTTGGTGTTCAACTATGAAGACTCCAACCCCTTTATATAATGGAGGGGTGGAACAAGTTACATGTACAAGAGGAAAGCTAGAAAGCCATAAGTCCCAAACTTAAAGTTTATACATAATGTATGTAACCTATGAATATGGACAATCACAACAATGTATCACAACACTCCCCCTTGGGTGTCCAAACATTCTGCAAACTTCCTCGTCTTCATAAACTTCGTTGAGTCGCATTCGCAATTGTCAACACATAAAACCTCTAGCCCGAAAAACCCGATGTGGGACAAAAACCGGATCATAGGACAAAAAAAAAAAAAAGTGTTGCCGAATGGAGTGGGCCGAAACGCCATTGAGTGCGTGAATGAACTGACTAGAAAATATGTGCCTCATCAAAACCTTGCCAAGAAAACCCAGTGGGAAAAAACTTGGTCGAAGGACAAAAGAGTGCATAACTGTCAGTAAAAACGGGAGAAATAACCATACACGGTGTGCCTTATTAAAACCTTGTTAGAGAAAACCCTGTGGGACAAAATTCTAATCGAAGGACAAAAGAGTGCACGATGGTTAGAAGTATACAACTGGATACTCCCCCTGATTTCGGCAATCATAAATGAGAATGGGATTAGAAATGTGTCTCGATAAAAACCTTGTCAAAAGGTAAACCCAGTGGGACAAACCCTTTAACTAAGGACAAAAAGCGTACACAAGCATTCATCAGGATGCTCCCCCTCACATGCACACTACTGGGTGCGGAAATAATAACTAGTGAGAACTTGTACGCAACAGGGTGCTAAGCATATGTGAGGATACACACAACAGGGTGATAAGCATACGTCAGGATGCTCCCCCTCACTTGCACACAACAGGGTGCATGGAAACATGTCGTTTAGGAAAGCTCGGAGAGCTTCCTAAGTCCGATCGCTCTAACATGTTTTTGGAACGAATATTTTGGCAGTGACTTGGTGAACAAGTCTGCATGATTGTTCTCGGATCCAATATGCTTCACTTCAATCCTTTGAAGCGCTTGTTGTTCATGTGTAAAGAACAACTTTGGCGAGATATGTTTAGTGGCATCACCTTTGATGTAACCATGTTTCGCTTGATCAATAACAGCGGTGTTGTCCTCATAAATAACAACTGGTTCATCAGGATCATAAGGTAGATCACACGTACTTCGAATATGGCCAATAACTGCTCGAAGCCATACACACTCTCTAGTCGCCTCATAGAGCGCGAGTATCTCAGAGTGGTTCGTCGAAGTAGCCACCAAAGTATGTTTACGAGACCTCCATGATATCGCCGTGTTCCCAATGGTAAAGACATAACCAGATTGGGAACGTCCCTTGTGCGGGTCTGATAAGTAACCCGCATCGGCGTAACCGACAAGGGTTGCGTTATTTCGAGGATCAATGGAGCTAGATCCACTCGGTGCAAAGGGATAGAATAAGCCCATATCCGTAGTACCCTTAAGGTAACGGAAGACGTCTTTAATGCCATTCCAGTGGCGGCGTGTTGGCGCGGTGCTGTGTCGAGCTAGACAATTCACAGCAAACGAGATGTCCGGTCTAGTACATTGAGCCAAGTACAATAGTGCGCCTATTGCACCCAGATATGAGCACTCAGGACTCAATATCTCTTCATCGTCCTCCTTTGGACGGAAGGGGTCCTTATTAATGTCTAGAGAGCGGACGACCATGGGAGTGGATGACGGTTTTGCGTCGTGATGACTAAACCGTCTCAACACCTTCTGGGTGTAATTTTCTTGATGGACTAAAATTCCATCTTTACGGTGCTCGATCTGCAGGCCGAGGCAATACCGTGTCTTCCCAAGATCTTTCATCTCGAATTCCTTTTTCAGGAGTTCGGCAGTTTCGAACAACTCTTTCGAGGTTCCTATGAGATTCATATCATCTACATAGACTGCGATAATAGCGTATCCTGAAGTGGATTTCTTTATGAACACGCATGGGCATAATTCATCATTAACATATCCCAAGCCGATCAAGTATTCACTTAGACGGTTATACCACATCCGTCCAGATTGTTTCAATCCATATAGTGAACGTCTCAGCCTAATAGAGAATGTGTTCCGTGGTCGGGAACTACTTGATTCAGGCAACTTAAGTCCTTCAGGGACTTTCATGTATATCTCTGTGTCCAGATCCCCGTAGAGATAAGCTGTGACCACATCCATGAGCTGCATATTCAGTTTTTCGGAAACTACTAAACTGATTAAGTAGCGGAACGTTATAACGTCCATTACGGGAGAATACGTCTCCTCGTAATCAATTCCAGGGCGTTGAGAGAAGCCTTGCGCCACTAGGCGAGCTTTGTATCTAACAATCTCATTACTCTCATTACGCTTCCTTACGAAAACCCATTTATAACCAACTGGTTTAACATTGGGTGGTGTTGGAACGACAGGTCCAAACACTCTTCGTTTCGTGAAGGAATCTAATTCAGCCTGGATTGCTTGTTTCCATTGAGGCCAGTCCGTTCTTCGCTGACAATCAGCAACGGTACGTGGTTCCATGTCATCATTGCTCATAATATCAGTGGCCACTGCGTATATAAACACATCATCGATGACAGTTTCGTTTCGCTTCAAAATATCGTCTAAACTAGTATACTCGACGGATATTTCGAGGTTATCGGGATGATTAGGAACTGGTGTTACATCAGGAACACGCTCCTCTAATACATCACCGTGATCCTTAATGATCTCATGTGGCAAAACGGATGCAACAGGATTTCTCCTCCTCCGAGGCAGAACATCCTTGGAACCAACCGGTCTTCCTCTTTTCTTGGGAAGAGCGGCGGACTGGACGGCCGACGGCAGCGTCCTTTGCTCGGTGGGTACAACCGGAGCAATATGTTCAACATGAACATGGCGTCTCACAGGAACGTCTATCCTTGCAGGCACATTTGCAGCAGGTATATGTGATCTCGTGACATTCGCTAGGTCATTAAATGCATCTGGCATTTGATTTGTAACATTTTGCAGACCTAGGATTCTCTGCACTTCCTTATCACTATGTGCAGCTAGGGGATCTAGATGAGACATAGTGGGTACATGCCACGTTAATTCACGTCGTTCCTTAT
Source organism: Primula vulgaris (assembly GCA_963920805.1). NCBI lineage: Eukaryota > Viridiplantae > Streptophyta > Magnoliopsida > Ericales > Primulaceae > Primula > Primula vulgaris. The sequence goes on along the minus strand of OY987218.1, from coordinate 22,868,526 downwards.
CAACGTTAACGTGCATTTCTCCCCCTAACGACGGGAAGAGTGTCTCATCAAAGTCACAATCCGTATGTCTAGCGGTAAAGAGATCGTCTGTCAAGGGCTCTAAATAGCGTATTATGGACGGGGATTCATAACCGACATATATTCCCCGTCGTTTCTGAGGTCCAAATTTTGAACGCTTTGGCGGCTCAATTGGAACATTTACTAAGCACCCAAACACGCGTAAATGTGAGACATCGGGCTCATATCCAGTTACCAACTGGTACGCAGATAGTGGTTGGGTGGCCATGGGCCTCAGACGGACCAACGCAGCAGCATGCAAAATTGCATAGCCCCATGCAGAAATTGGAAGTTTGGTGCGCATTACCAAAGTTCGTGCAATCATTTGCAAACGCTTAATGAAAGCTTCTGCAAGACCATTTTGGGTATGAACATACGCAACTGGGTGTTCAAGATTAATTCCCAAAGTCATGCAATAGTCATCGAAAGTTTTCGATGTAAACTCCGTGGCATTATCAAGTCTAATAGACTTTATCGGATAATCCGGATGATGAGCCCTCAATTTAATGATCTGGGCTAGGAGTTTCGGAAACGCTGCGTTTCTTGTGGACAACAAAGCTACGTGTGACCATCTTGTCGATGCATCAACCAAAACCATGAAATAATGGTCTGCATGTTGGTTGGATAGGTCCACAAATATCTTCTTGAATTCGTTCAAGGAATTGGGAAACCAATTTTGTAGGTTTCACGTGAATTGGTTTGAGATTTGTCTTTCCAATAGAGCATGCTTGGCATAGGCTTTTCGGATTGATCACGAAATTTTTTCCTCCAAGAGGATGCCCATGTGATGCGTTCATTGTTCGAAGCATCGTATTTTGACCCGGGTGTCCCAGCCGATCATGCCATAACATATAAATGCTCTCATCAATCGGCGCCCGCCGAATGATTAGATTGCTTTCAATGTTTCGTATCGTGGTAACATACAAACCACTTGAAAGACATCTCAACTTCTCCAAAATACGCTTTTGGTCGTATTGAGTGGAGGTGATGTAAAGGTATTCAATACCATTTTCACGAGCAGTTTCAATATGAAACTTGTTTTCTCGGATATCCTTAAAACTCAACAAGGTTCGACTGGACCTCGGAGAATATAAGGCCTCAGATATGGTCAAAAGAGTACCATTTGACAACAAGACTTGGGCTTTACCAAAGCCTTCAACAAGGGTCGACGGGCCCGAAATTGTTGTCACTGAGGTTACTTTAGGCGTAAAGTTGATAAAATAGCATTTATCTTTTAAGATAGTGTGTGTAGTACCACTATCAGCCAGACAATCAACTGCCCCACAATTCATGCCTAAAAGTAAAAATAATTTAAAGTTGGTCACACTAATAAAGGAATCGCTTAACGAAATAACTTTAAATTATTGCGAGAAAAATTTATTCATAATGCAAAACCACATAATCCAAAAGAAACAAAATCCAAGGAAAAAGCATAATCCGAATGGAAATTAAAAACATAATCTAAGAGCTAAACAAGTGCTCAATTATTAACGAAAAATGAAGAATTTTTATTTTTATTCTTCCATTTGAGCCACGAAGTCCGGGGTCTCAAGAATTTCCTTTCCGCTTGCTTCAACCATATTTGCTTCGGCATTTCTACCCCTATGATAGTTTTGAACTTCTTGGGGAGTTGCCTTGCAGGTCCTTTGCATATGACCATAAACACCACATTTGTAGCACAGAATTTGCGCTTGAGCATTTTCTGTTGCTTTGGGACGACTGGCCCTGTTGTTGTTTTTCCTACCACGAGACTGCCTAGGAGCCAAAGGTCTTCGGTTCGGACGATTATCCAAACCTCGCTTGGCTGGGCGAGCATTACGCTCCCCATGATTCCTTGGCTGACGGGACGACTGGCCCTTGTCTCGGTTCCCATATCGTGGAGGTGGTCCACGAACAGTATAAGCATCAGGCCTTGGAATAGCCTTTGTCCCAGCAGGACGAGAATTGTTGTTCCTCATTAAAACGATGCTATTTTTCTCGTCCAATAACAGCTGGGTGATGAGCTCAGGGAACTTGGTATACTTAGACTAACGATATTGCTTTTGGAGCAAGTTGTCAGAGCTAGGAAATGTGGTGTAGGTCTTCTCCAGCAAGTCATTGTCGGTTAATGTTTCACCACAATATTGGAGAAGAGCACGAATCCTGCATACTTCAGCATTATATTTCGTAACGCTCTCGAAGTCCTGAAATCGCAGATTCAGCCAATCATGGCGGGCTTCAGGAAGCCATATGGTCTTTTGATGGTCGAAGCGCTCTCTGAGAGAGTCCCACAGCATCTTCGGTGAGGTGATCGCTATGAACTCAGACTTCATTGCATCTGATAAGTGGCGGCGGAACAGAATCATCGCCCTCGTATTCATTTCACGCGACACTTCCACTTCACGTTCATCCTCAGCGTAGATGACGTCCAACAAGCCTTGGGCATCTAGATGGTTCTGGATATCTTGAGTCCAGTCCAAATAGTTCTTGCCAGCGGCATCGAGGATCGGAAAGTCAAGTTTGATTGACATTTTTCTACAACGGGAGAAAAATACTGGATTAGTTATCATATAAATCAACAGGTTTATATGTTTATGGTTTGCATAAGCACAAACTTGTTTCGAATCGACAGGTTCGAAAAATACTAGTTTTGCTTTCAATTTGAATAGGTACTCGCTAGTCGAACAACGGGCCGATACTGAGACACCAATTCAGCGAAAATACACCTATATAGACACATTCGGGGAACTTATTATTTACTCAACCCCTTTCGGTAGCTCTACTTGAACACGACCAGGAAAGACGGTGAGGGGGCTGGGCACGAATGCCTCTTAAAAACCGACCTCATTAGGAGAGCGACTTCCGCCTTTATCTTTCCTAGACATCGTATCCAAATAGGTGAGCCTATTTGGGGAAGATTCATAATTATTCCAACTTAAATATGAATACATATACCGGATTTCGCAAATTTTCAACTCAAAAGCTACATCTAAATGTTTAAACTTGAGGAAAATTTCTACTCAAAAAATATACATAGTAAAATGTTCATATTCGAGGCAATTTATAAGCTCACGTAACAGATAAATGTCTACGGGCTTTTATGTGACAAGATAAAATAACATTCAACAATATCGTAATATAAAAGCATGTCATACTCATGTAAACTAGTCCTAACATGGAGTAGTAATATTAAAACACATGAGTTATTATTAAATCCAACACTAAAGTGTGACTTTTGCCATTTTCTATGTGTAATTAATACATCGCATATGTTATATCAATTCGTAGGCAATAAATTGTGGCATGCTAAGAGGCTAAATTTAGTTAATGTCACACAATCAATTAATATTATCATGCAAGAGGTATTTTCTACAAGATTTCTATAAATTTTAGAAGTTGTAGCAATTAAATCTTACATCATTTGCATGTAAATAAGTATTTTCGGACTAAACAATGGGTAAACTCGTACATATATACTATTCTGTGTATAGGGAGTATCTACAGGGACTACGAGTGTAAATACAGGAAACTATTTGTATTTCAAAGGGTAATTACAGCTCTGGTCCTATAGTTTGCAGCGAAGTTTACAGTTTCAGAAAATTTCAGAATGGTCCTGCTGTGTTCTAAAAGTGACAGTTTTGGTCGGACAGATTCACATACAAGTTTTAACTTGTTTTATAAGTGATATACATGGGTTATAATAGCCATTGTTTATCAAAATAAACCATCTATCATGTGATATACATCCTAAACTTGAGATTTCCGGTTTTATTATAGATTAATCATGCAATTTCTACGTTGTATTACAAGTAGAAATTGTGTACCTTAATTCGGAAATGAAAAAAAAAATGATCGATATGTGATCTAGCAACCCAATAAACCCTCTTCCTAACTCGTTGTTGGTCCGTAGGAGTCTAAACCTTAGAGGGGGGGTGAATAAGGTTTTCGTACGTTTTTCGCGGAATTAAATCTATGGGTATTTAACTAAGTTAATTAGTAGATTTTATAACCTAAACTTTTTCGTTACCAAATTAACGCTAAATAATATAAACAAGCAATAAATATAAGCGATAAATAAATACGTAAAGTAAAAGTTTAGGGAAAGAAATAACGCAAGATTTATAGAGGTTCGGCAAACCGCGCCTACGTCCTCTCCTCGGTATTTTCACTACCGAGTGTTTCACTAAATATCTTCGTTTCAAGGTTACACCTTAACGAGCTTAATCAACCGATTACGCTCCCCCTCACTATATGAGTATCCCGAATAAATGACCTAGAGCTTTTAAGCTACACTTGCTTAAAAGCCTCTACCCAATTCACTCGCTCACTAATGAGTTTATAAAATACTCTTTTACAAGTTTGATTTCGAATCACTCACTAACAAATATTATCTCGATATTTATAAGATTACAATGAGAATATAATCGAGAATAATTTATGAATAATAAGTGAGAAGTTGGAAGTATAAGCTTGAAGGATTTCTTAGAAGTATTTGCTTAATAAAGTTTTGGATGCTTGGATAATCTTCCTTGAAGGTTTTGGACCTCTTTTGTAGGGTGAAAAGATGCAGCAATTAATTTCAGACCGTTACAGTTGTTGGCTGAATTGAATGCTGGTTAATGCAGTGGTTCGCCCCATTTTCAGGAATGGCTTAAAAGCTGGATTTTGAAATTTTACAGAAACGATCGGTCGTTTTTGTAAAACGATCGGTCGACTTTCATCTTGGCTCACTGGAAGAAAATATACTTAAAACGATCGGTCGTTTTAAGCCTGCGATCGGTCGTTTTTGCGTTGAGCTCACTGGAAGAAAATTTCTCTGAAATGATCGATCGTTTAAGCAGTCGTTTTTGTTCTGGGCTTGTTTTCGGTTTTCTCGACAAACTTTGAAATCCCGTAACTAGTTCGTTTCAAATCCGATTTAGATTACGCTTGAACCATTGGCTTTGTAATTACGCAATATATCATTTTGAACCTTTAATACACTCGATAAAAGATTAGTACACAAAACGAGCTTTTATCATGTTTTACAATTTTTGTTATCATTAAAATAATCGAATTGAAGAACATCGTTCAACACTCGTCGAGGAAGAAATAGATCCGTCGTTAAGCAAAGTGCCGATAACGTGTTTTACGCCAAATTAGCTCAATAACATATGTAAGAGAGAGAGAGATAATGAGGGCCAAAACATATGTATTAAAGTGTGTTGTTGGTGTTCAACTATGAAGACTCCAACCCCTTTATATAGTGGAGGGGTGGAACAAGTTACATGTACAAGAGGAAAGCTAGAAAGCCATAAGTCTCAAACTTAAATTTTATACATAATGTATGTAACCTATGAATATGGACAATCACAACAATGTATCACAACAATCTATATTTATTTTTTCAAGCTGTTTTTGTGTAGTTGTGTTAGTAATTACTTTAGTACCTTCTACTTCTTCTACTTTTGTGGTGTTTTTCTCCCATGTAAACGATCATATACAAATGACAGTGACACTAATCGATTAACCCGGGCTTGTTATGTTTTACAAGCTCATAGATTAGCACTAAGTGTAGATTTGCATACTATTAAAGTCTAAATAATATATTTTTGTATATTTGACATTAGTGTAAACATCCTTGTGTATAAATAGATGACACTCCACACAGTGTAAAAGAATGTGAGTGGATTCATAAGAACGTTTGTTTTCACCTCACATTTTTATCGTATTATATTAATAAAAATATGGATTTTCCCACCAATAATAGAACATCGTCTCCAACCTTAAAACTGTATGTAACAGGTATTCTACGCTATGTGAGGAACAATGACACGGAGAATATTTAAACATAAAATTCAATAATTGCAAAAAAAATAAAAACAAAATATAATAGTTGTAAACTTGTAATGCATTGATTTTAGTTTTCCTCTTGGTAGGCTGGGTCAACCATATTGTCTTCTCTCTTAAGTTTTAGGCTATTATTGGACTATTGGGTCTTACCCATAATGAGCCTAAGTTGGGCTTTCTAGCTTGTATAACCCTAACCTCTAGTATATAAAGAAGGTTAGGATCCCCTTGTATTGATACATTCTGATGAATAAAGACTTACTGTTCCCTCTCTCTATGTTCTCTCTATGTCTCCTATATAATATATATACTGAGCTAATAAGACTCACAACACGTTATCAGCACTGCTCTCGGAGATCGGAGTACGGCTAGGGTTCTAAGTATACAATATAAACCTTGAAGTTTATTCGGGTTTTTAATATTTTGCTATATCGACCTTCTTCAACATACGGTGCGAAAGGTATCGATTTTACCGTAACAGACGTTCCATATATGTATATATTGCATGAGGTCAATGTTGAAAATTGCATGTTATATAAAACCACCCTACTGCATATGTGATGAAATAATAAGATTGATTATCATGAATTGGTGCTTGTGTAACCTGGTCGGTGAAATTATAAAATTATGCACTAGCGAATAGTATTTACAGTGTACCTTACGTACTATTTACATATAGTATTCGTTGACTATGCAGTGTACGTAACCTATATAACCAGCCTAAATACTATTATGCCTAAGTTTTTACAGTGTACCTTTTATATTTTATATAGGCTGACTATACATATAGTATTCGTTTTTACAGTGTAAGGCCTTGAATATAGCATGATTAGTATTGCATATCACATGCTTAATTGATATGTTTCCATGTAAAATTTAACCACTTTGCATGTTAAAATTACCATATAGAATTAATTGGTAATTAATAATATATTACGTACATGAATGATTTAGTTACCATGTATAGAACTTACACATATAGCAATAGAATAATTAAATATTGAGTAATATATTGCTTAGTGTAAATTGGTAAATTTAGATTGTGCTAATATGTACTAGCTATATTATTTAATCATGCCAGCAGGTACGATCTATGTATTGATTTACTGCCATGTACACTTGTGTGTAAAATATGGTAATTTGCGAAATCATATATTTTCACATTTAAGTTGGAAAAATTATGAACCTTCCCTAAATAGGCTCACCTATTCGGATACGATGTCTAGGAAAGATATAGGCGGAAGTCGATATCCTAATGAGGTCGGGTTTTAAGTGGCATTCGTGCCCTCCACCCTCACCGTCTTTCCTGGTCGTTTTTCAAGTAGAGCTACCGAAAGGGGTTGACTAAATAATAATTTCCCCGAGTGTGTTTATATAGTGATGTATGTTTTCGCCGAATTGGTGTCCCTGTATCGACCTGTCGTTCGATCAATGAGAACCTATTCACATTAAAAGCAAAACTATTTTTCGAACCTGTCGTTTCGAAATAAATTTTATGCTTATGCAAACCATAAACATATAAACCAGTCGTTTTATATGATAAATAATCCAGAACTCCCAACACATGTTGGATGCCATCTATGATGAGAAAAATCGTAAAAACATACTTGCGAAATGACTGTTTAAACGTTAATTTTAATCCGTCACCACATGTTACTCACCCTGATGTGTGAAAATGTGATGCCCAAATTTGTTTTTTGGATGCCATCTTTGATGAGTAAAACACGAGTTTGTTGTTACCATCGGGATGAATGCTAAGGCATTAATTTTATTCCGCCGCCACGTTTGAGACGTGATGACGTCTATGGTGAACAAATGTCTGAAATTGACATATTGGAGCAATCCTTCACCAAAATACTAGCTTGGAAATTGTATTCTATAAGCAGTATCGTGAATTTATATTTACTATGTTCCTTTATCGTCCATCTGTTATTGGATAAGAAAATTGCCCCGTTGAGTAATTTTAATCCTATTGGGTCAATGACGAATTGTTTGCCTGATATTAATGCTCTTCGTGTATATTTTTTTCCACGAATCGAGAACCGAGACAAGTGTTATTTGTCTCGAACTGTCGCGATCCCGATGAATCGCCTAGTCAAGCGAGATTTTAGATAATCGTCAAAATCGAAAACCTGTGGCTTCAAGACAGTAATTGAAAGGAACAATATAGCCCGTTGTCACAAAGTAAGAGATAATGCTCAATGAGGCAACTCTATGCTATAAAGACAAAGGTCATGCACGGTTACTCCTTAAATAGTTCAAAACTATTACAAAGGTGAAAAAAACCGATGCTAATGTGGTTAAAGCTAACTGAAAGGAAACTCTTGAGACCCCCGGTTTTGTGGCTCAAATGAGTTTGGGACCTTTCTTTATTGATTTTGATAAATCATTGAGCCATTTTTTCGCTCATCTGGATTATGTTTTCCATTTGGATTATTATTTTTCCATTTGGACCATACTTTTGGATTATGGTTTGCCTGTTTACAAAATTTCTCGAAATAATTTAAAGTGTTTTGAGCAAATTGCTTTGACAAATGTGACAAAACTTTAAATTATGAAATTTTAGGCAATACTTGTGGTGTAGTTGTTTTTTTTTGGAAATAGTGGGTAATAGTATACCACATAATTTCACCAACTACTTGCCTAAAAGAGTACTCAGTGACAACGATTCTGGACCTGTCGTTCCAAAATAAAAATCTTTGGTAAAACCAAATTGATTTGTCAAATATGAGGTCTTATACTCATGTAGGTCCTGCCGTACCTTGTTGAGTTATAAAATATTCGAGAAAACCAGTGTTATCTGGTAATAGCTCATGAAAAAATTAAAATTTCTTTACATAACCTCCATTCAATACGATCAAAAGCGTATTTTAGAGGAGTTGAAATGTCTTTCAAGTGGTTTCCACCACAATTTTTAAAAGCATTTAAAGTTACCTTATCATTTCGCCTGTCGTCGAAATGATAAATGATTTAGATGCTAAGACATGATTGTCTATACTATCATTCGCCTGTCGTCGATTGATAAGAGCATTTTGATATTGTGGCATTGACCGGATGAAATATTCTCGGGTCAAAAGATGATGCTTGATTTATAATCGCATCGCATTTGGATTCTCTCTGAGAATATATTTCGCGATTAATCCGAAATTCATGCCATTAATACTCACTTTGAAAGACTAGTATGTGTAAAGATCACGAAAATAACTCGTAGAATTCTTGTAAAGAATTGAAGGAGTTATTGTAGACTTATCCAACCATAAGACGGACCATAAATATAAATGGTTATGGTTGATGCATCGACAATATGGTCACAATTTAATGTTGTCCACATAAATGCAACACTTTCCAAACTTTTAGCCCTATCATTAAGTTGATGGCTCATGATCCGGATTATCCTGAAAAGTCTAGTCGACTTGATAATTCCGAAGAGTAAGAATCGAAAATTCGATTTGAATTACTTGAGTTTGGAAATTGAAATTGAACATCCTGTCGATTATGTTCAGACCCAAATGGACTCACGGAAAGTTTGATGATGCGACTGCAAATGGTTGCACGCACTTCTTGGTCTTGCGAACCAAGATTATATTTCCATGTGGGGTCATGCTATTTTGTTGCATTGGTCCGTTATGAGGCCCATAGACACTCAAACACCATATGCGTACCAGCTGGTTACTGGTTATGAGCCAGAAGTCTCATATTAACGCGTGTTTATAGTGATTAATTAATATTTTGATTGAGCCGCTATAGCTTTCAAAATATGGACCTCTGAAGGGGACATAAGTCGATTATGAATCTCATGCCTATCATTTGATAGAGTAATCTTGGCAAGCAATCTCTTTACCGCATGATATGCGAAAGTGACATCGCTAAGACTGTTCTCCCCGTCGTTAGAGGGATATTTGCACGTTACCGTTGATAAGGAACGACGTGAAGTAACATGGCATAACCCACTCAGTCTTAGCTTGATCCCCAAAATTGCACTTAGTGATAAGTAAGTGCATAGACTCCCTCAAGTCTAACTTAATGCCAAACGCATTTAATGACTTTATGAGATGTCACGAAATCATTTATACCTGCTGCAAAATGCTTGCAAGAATAGACGTCCTTGTCGCAGGCCGTGCTCCAGTCGTAACACGTTGCTTTGGCCGAACCCGCCAAGCAAAGGACGCTGCCGTCGGCCGTCAGTCTGTAGTCCTTCCCAAGATACGAGGAAGTTGACCGGTTCTTAATTCGTTCAGCCACAGAGGTGGTGAACTAAAACTCGTTTGTTGCACGAGATTATAAAGGATCAAGGAGATGTGTGATTTCCTCCTCATCCTAAGAATCTCGAAATATTTGTCGATTATGATATGTTAGACGATATTGAAGCGAAACGTGACTGTCATTGATTATTTGTTCATATATTCGGTGACAACTGATAATATGAGCAAATTATGACAGGGAACCATGTACCGTTGCCTGAAGTCAACGTAGAATAGACTGGACTAATGGAAACTTGCAATCCAAGTAGACTCCTTAGCAAAAGTGTGTTCGGACCTGTAGCTCCAACACCATCAATGTTAAACGAGTTCGTTTATTTGGTTATTCGTAAGGAAAATTGATGAGAATAATGAGATTGTAGAATGCTCGCCTAGTAGAGCAAGGCTTCTCTCATATCTTGGAATTGATTACAAGATGGTTGATTTCCTCGTAATGGACGTTATAACGGTCCCCTACTTTATCAGTTGAGTAGTTTCCCAAAAAATGATTATGCAGCATGTGATTGGGGTCACGGTTTTATCTCTATGGGAATTTAGATAAAGAGATATAGATGAAGGTCCCTGTGTGACTTCATACGCTTTAATCAAGTAGTTCCTGACCACGGAACACGATCTCAATTAAATGAGACGTTCACTATATGAATTAATATAATCCGAGCAGATGTGGTATACCGGCTAAGTGAGTACTTGATTAGCTTGGGATACTTGAACAAGTATTATGCATTTGCGTGTTTTATTATGCGATCCATTTTTTGGATTTGCCTTCGAGATGAAGGATCTTGGGAAGAAACGGTAGTGACTCGGCCCGATGATCGAGTCCCGTAAAGATTGAATCTAAGTCCATGATTCAGACTACACCTAGAAGGTGTTATGACGTTTTAGTCATTATGACTCTAAGTCGTCAGATTCTCCCATGATCGTTCGATCACTAGACATTGATATAGACCCGGTCCATCCATGATGAGACGACAAAGAGATATTGAACCATGATGTTCATATCTAAGTACAATAAGCGCATCATTGTACTTGGTCTAATGTACTAGGACGAACATCTTGTCTGCTATGAATGGTATAGCTCGACACAGCATCGCGCTAACACGCTGCCATCGAAATGGCATAAAAGACATTTTCCCATTACCTTAAAGTAATTGTGGATGAGGGCTTGTCTTATCCCATTTTGCGTCATCGATTGTACCTACCCCCTTCGGTACTCGAATTAACGCAACCCTTTTTTCGGTTATACCGATGCCGGTTACTTATCAGACCCGCATAAGGGATATTCCTAACATGGTATGTCTTTACCATTAGGAATAAGGCAATATCTTGGAGGTCTTGGAATGACTCCAAACGAATCACTCTGATCTCGTGCTCTATGAGACGACTAGAGAGTGTATATGGCTTCGAGCTAGTATTAGTCATATTTGAATTACATATGCTCTGTCTCACGATCCAGATAAAACACTTGTCATAGAAGACAGCTTGTTGTTATCGATCAAGAGAGATATTACTAGATTATGTTATTTAGCATTTATCGTCGAAATAAATCTTCACATATGAAGTTTAAGAGCATCCTGTCGAATGCTCGTTTTATTCCACGTTATATTTTCTTGCATACAGTCGTGTGCAAGTAAATGAGTCATCCAGTCGAATGCTCGTACTCTTTCTTGGAATATGAAATCTTTGCACCCAGTCGTGTGCAAGTGAGGGGGAGCATCCAGGTGAATGCTTATTGCACTAATTACTACTTAGTCGAAATCCTCGTACCCTGTCGTGTGTAAGTGAGGGGGAGCATCCAGTCACATGCTCGTGTACTCTTTTTGTCCTTAGACCAAGGTTTTTTCCCACTGGGTTTTCCTTGGCAAGGTTTTTAGCGAGACACGTTCCCATCATTCCTCACTTAAGATTGCCGAAATTAGGGGGAGTATCCTGTTGTATACTTCTTACCACTGTGTACTCTTTTGTCCTTCGACTAGAGGTTTTTCCCACTGAGTTTACTCTAGCAAGGTTTTGATGAGGCACCTGTTTTGTGGTTGATCCCCTACTACTACCACTGTTGTACTCTTTTTCTTTCGATCAGAGATTTTCCCATTGGGTTTGCTCTGCCAAGGTTTTGATGAGGCACACTGTTTTGTGGTTAGTTACTTACATGATATTTCGGCCTATATCATTTGGTTACACAGTTTCTCCTAGGTACCGGTTTTGTCACACACTGGGTTTTCCGTCCCTAAGGTTTTTATGTGTTTAGCACTGCGAATGAACTCGACTCAGATCGACTGCATGAAGACGAAGAATTCAAGACGTCCAAAGGGGGAGTGTTGTAGGTTATTATTGGACTATTGGGTCTTACTCATAGCGGGGCTAAGTTGGGCTTTCTAGCTTGTATAACCCTAACCTCTAGTATATAAAGAAGGTTAGGGTCCACTTGTATTGATACATTCTGATGAATAAAGACCTACTGTTCACTCTCTCTATGTTCTCTGTATGTCTCCTATATAATATATATACTGAGCTAATAAGACTCACAACAAAAACAAAATATAATAGTTGTAAACTTGTAATGCATTGATTTTAGTTTTCCTCTTGGTAGGCTGGGTCAACCATATTGTCTTCTCTCTTAAGTTGTAGTAATTACTTACTCCCTCCATTCTCATTTAGTTGTTCATTAAAAAAACTATATGTAATTTTTATCGACTTATAACTTTTATTAAAATTATCAAAATGAATTTTTTTTAAATTTAATCATAAAATTTAACATTTGAACTATATAATGAATTTTTGAAAATTTTCATTCCGACAATTTTAATACAAGTTATTGACCGGTCAAAATTGCACGTAGTTTCGTAATACACAATAGTAACGGAGGGAGTAACAATTTAGAAAATGCACATGGTAATACTTTTTCAATCTAAGCGTTCACTCTATAATATATGCATTTTGAGATCCAAAATACTTTAACGTAAATTGCCCCAGTAGCAAATTGAGAAATAAATCAAATAGTCAAATTTATTTGTAAGTATATGATTATGTATTCCAAATTGTTATTCGAGTAACGTAGATATGAAAAAATTTCATCTCACTTTGAAAATTTGAGAATGAACACT